>OY728162.1:1024493946-1025093946 GCA_963277665.1 Viscum album
ATGAGTTGAAGGTTGAAACTCTAATTATCAAGCATAAATATATATATATATACCTATCTCTTATTCAATGAATAAATTAATTCTTAAACTTTAGTAAAGGGATATTAAAACAAAAAAATGAGATATCCTAATACCTTATGTCTTGTTGAACTGATGATATTTTAAATCAACATAGATTGCAGGCTTTGAGGCCCTCAATTTGACAGTTGATTGTGATTGATGACCTCAATCACTCTCTATAAATATTTACGTTTTTCCTCCAATTATATGTCTCTAATTGCCACCAATGTTCTCCTTATCGAGATCATAATTTGGTGGTGACTTTCTTATTTCCATTTCCCTCTTATTAAGGATAAATTTTATTAATCTTATTTCCGATGTGGGTTTTCCACAAAGGTATTTTCTCTTTTCAACCTTTTATTTTCAATGAAAAAAATTTCAAATTGCGAGGACGCAATTTATTGAAGGAGGGGAGAATGTAACACCCCGAGCTTCCACGATACGCTTCTCATTCAATAATGCAATGGCTTGCATTGTACGCAACTTCGAGTTCTAAAACACTGCGACTAATCAAAGTAGTCATTATGAATAGTAATAAAAACTTTTTAAAATTATAGAAATTTTATATTTCAAAATGGACTTCATTTTTGAATTCGGAATATCGAAATTAGCCTATGTTGAATTTTTGGTATTTTTCTGAGAACTTCTAATTTTTTATGAATAGTGAAAAATACTTAAAAACAACTTTTTTAATCAAAATAATTTATAGTAATTAATTATACCATTTAGTGGTTTTAAAGTATAATTATAATATATTTTTACCATTTTATCCAATGGTGGTCATTAGAATAATTTAACATTGAAATTGGACATAAACAATTGCCAATCTTTGGATATAAATTGTTTCTTAAAAACACGCTATTTGCTGTGTCATCGGGAATTAATTATAAAATTAATTAATGCAACTTATATGTTTGTAATTTTGTAAAATATACATCTTTTTTGAATTCGGAATATCAATTATAGCTTAGGGTGATATTTTGGCATTGTTCTGAAAAACTTCAATTTTTGATGAATAGTGAAACCACTAAGTGGTAGTTAAATAACTGATTTTTCGTTTAAATGAAATATTACAACAAATGGGATTTTATTTTCAAAAATCCAACATACATGGTTGCCATTAAGAAGTAAAATGTGGTTCAATGAGATTAAAATAATTTTTTGGTGAATAGTAACTTTTAAGTTCTTTATCGCGATTAGAGGTAATTAGTGTAGTTTAAGGTAAAAATAATGTATTAATAATATGATATGAGCTTGACACATGTCCTACCCTCATTGGATGTGTCATGGCCGACCCAGACAATCCATGGGTCAACTTCGGGACCCCATGGAGCCACTTTAGTTGGAAAATGACATAAATACCTTTTATTTAATGTTAAAGTAAAAAATGACACAAACATGAAATGTTTTAATAAAAAAAATTTTACATTGGGTTATACAAGTCCTATTTTTGACTATAAATAGTCATTGGAAAGCTAAAAAGATTTCCTACAACGTAGTATTTTTTTATAATTTTTAGACAATAAATAAATTAAATTATTTATGACATCATTATGATGCAGCGATGACCTCATTATTTAACGATTTTAATAAAATGAAAATATAATGTACAATCCAAGGCTTAAACTTGTCAAAAGACTATTGGATGGGTAGATTGCGAACCCTTATCACATTATCCACGAATTATATAAGTGTGGGATCTTTAGAATCCGAAAATCATTGTATAATAATGTAAAATTTCCTTACATTCCAAGAGTGCCCCTCCTCTTCACTTATAAAAGGCCCCCACCTCTAACACCTTATTCACACTTTCAAACCATTTGGCTCGGCCAAACTCTGCCCAAATACTCTCCCAATGTCCCCCTCGTACTCCTAGAAGCCTCACTTTGGACAGAACTCTTCCCAAGGAAGCCTTTGGCTCAAATCAAAAAGAGTTACGCGACTTTGAGGTAATGTCTTCTCTAATGTTGTTGTGTTTTATTTTTCTTCTCCAACCCCCAAAACTCTTTTTATTCATTTATTTTGTAACAACACCAGCATCCTCAATATACTAGGATGTTTTTATAAGAAGGATTCGAGCTACAATTACACACACCTACATCTAATGGTTAAAGAACATACGGTTTCTGTGGATTGAGAATTTCTGCCTCACGAAACGATGATTGTTCAACACTCATATAACACCTTCAAAGGCGGCCATTAAGATTTCACTATATCTATATATGATATTATAATGTAATTATATTGTACATTTATATCATTCTTATTTCATTCTATTAAATACGAAATAGAAATGAAAGTAGCGTTCATGCGTACGTACGGCTTACCGTCTCCATGAACGGTGCATTTCATTTCTTACCTCTAAATGTTACGTAATATTATAAATGAATGTATATACTGTATATATATGATATATATGATATCAACATCATTAATATAATTCGGGATATAATGGTAATTTCACCACATGAACAACTTGTAATTATAAGAAATTTATTTTTGACTCAAGTACCAAAGATCGACAAAACGACCGTTATTAACTTAAATAATTACATACTGTTCATAACATGGTAATAAGTGATATAAAAGGAATAATGAACATGAAAATGGTTATTAAGTAAATAAAAATTAAATCTAGTTTATTATTCAGGATGTTAAACAACGGTCGAGTCAGAACATGACGCAAGGTAAGGGAACTTCTTAACCCAATTTCCATTCTTTGGGTTAATCTCCTACTTTCAAATTATGTCATGATATTATTATGTCCTATTTTGTATTTTTTCTTCCTTTATGTGTACCTATAGTGAACACAAATAATAGATCTATTTTATTTTAAAAATGATCTTTTTAAGGACTTCGTCTCAATCTCCTTTCATTGAGACATATTTGGTTTTATACACAACTTTCATTTATACGGTGTATAAACACCTTTGACTTTTACGTTTATTAAAAAAGGAATCTTTTTTTTACAAAGCGTTTTACTAAACGACAAAAGGAATGTCTTTCTCGTACGTATGCGGCGACAACGAATTCTCCGCCGCCATGACCATTATTTGAGTTTTGGCTTCCTCTACAAGCCATAATTTTTTTAAAAGAAAAATAAAATCACAGTTTTAACTTTCTTTTATTTTGTTATTGAAAATGGTTTTTAAAGTGTTTTTATTATATCAATGTGTTGTATTGATATCTTGTTATTGAAATGTTGAAATGTTATGTTTCCTTTATGCATGTTTTATGTGATACGATTATGTTATGGTTTATGATATGTTTAAACCTATTCATATGAGGAATGCATTGGACTTAATAAGTGACGGGTGGAGCCTGCTACAACTCCTCGATGCATCGGTAGATCTCATGAGACAAACTAGTGTCTTGGCATGAGGCCTTGACAAAATCTTATTTGTGGTCTTGGCACGAGGCCTTGACTACGTGGTTATGATAGTCTGGCATTATGCATTCCATCATTATGAAAGTGGTTATTGATATTGCATGTGATTATTCGACCAGTAGAATATCCATGTGAAGAAGTAAATGGCATTATCTCATTTTACTTTTTCCATATTATGTTGATGTTCAAGTTTAAAAGGCCTTTATTTTAGTTATACATTTCCTTAATTGTTTATGTTTATTTATGAAAGCTTCCGCATTATTGTTATCCTTAACGAGCATCTGAGCTCACCCCTTTCAATGTTTTAATATTTTACAGGATGTGGAGAAGTATTTTATGAATGACCTGCAGGGATAGTCAGAAGAGGATATGAGTGTGGGCTATGGAGACTTTGTTATTGTAGTTTTTCACCTTATGTTGTAATGTAACATTTATGAAAGTATCTAGTGTTTCCAAGGCTACTAAACTAATCGGTCTTTCGAGACTTGAACTTTTGTGATCATGCCAATGTTACGAAGTAATGCACCGAAATTGGGTAGCTGGGGTCGGGGCGTTACATTTTAATGGTCCCACAATTAAATATTTAGAGGACAAGGTGATAAGAGGTCGAAATATACTCATCCAATATGTTTTTGACAGGTGTATGTCTTAGATTTTACATTATCTTCTCATTTTATTTAAATCGTTAATTAATAAGGTAATCACTACATCATCATGGTGTCATAAAAAATCTAATTTATATAATGTATAAAAATTATAAAACAAATATCATGATGTAGGAAACCTTTTTATCATTCCAATTATTTTTTAGTCAAAAAGAGGACTTTTATAACCCCTTGTAAAAATTGATACAGTAAAACAATACATGTTTGTGACTTTTTTACTTTTACTTTAAATAAAAGGTGTTAATGTCATTATCTTACCCAAGTGGCTCCATGGGGTCCCAAAAATTGACCCATGGATTGTCTTTGTCAGCCATGATTCATCCAATAATATTATTACATGTGTCAAGGTAATATCATATTATTATAACATTATTTTTACCTTAAATTACACTAATTACCTCTAATCACGGTTAATAAAACTCAAAAGTTACTATCCACTAAAAATTATTTTCATCCCATTGAACCAAATTTTAATTCCGAATTAAAACCATGTTTGTCGGTATTTTGAAATTAAATTCACAGAAGCGGTAAAATTTTATTTTAACAAAAAATCAGTTTTTTAACTACAACTTAGTCGTTTCACTATTCATCAAAAATTGATGTTTTTCATAATAATACCAAAAATTGACCCTAAGATATAGTTGATATTCCGAATTCAAAAATGAAGTTTATTTTTCAAAATTGAAAACCTATAAGTTGCATTAATTAATTTTATAATTAATTTTCGTAGTCACAACAAATAGCGTGTTTTTAAGAAATGATATATATCAAAAGATTGACAATTGTTTTTGTCCAATTTCAAAGTGAAATTAATTCTAATTACCACCATTGGATAAAATAGTAAAAATATATTATAATTATACTTTAAAGCCTCTCAAAAGTATAATTTTTCACTATAAATTATTTTTATTAAAAATGTTGTTTTTAAGTATTTTTCACTATTCATCCAAAATTGGATGTCCTCGGAAAAATAACAAAAATTCAACATAGGATAATTTCAATATTCCGAATCAAAAAATGAATCCATTTTGATTTATAAAATTATTATAATTTCAAAAATTGGGTATTACTATTCATAACGCCTACTTTGATTGGTCGTGGGGTGTTGGAATCTCGAACTTGTGTACAATGAAAGCTATTGCATTATTGAATGAGAAGCGTATCGTGAAATATTGGGTTGTTACATTCTCCTCTCCTTCAATATATTGCATCCTCGCAATTAGAAATTTGTCTTCGAAAATAAAAGGTTGAAAATAGAAAATACCTTTGTGGAAAACCCAAATCGAAAATAGGGCTATTAAAAATATATTTTTAAATGAAAGAAAGAGAAGTACAAAGGTCACCTAAGATATCCCATAATAGGATTATATGAAAACATGGACATAGAGGAGAAACAAACCATCATGGTCTAATGAAGAGTTGTAGAAAGCAAGATTAGGAGAATGTTCACTACAAGAAAATCACAAACCTGTGATTCGTTAAACAACCTTTGATTCCCCATTAGGAAAAGTTAACCGACAAAGTTTTTTTTAAGTTACCTTTCATAAAGTTGCGGAATTTATTTATGATAATTACTAAGAATGTAAGGAAATATACTTAATTGTCATGTAGACATTCATTCCTTACTAAATTGTTACCACAATCCCATATTTCACTCAAATAAGATAACATAACTCAAAAATATTATATTTATCTGAATCGTACAAGATTCAAAATATTAACACATACCATTTAGATTAGGAAAAATATTTTTTAATAACCATGGACTTCCTTTAGGATAGTGGTTGGTAATAAAGACGTGTCGCACTATGGTTGTGGTTTCAATTCCTGCAGCTTTGTCCAACGCGACGTGTTATCCCCCAACCTGCAGGTTGTCATTTTACTAAAACTATAGTATTATAATATTACAAAAATAATATTCAGAAATATTTTGACCTTAAACAATACTATCCAAAGTTAAACTTAATCCATTCCAACCTTTATAGTTATCAAAAATACATCTGTCCATTATTTCTCTAAATGGTCTCTAAATTCCAAAATCAATTGTAACCTCAAATTCCATAAACAAAGTAAATTTTCTCTTATTGTTACATACTAAAAATATGATTACCTTCATCATATTAAAACATTAATGAAAACAGCAAGTACTGCAGTACAATCCTTATATATATCACATTATTTTTATGACCAGAATATAATCCTTGAGTCCAAAAGCACCAATACATTAATTTTTCCACTTCAAATGTAGTAAAAATATAAGATTGGCCTTGATAAATTGGCCTTTTCTGAGGTAAGTTTCCCTGATGCTTTGGACATTCATTTTCATAATTCCCCATTTCCCTACAATTGTAGAATTCAACATTGATAGCTTCTTTCTTTCCTTTGCAATCAAGAGCCTGGTGAGCTTTTTCTCCACATTTATAACCAACTCTCATTCCTTTTAGGCAAGTTTCGGGGAGATTCTTCCAACAATTATCACATAATGGAAAATCCTTCTTTCCCTTTTTCTCTTTATCTATCTCTCGCTCCACCGTTCACTTCTTCTCTTGATTTACTTTGTTGTCATAAGACTTAGATAATTCCTTTTCTGTCTTGATTGCACACGAGACAATATCTTCGAATGATGAGAAGGAATGTGATACCAATGCTCAATGGAGAAATGGTTTTAACACATCGAATAAACGATCAATATTACATATTGGGTTATGTATATAATCTGTAGCATACATCGCTAACCTTGTAAAGTTGGCCTCATACTTTGTGACATTCTCATCTTCCTTTTGTCTCAGAATCTGAAATTGCATTTCAATATCTTCTCGATGGTCAGGAGGAAAGTATTTTTCTAAGAAAAGCTCTTTGAACTCCCTCTATTTCATATTAGATACTTCTTTATCTTCTTTTGTGTTTTGAATCAATGACTACCATTGATCAGCATCTCTAGTGAGGCGGTAAACTGCCATGATAACTTTTTCCCTTTCATTACACCCCAAGTCATGGAATATTTTCTCTAGGGAACTTATCTATTACTCAACTACTAATTGATTTGTACTCCCATTTAATGATGGTGGTTACTGCCTCATGAAGTGATCTAACATTGATCCTCCATGATGCGGATCAGGGTGCTTCATACGAGTAGGGTTATTATTCATAACCTGTGTGAGTTGTCCCAGTATGGTGATAAGTTAATCAGCACCAGTTGTATCACCAGCTCCAGTATAATTATCTTGAGTAGGAGGGAAATACCTATATGGTGTGCATGCATTTATATGGTTTCCATTCCTTCCACTAGGCACCATTTCTAAAAAATGGCATAAACTATATTATTTTATGAACAAAAAGACATAATTTCATTCTTGTAAAACACTTAACATAAATTGAACATTTAATAGATATAATCCATACTCATAAAAAGGTTTTGTTTGAGTAAGTATATACTCATAAACCCGTCATAATGGTTTGTAAATAAAATGATAATTATCCTAAGAATATCTCCTGGGAGTTTCGTAACCAAGAGTGCTACAAAACACGATGTCATGCACCAGTTCCCGTTCGAGTCTAGCTCAAAGTGGTGTTTTCTGGTTTTACCCCTAGGTACATATGTTCTAGAGCCGCCTCTACCTGCTCGTATCCATACATGGATGTATTGCTCGGAAAACTCACAAAATCTCTGTAATACCAAAATTATAGGAAGTTCTTATATACTAATCATCAAAGTATATCTTAGAGCTATGTGCTCTAATCAGAGTTTATCTAAATCTAGCTTTATAGGATAGTACTAAACTTCCTCTGATTCCAACTGTAACGCCACGACCCTAGTTACCCAGAGTCGGTGCATTATTACGTAACATTGGAATGATCACAAAAGATGAAGTCTTAAAAGACCGATTAGTTTAGTAGCCTTGGAAATACTAGATACATTCATATGTCTTACATTACATCATAAAGTAAAACAAAACTACAACAAGATCTTGTCTTCATATCCCCTCATACTATCCCTACAGGTCATTCATAATATAATTCTTCACATCCAAGAAAAATTAAATCATTGGAAGGGGTGAGCTCAGATGACCAGTAAGGATAACAATATAGCGGATGCTTTCATAAATAAACATAAACATTTAAGGCAATGTATAACTAAAACAAAAACCTTTTAAACATCAACTTCAGCATAATATGGAAAAAATACAATGAAATAATTCCATTTACTTATTCACATGGAATTCTACTAGTCTAATAATCACATGAAATATCAATAACCACTTTCATAATGATGGAATGCAGAATGCCAGACTATCATAACCACATAGCCCAGGCCTCGTGCCAAGACTACAAATAAGATTTTGTCAAGGCCTCGTTCCAGGACACTAGTTTGTCTCATGAGACCTACCGATGCATCGAGAAGCAATAGCGGGCTCCACCCATCACTTATTAAGTCCAATTTATTCCTCATATGAATAGGTTTAAACATATCATAAAACATAACATAATTGTATCACATAAAACATGCATAATGGAAATATAACGTTTCCACATTTGAATCACAATATATCAATACAACACAATGATATAATAGAACCATTTTCAATACCAAAAAAAATTAAAACTTGGTATTTATTATTCATTTTTAAAAAAAATTTATGGCTTGTAGAGGAAGCCGAAACTCAAATAATGGTCAGGGTGGCAGAGAAGTCTTTGTCCTCGCATATGTAAGACAAAACATTCCATTTTTCGTTTAGTAAAAACTCTTTGTATAAAAAATATTCCTTTAAAATAAACTTAAAATTCAAAGGGGTTTACACACTGTATAAAAGAAAGTTGTGTATAAAACAAAATATGCCTCAATGAAAGGAGATTGAGACGAAGTCCCTTAAAAAGATCATTTTTTAAATAAAATAGATCTATTATGTGAATTCACTATAATTACACATAATGAATGTAAAAATAAAAGATAGTACATATTAATATCCTGACATAATTTGAAATTAGGAGATTAACCCAAAGAACGAAAATTGGGTTATGAAGTTCCCTTACCTCGTGTTTGACTTGACTCGATCATTCTTTTACCTCATGAATAATAAACTGGAGTTAATTTATAATTTCGTAAGAACCTTTTTCATGATTATTATTCCTTTTAAATCAATTATTACCATTTTATGAGCATTATGTAATTATTTATGTTAATAACGGTCGTTTTGTCGATCTTTGGTACTTGAGTTAAAAATAAACTTCTTATAATTACAAGTTGTTCATGTGGTAAAATATCCATTATATCCAGAATTATATTAATTCTTTAGATATCATATATATCATATATATCCATTATATACACGCATTTATAATATTACATAACATTTAGAGGTAAGAAATGAAATGCACCGTTAATGTAGACGGTAAGTCGTACGTACGCATGAACGCTACTTCCATTTCTATTTCGTATTTAATGGAATGAAATCATAATTATATAAAGGTATATTATAATACCAGTATAATATCACATATAATATCATTTAATCCATCCTTTATATGTCCCACATATGGCATTAACAATTCAAATCACATTGAGGGGACGGTTGTCCGCACTTCCTAAAATGAAATTATCGTGTTTACCCATAATGGAAATCATAACGGTATGCCATAAATGAGAAATAAAGAAGAATAATTAAAACATATACATAATATATATCATATATAAATATAGTTACATCTTAATGGCCACCATGAGAGGTGTTAAACGAAGATTGAACAATCATCATTTCATGAGGCAGTAATTCGCCACCCACAGAAACACTATGTTCTTTAACCATTAGACAAAGGTGTGTGTAAGTTTAAATAAAATACATCTCATAAAAAAATCCTAGTATATTGAAGATACTTTTTTTGTCACAAAAAATGAATAAAAATATTTTTGGGGGTTGGAGAAGCAAAATAAAACAAAAGATCATAAGAGAAGACATTACCTTAAAATTGGGTAACTCTTTTTTATTTGAGCCAAAGGCTTCCTTGGGAAGACTTCTGCCTAATGTGAGGCTTCTAGGAGTAAGTGAGGGAAGTTGAGAGTGTATTTGGGCAGAGGTTGGCCTAGCCAAATGGATTGATGGTGTGAATAAGGTGCTAGAGGTGGGGGGCTTTTATAAGAGGAGAGGAGGAGCACTCTTGGAGAGTCATGAAATGTTACTTTATTATGAAATTATTTTCAGATTTTAATGGTCTGAAAATTATATATTTCTAGTATAAGGTGATAAGGGTTCGAAATATACTCATCCAATAGGTTTTTGACAAGTGTATATCATAGATTTTACATTATATTTTCATTTTATTTAAATCGTTAATTAATGAGGTAATCACTACGTCATCATGGTGTCATAAAAACATTAATTTATTTAATGTCTAAAAATTATAAAAAAATATCATTATGTAGGAAAACGTTTTATCTTTCCAATGTATATTTATAGTCAAAACGAAGACTTTTATAACCCCTTGTAAAAATTGTTTTAGTAAAACAATACATGTTTGTGACATTTTTATTTTTACTTTATATAAAAGGTATTAATGTCATTATCTTAGCCAACTGGCACCATGGAATCACAAAAATTGACCCATGGATTTTATTGGTCGGCCATGAGTCATCCAATAAGAGTAATACATGTGTCAAGTTAATATCATATTATTATAACATTATTTTTACCTAAAATTACAGTAATTACCTATAATCGCGGTTAATAAAACTCAAAAGTTACTATTCACCAAAATTTATTTTCATCCCATTGAAGAAATTATTTCCTCCTAATTACAACCATTTATGTTGGATTTTTGAAATTAAATTCACAGAAGTAGTAAAATTTATTTTAAACAAAAAATCATTTTTTTAACTACCACTTAGTGGTTTCACTATTCATCAAAAATTGATGTTTTTCATAACAATACCAAAAATTTACCCTAAGCTATAGTTGATATTCGAAATTCATAAATGATGTTTATTTTACAAAATTGAATACATATAAGTTCCATTAATTAATTTTTTAATTAATTCCCGTTATCACAACAAATAGCGTGTTTTTAAGAAACAATATATATGAAAAGATTGACAATTGTTTATATCCAATTTCAAAGTGAAATTAATTCTAATGACCACCATTGGATAAAATGGTAAAAATATATTCTAATTATACATTAAAACCTCTCAATAGTATAATTTATTACTATAAATCATTTTTATTAGAAAAGTTCTTTTTAATTATTTTTCACTATTCATCGAAAATTGGAAGTTCTCGGAAAAATACCAAAAATTCAACATAGCCTAATTTCGATATTCTGAATCCAAAAATGAAGTCCATTTTGAATTAAAAAATTAATATAATTTCAAAAAGTTGGTATTACTATTCATAATGGCTACTTTGATTGGTCGCGGTGTGTTAGAATCTCGAACTTGCGTACAATGCAAGTTATTCCGTTAGTGAAAGGGAAGCGTATCGTGGAAGCTTGGGGTGTTACACCCATGGGCTGGCCCAATACATAAAAAATTAACACAAATTCACCATGATTAATAATTCTGAAGTGGTGAAAAAGGATATGGCGGTTTGAACATGTTAGTGGATAAAATTTCTAATGTGTAATGAGTGCAAAATGTTGACAAACTAATGTCTTATAAAAGAAACAAATTATGTATTTAAAACTGGAAATGGGCTCACGGTTGGCCCAAATCATGAAGTAACCACCCTTTCTCCAAGAACTCATAAACAAGCAATGGGGAACCAAAATTAGGGTAATTAGAAATAGATGACACTTAAAAAATCAACAATAATCTCTTACAAGACCCAATAAACGTTCCACGATTTCAAATGAACAGGATCAAAACAAAGACATGAAAAATTGGGTGTGACACAGAGACTATAGGTGACTGTTAATCACCAAATTGTAACAGATCATTCCAATACCCCCTACTGTATGAAACCACTTTGAGATCAGGCCTGCAATAATTTCAATGACATCAAACAACATGAAATTTCCCATACTTCCACATTATGATCTGAAAAAACATTTTTGAATATTTATTGAGATCCATGATACTTTCCAATTCTAGAATGTCTCAAGCAATGTTGTAATACGTTGTGTCATCTGATATCCATTATGTAAGAAATCTTGAAATTGGATTTGATGATTTCATGCATATCCCACTACTATATAAGACAATATGAAAATAAAAATCCGTAACCACTTCAATCCACCTTTTATGTTAATGGTCAAACGGGTAAACACTCTAATCTTTTGTTAATATGAAGATGATTAAATTTATTGTACCTTGGAATGATATAAAGCGTGACTCAAAAATTCCCTCATTATGGAATTGAGATATAGATTCTAATCTGATCTTTCTATAAGTGTTTTAAATTGGTAAATAGGTAAATTCGTGATTCTCTTGCTAGAGGATCATTAATGAAGAAATCACCTGATGCGAGTTACAACATTTTTAATTAAATGGAGAGAAAACATTTTGAGAGGAAATGTGATGTGATGTAATTCAAAATAATTAATGTAATCAACAACAATGACTAGATGTCAACACAACAAGAATCATTAACAAAGAAGATTAAAATCATAATGGCCCAGCAACAAAACCCCAACGGTATGTGTATTGATGATGAAAAATATGTTAAATACAATTTCGGTAATCAATTTTAGGGTTTTTTACCAGAACAACAACATGGAAAATGAAATCAAAAAAGAACTCAAGGGTACCAATAAGAAGAACCTCAAGGGACAACATTGAAAATTGTGGTCCATACATTGGAAGGGACATTGGAAGTATTCATGTACCCAACTAGGGATGTACTGAAAGAAATAAAAGAATAATCATCAAACCAAAATACCAATTTAAGGAATCAGGAGCATCATGTTGGCCAAATTTCTGATCAGATTAGAGAGTGGTTGAGAGGGTCACAAACATAATTCCCTGAGTTATACCCACAAGAATATTTGAATTTTGTTTAACTTATAAGTGGGATGAAAAAATAGAATGTTTTATATAATTTTATATAATTTTATTGAAAACAACATGTAGAATAAAGTGAAAAAAACATAATGTTGCAATGAACAACTATCTAAAGAATAAGAAGAACCACCTCAATATAAGCCAAGAATACCTTTTCTGGAATGAATGGTTCTTGTAAAAAATAACGTAGAAAGGTAAATTTCTTGACCACATTAATAACATTCATATTATTATAGATTCTCATAGGCTCTTTTGATCGTAATAACTTATGAAAAATACATGAAGGAGCTAGAACTGGAAAGAAGAAGCTGGAAGAGATTGACACAATTCTAATCACAATGGAGTGCTCGACATTGGTATTTGAGGAACTACCTATGAGGAAAAGTGAGCCATGTACCTTTTAGATTACCTTCTTTATCAGAGCTAATAAGTGTGGAAAATATTTTAATGACTTAGGTGTGAGTATTTATATCATGTCGTATGCAACATTCAAGAGTTTGGGACTGGATGGAAATAATCTCTGGAGAGTACATCATTAATTATCTAATTCAATAGTAAGATACCCAAGAATATTACTCTAAGATATCCAGATCATATTTGACAAGTTCGTATTTCCTTTCGACTTCCTAGTGATGGATATGGATGTGGAGGAAAATTTACTAATTATATGAATATCATTTTAGCCATAGGGCATGTGTTGACTGACGTTCAAAGTGGATAACTCTGTCTGAGAGTTTCCAATTATCAAATATGTTTCAACATCCATCAAGAAATGAAAAACATCAATGTGTAAGAGTAAAATGTGTTTGGAGAATGAAATACACCTGAATATGTCAATGGCACTGAAATTGAATAGGTAAATGAGTTAGATATTATTGTGAAGGAGGATTCTCAAATAATGATGAAAGAGAAGCTGAAAACCGAGATCGCGAACACCATAGGAGTGACTAAATACACTACATTTGAGAAAGGACTATAGGTATGGATGGTAGATGAACATCTATTTAGATCATTTGTATTGATAATGATATTGTGGATCGAACCAATTATGATCAAGTAAGTACTACCCTTAGGGAGAAAAAAGTTGTTTAGAGAAGATGAATAGGGGCCGACATGCGTGGATAGAAAATAAAAAAGTACCATTATAGACCATGAATAAGTACAAAATTATCAATCATATCTCATACAATCTAAAGCTAAAAGAGGAAATATCAATCCAACAATGTTAAAAAAAGTTCTTCCCAGTGGAAACCTGAGTTTTTCAATGTTTTTTAGTATATTTTTTAGAGGCAAGCATACTCTCGGTCCAAATATTTGAAATTTCATCGATAATGGCATGTGCATTAAATTATTAATTTATAATTTGTAGGACCCAAATGACCAAAGATGGCAGCAGGTAGTAGGAATCAGAGGCTATAGAAAAATGACACATTATAAAAGGAATTAAGACATCATGAAAAAGGTGATGGAGGAACCTATACAACCAATGTTTTAGGCATCAATATGAAAGGGGAGTACGAGTTTAAAATTTTATTTTATTCCAAACATTTAGATTTTGTTTTTAACTATCTATTCCATTCCCCAAATTTTATTCATTTTTTAATCATCAGAACAAATAGATATGAAACTACATATGATAATTAACATTCAATAAATTTTAATTTCTTTGACATTAAATTTGAATGATAAAAATTGGAAAAATAACTTCTAGACATAAGCATGTGGATTATGATTTGAAATATACTGATTTAGGGTGGCATGTTGCTATTTTTTAATGAAACATTTCTAATATTTGGAAATGTTTTTATTTTTTTATATTATCATTAAATGATTTAATTATTCATGTTCATTGTACTGTGTAATTATCCCCATCATTCATTTGATTCCCAATACATACACTAAGATAATATATTCCATTCTATAGGTAGTAAATTTCAACGGGATCACATGAATGATTTCTTCTAGAACATGATTTGCATATAATTGAAGATATAACTGAACAGAGTCCGAATTAAAATGATCAAGGCATTATTTTTTGTTAGAACATATCTTGAGACCCAGCTTACATTAATCCACTTTTAAAACCTGTAGAATCCATGAATAGACATGCTTTGAAATTAGCCCTGTTAAAACCCTATAATATATTTACTATATTACTCTAAATATTTTTCATTATTAGAAAACATATGATTGGGGTAAATAACGAATAGTGGAAGGGATGTAAGTTATTTAATGAATATGTGTGGGTGAGATTTCATGATTTTTTGGGAATTCTCATTCATTTAATTTATTTCACACCCTCTTGAAAAAATATGAAAAGGGGATGTTTCTAGAGAATTTAAAAAACCACCATTACTTGAACAATGATATTATTATATATATTAAAAATAGGGTTGTGAGGAGATCACTAGGGGATGGGTGGTGGATGTGATAATGGTCCCTATAAAAAATTGGGAATAAGAAAATAAAAAAAGTGAATATAGGTTGTTTCATCAAATTTATTCCATCTCATTGTGAAGGTAACGCCCCAACCCCAGAAGCCTAGAGTCAGTGCATTATTACGTATCATTGCCATGATCACAAAAGATCAAGTTTCTAATGACCGATTAGTTTAGTATAATTAGAAGAAATAGATACATTCATAAGGATTGCATTACCTCATAAAATTGAAAACTACAACAACATTGTCTCCATATAAAACAATGATATCCCATAGACTATCCCTACATGTCTTTCATAATATACTTCTTCGCATCCTGGAAAAAATAAAACATATAAAGGGGTGAGTTCAGATACTCAGTAAGGATAACAATATAGCAGAAATTTTCATAAATAAGCATAAACATTTAAGAAAATGTATATAACTAAAACAAAATATGTTTCATGAAAACCTTCATCATAATATGGAAAAAATAAATCAAGATTATTCCATTTACTTACTCACATGATATTCTACTAGTTAAATAATCACATGAAATATCAATAGCCACTTTCATAATGATGGAATGCATAATGCCAGACTTCATAACCACATAGTCAAGGGATTGTTCAAAGACTACAAATACAATTTGGTCAAGGCTCTATTCCAAAACACTAGTTTGTGTCATGAGACCTACCAATGCATTGAGGAGCTATAGCGGGCTCCCCCCATCATATAATAAGTATAATGCATTCTTCGTATGAAAAGGATTAAATATAACATAAACATTTGTATTAAAACTAGCATACGAAATGTCAATATATTATCCATAAACCGTGAATGGAATAAAAAAACATCCATAGTCAAACATATCAGAAAACCGTCAATACAATATGGAAGTTTTTTATCATAATAAATCTACTTCAAATAAACTAAAAAACCATCAATGGATGTTGACATAGATGAAATTTAAACTTTTTTTAGAGAAATATCTCTTTCAATATTGAAATCCTTTAAGAGTAAACTAATTATAAAATAAAACATTTAAATTTTATAATATTTTTATAAGCTTATAAGGGAAGCATCGACGAAGATATAATGGTGGAAAATAGCCGTACCCGCTGTATAAGTTAAAAAAATACATTCTTACCTTAATTTTGTCAACAAGTTTATAAACGACCATGTTTGGAAAAAGATAGAAAGATTCCATTATAAAAATATTATAAAAGTCATACATGGGTATAAATGACTTTAATCTATAGTCTATAAAATAGTATCAATGTTTTAAAATACATTTTTATCAAACATGGATGTGGATGATAAAGAGGTCCTAGTAGATACTTATGTAAAAACATCCTCGGATAAAAAAGAGATTGTGAAATTAAAACTTAACTTGTAATTTTATGTGGTAAAGGTTTGTTTAAACTCATGTATAATGGTGAAATAATTTTTATTAAATTATACATAATCATAAACATTATTAAGATATCATATATGATCTTCTGACATTACTTTGTTAATAATATCTTAGTATTATCATCGTTTTGGGTGTTAAATGATTCGTTTTCCTTTATATTATTTGTTACATAAGTAATTTTTTTATGGATATGATGTATCTTATTAATATTAATAATGATATTAAGCCTTTAAAAATATTTTTTATTCATCTAATGAAAATTAGTCTTGAATGGATACGATGGAGAATGAATCTCATCGCATTCATGGAGACGGCAATCCGTACGTACGCACGAGCGACAATATCACTCTTTTGACATTAAAATACCAAATAATTGGATGTTATATCATATATACAAAATAATTATCATGTTATATTTATTATTTACATCAATTACACATCATTATTATAACCATCCAAATAATAATTTATTGAATAACAATTACACCACGACGTGGAGACGGTAAGATGTACGTACGCACGTCTGGTGACATGTCCTTCAAAAGGATGGATATAATAATTAATATGGTTGTACCATATTTATAATAACATAATAGTATATAGAAGATACTAGACTTATTATTTTAGAATGGAAATAACAAAGAAAGAGGATGTGGAAGAAGAAAAGAATTTGAAAGTAGTGATGAAATAATTACCTCTTCTTGGGGTTCTTCCTATTAAATTGACCAAATGGGCACCATAAATTGGATTTTTTACTAGGAAGGCATCTATGATAAAGATAGGATAGTTGAGAGGGTATTTGGGAAGGATATCGCAGAGAGAAAAGGCTTTTTAGGTGTGAATTTGTGGGAAGGGGAAGTGCCATTTTATAAGAGGGGTGGGGGCACCTTAGAAAAAGTTAGAAAATTTATTTTATAATAAAATAATTTCCGTTGTATAATGGCTCCAAAATGAATCATTTAAAGGATAAGGTGGGTATGGGTTTAATGACCAGAAAAAATAGGTTTTATAAAGGTTTGGGTCACTAT
The DNA here is from genome assembly GCA_963277665.1 of Viscum album. Lineage (NCBI taxonomy): Eukaryota > Viridiplantae > Streptophyta > Magnoliopsida > Santalales > Viscaceae > Viscum > Viscum album. The sequence continues at coordinate 1,024,511,913 of OY728162.1, forward strand.
ATTAACTTAATATTTTAGATTTAACTCATAGTTAAATAGTTTGACATTTATTATGTCTCTTTGTATTTTTATATTATATGGTTAATAAGTTTACTATATACTTCCAAGAGAAACCCAACTAGTTCATTAATGATAAACCCATAATTATATATGTCTTTTGGCCGATCCTTGGGTTTTTAGGAATAGAATATCATTTAAAAATATAATATTTGTTTTATAAACTCTTTATGTCAATTTTGACACTTTTTTGTATTTTGTTTTTGGTAAATTTATCAGAGCATTATTACTTTGAAAATAATTAATCTAACCAACCCTAACATTTCATAATAACCTTGAAAATTATTTTAATTCATAAAAAGTCTCAAATTACATTTATTTGGTTATTTATAATATCAATTATTTTAATATTTCATTAATATGGTAATTACTACTTCAACATTTTGTCATAAATAAAATTAATTATTTATTATCAAAAAATTATAAATAAAATAAAGTTATGTTTGAAATATTTTTATCTTTCCATTGAATATTTAGAGTCGAATTAATCTTATGTATAACCCTGTATTAAAAATGTTTTAGTTATTAAACATCGATTTTAACTATTTTAATTCTTCTTTAGATAAAATAATAATAAATATCCTAGTCAAATCCATGTGGACCAAAGAAGTTCATATCATATTAATAATGTTGTTTTTGGTCGAATTGTAATTATCCAATATAATTAATACATGTTTTATGGTAATTAATAATACCATTTTTACCCTTAATTACACTATTTACTTTTAACCAGGGTAAATAAATGTAAAAAGATAACATTCACCAAATTTTTTTTTATCTTATTGAACCAAGTTATATTACTGATATCAACCATGTCTCTTGGATTTTTGTTATTCAACTCACAGTAGCAGTATAATTATGTTTTATGTAAATTTGAAAATGCTCCTAGGAGGTGGGTAAAAGATGGTAAAAAGTTCAATAAAATTTTTATATAACAAAAATTATTATAAATTGACTCCATTGAATTAAATTGAACTTATATAGGAATTATTTATCTATTTTGACCTATAATAAATTTAAATAAACTATATAATTATTTAAATAAAAATTATGTTTTAAACTATACCTAAGTGATTTTCACTATTCATCAAAAATTGAATGTTTTCAAAAAAATCAAAAAATTCACCCTAGGCTAATTTCAATATTACAAATTCAAAAATGAAGTCCTTTTTTATAGATAAAATTTAAGAAATTTAAAAAATTGTTAATAACTATTCATAACGGCTAGTTTGATTGGTTGTGGTGTGTAAGAACTCGAAGTTGCGTACAACACACACTATTGTATTATTCAAAGAAAAGCATACCATGGAAGCTTGGGGTGTTACATACTCCCCTACATCAAATAATTTTGTCCTTGAAATATCTAGAATATTATTGCATAAAAATACATGGGTGGTTCTTCATCATAAGTTCCTTGGGTTCCCACGTTGCATCTTCCAACTTATGGTCTCTCCAATGAACTTTTACCAGATGAGACGTCATGTTTCTCAGCACTTGTTCCCTTGTATCATGGACCATGACAAGCTCTTCACAATAAGAAAGATCATGTTCTATTTCAAATTCCTCATAGGTGAGTACATGATTTGGGTCAGTCACATATTTTCTTAATAGTGATATGTGGAACACATCGTCAACATTCGAGAGACTTGGCAACATTGTGAAACGGTAAGCTACAACCCCAATTCGATCTAAAATGTTGAAAGGTCTGATGTACCTGAGACACAATTTACCCTTCTGACCGAATTTTTTAATTCACTTCCATAGAGATACCTTCAAAAAAATATGATCTCTTACATGAAATTCCAAATCCTACCTTTGGTTATCGGCATAGCTCTTCTGCCTACTTTGAGATGCTTTGATGTGGGTTTGGATCTCCTTCACCTTTTCCATCATTTCCTAAAAAAGTTCCGGGCCTACGAGTTTTCTTTCACCTACATCATCCCAACATGTTGGTGTGCGACATCTTTTTCCGTATAACGCTTCATATGGTGAAATTTTAATACTTTAATGGAAGCTATTGTTGTAGAAAAATTATACCAGTGATAAATATTGATTCCACTTACCTTGAAAGTCAAGTGAGCATGATCACAACATATCTTCTAAGGTTTGAATTGCCTGTTCTGATTGTCCATCAATTTCAGGGTGGTAGGTAGTGCTCAATCGAAGTTCAGTATCTAAGGATTTCTAAAGGTTTTTCCAGAATAATTCTCTAAAACGTGGGTCACGATCCGAAAAAATTGATAGTGGTGCTCCATGAAGTATTACAACATCATCAATATATAGTCTTGCTAAACATTAAAATGTTAAATATTGTCTTATAGAAAAAAAAACGTGCTGACTTCGTAAGACGAGCAATAATTACCCATATTGCAACATTCCGTCTAGGTGTCATTGGTAGCCTCATGAAAAATTCCATTGTGATATCATCCCATTTCCACTCAGGTATGAGAAGAGGTTGCGTGACTCCTCCATGTTGTTTCCTTCCAGCTTTCACATGTTGAAAATCCATACATCATGACACAAAATTAGCAATATCCCTCTTCATATTGTCCCACCAAAAATGTTCTTTCAAAACTCTATACATTTTAGTGTTCACATTCGTATAGATAAATTGAAACTATGAGCATCATCCCACAATTCCCTTTTTGGATCAGGTATATCAGGAACACAATGTCTCTTCCCAAATTTCAAAATTCCATCTTCATACACAAAGACACTCAATCTCCAATCATTCATAGATGTAATCATCTTTTTAAAATCTTCTATCATCAGTCTGAGAACTATTTATCATTTCTAGAAAAGATGGTTTGGAAACTATTTGGAAAGTATTGATGTCTCACCTTCCAAGGTTATTCCCATATCGATATTTACTAGATCCATGTTTATAAAATCCTTTTCTACTCTCATCTTGTTTAAAAATCCATGATCATTTCTGATCAAAGCATCTGCCACGTTATTTGTCTTCCCCTAGTGGTAGTGTAAGGTGAAATCATAATCCATGAGTAGTTCAAGACATCTCCTCTGCATCATGATGAGTTCTTTTTGTGAGAAAATATACATCAAATTCTTGTGATCAATATAAATCTCACATTTTTCAACATATAGATAGTGTCTCCATATCTACAATGAAAAGATTACAATGACTAACTCAAGATCATGAGTATAATAGTTTTTCTCATGAATATTTAGCAATTGTGATCCATAGGAAATAACAATATCATTCTACATAAGGAAACAACCAAGTCATTTCATGGAAGCTTTTCTATAAATAACAAACCCATCATTCACCGATGGTGGAGTCAATATAGAATCATTGACTAATCTTCTCTTAAGTTCTTCAAAACATTCTTCACACTCTTTTTTCCAACCAAATTTAACCCCTTTACATGTGATATTGGTTAATGGGTTAGCCAATTGGGAAACATTCTAGACAAAACACTGATAATAACATGCTAAACCAATAAAATTTCGTACCTCAGTTATACTCGTAGGTGTTGGACATTCATGGTTTGCTCTTTTCAAAGAACGATCAACGAAGATTCCAACTATAGAGATGATATGTCCATGAAAATAAATCTCTTGAAGCCACAATTCACACCTTCTAAACATCCAATATAATTCATTTCTTCTAAGAGTCTTCAGGATAATGCGTAACTGATTTTCATGATCTTTGTAGCTTTTGGAGTATACCAAGATATCATCAATAAATACCACTAAAATGTCATCAAGATATTCCTTGAAAACTCTATTCATCAGAACCATAAAGATAGAGGGTGCATTAGTCAATCCCAAAGGAATCACTGTAATGCCTATACCTAGTTCGAAATGTTGTTTTCGGAAAGTTTTATATTTTCACAAACAACTGATTATATCTAGATCGAAGGTAAATCTTTGAAAATTATTGAGCTCTATGAAGTAGGCCCAATAAATCATCAATGCGAGGTAGGGGATACATGTTCTTTATTATTATAGCATTGATCTCCCTGTAGTCAATGCATAACCACATAGATCCATCTTTATTCTTAACAAAAAGGATATAGGCTCCCCATAGATAAACAAAAGGGAGAATAAATCCCTTATTACTCAATTCCTCTTGATGTTTATTTATTTCCAATAATTCCACAATGGAAATTCAATCAGGGGTCTTCTATATGGGCCTTGAACCATGAATTTAATCAATAGAAAAATCAACATCCCATTCTAATAGATGTCCCGGTAAATCCTCTAGAAATTAATCAACATACTCTTTCACAATAGGTACATCCTCTATTTGAACATTATTTTCCTCACTCAAAGTTATTTTATTCTCTTCCCCCCTATAATTGAATTTAGTTGAGTGACTGGGGTGTATCTAGATAATAATCAGGTGGTGATGATTTTGCTCTAAAGATAATGTGTTCTTTATCATCATCATCATAAATAGTATCCTCCTTCTGCTTACAACAAATTTTTGAATCATGGTCCGAAATACAATCCATACCGAGGATTATATAAAATTCAATCATGGGTATGATGATGAGTTCATTAGATAATGAACATTTATATGCCCTAATGGGGACATATTCACAAAACATTATTGCAATGATACTTCCCTTAGGAGTTTTGACAGACAACTCCCTTGTTAAATCAAATTCGAAAAATCTAATTTTCATATTAAACCGGGAATATATGATACAATTAGATGATATAGAATCAAATAAATCATTTTCTAAACTTGAGGAAACAATTAAATTACATTCCACCATGTCTTTTAGATCTTCATCCTCAGCAGTATTGATAGAATATGATTGGACTTGATCTCATTGCCTTTTATGAGTTAAGTTCCCATGACGCTTAGGACATTCATTCGCATAATCCCCCCTTTATCTACAATTGTAGCATTTAACATCGACATCGTCTTTCTTCCCCTAGAAATCACAAGATTTTGTGGCCTTTTTCAACACACTTTTAATAGACCCAAATTCCCTTCAGGAAAGTACTAGGGTGTTTCTTCCCACATTTACTACATGATGGATATTAAACATTTCCATTATTCCCATTATTTCCATTTCCCGAGGGTTCAGCAGATCTCTTCTTCTCTTGCTTTGCTTTAATGTTGTAAGACATAGAGATTTATTTTTCTATCTTGATAGCACATGAGACAATATCATCGTACGATGAGAAATTTTGTGAGAATAATGCTCGGTAGAGAAATGGTTTTAACCCATCAATGAAACGTACAATCTTATTTCTTGGGTTATGTATATAATCAGCTACATGCCTCGCTAACCTTGTAATGTTAGCTTCATACTTTGCGGCATTATCATCCTCCTTTTTCCTTAGACTCAGAAATTATCTTCCTATATCTGCTCTATGGTCATGAGGAATGTATTTTTATATGAAAATTTCATTAATATCCCTCGATTCCATATATGATACTTCTTCTTCTTACTTTGTGTTTTGAATCAATGACCACCATTGATCAGCATCTCCAGTGAGGCGGTAAACTTCCATGACAACGTTTTCCCTTTCGATACTCCCCACTATGTGAAATATTTTCTCTATGGAATTTATCTATTACTCAGCTAATATTGTATTTATACCCCCATTTAATGTTGGTGGTTGTTTCCCCTTTATGTGATCTAACATGGATCCTCCACGATGCGGATCGAGGTGCTCCATACTGGTAAGTTTATTATTCATAACCTGAGTGAGTTGTCCCAGTATGATGATTATCTATTCAGCACTAGTTGCATCACTAGCTCCATTATAATTAACTAGAGTAGGAGGGAAATCCCAACATGGAGTGTGATTATTGATACAGTTTCCATTCCTTCCACTAGGCACCATTTCTAAACAATGGCATACACTAAATTAGTTTATGAATCACAATACATAAATACAAATTTGTAAAACACTTAACATAAATTGTAAAGTTTATGGATATAATCCATAATCATAAAAATGTTTTATTTTTGTAAGTATATATTCATAAACGCTTCATAATGGTTTGTACCGAAAATGAAAATTATCATAATCATATCCCTTGGGAGTGTCGTTACCAAGTGTATAGCAAGGCCTGTTGTCATGCACCAGTTAAAATTTGAGTCTAGGTCAAAGCGGTGATTTTAGGTTTTAACCAATGGTACATCTGTGCCAGAGCCGCCTCTAGATGCTTTCATCTATATAGGGATTTATTTCTTGGAAAACAAAAAAAATCTCTACTTTACCAAAATTCTTGGAATTTATTCTATACTAATCCTCAATGTCTATCATAGGGCTATGTGATCTAATCAGAGTTTATCTAAATATAATTTCCATTGTTTTTACTAAACATCATTTGATTCCAACTGTAATGCCTCGACCCCAAAAGCCCATTCTTGGTTCATTATTACATATCATTGGCATAGTCACAAAAGATCATGTCTCGAAAAAATGATTAGTTTAGTAGTCCTGGAATTACTAGATACATTCATAAGGTTTATATTACATCCTAAAATGGAAAACTTCATCAACATTTTTCTATAGACAAAACTAATATCCCATATACTATCCCTACAGGTCATTCATATTATAATTCATCACATCTTGGGAAAAATAAAATAGTAAAAGGGGAGAGCTCATATGCTCTATAAGGATAAGAATATAGCAGAAATGTTCACAGAAAAGAATAAACATTTAAGGAAATGTATAGAACTAAAACAAAAGCCTTTTAAACATAAATGTCATTATAATATGAAATGTATAAATCAAAATAATTCCATTTAATTACACACATGGATATTCTAATAGTCGAATAATCACAGGCAATATCAATAGCCAGTTTCATAATGATGGAATGCATAATGTCAGACATCATAACCACAAAGTCAAGGTCTTGTGCTAAGACTAAAAATAAGATTTTGACAAGTCCTTGTTCCATTACACTAGTTTTTCTCATGAGACCTACCAAATCATCGAGGAGCTATAGTGGGCTCCACTCGTCACTTACTAAGTCCAACACATTCTTAATATGAAGAGGTTGAAACATAATATCAACATTCGTATTAAAAATAGAATACAAAATGTCAATAATTTTTCCTTAAAACATGAATGGTATAAAAATAACACATTCACAGTCAATCATATCAGAAAACCTTCAATACAATATGGATGTTTTGTATCATAATAAATCAACATCAAATAAGCTTAAAATCCATCAAAGGATATTCACATAGATGAAATGAAATCCTTTTTTAGAGAAATATGTATTTCTATTTTGACATCATTTAAGAGTCATATAATTATAAACCAAAACATTTATATTTAAAAATATTCTTATAAGCTTCTAAGGGAATCATTGACAATGTTATAATGGCAGAAAATAGCCGCACCCGCTGTATAAGATATAAAAAAGTCATTATTAATTTAATTTTTTTGAAAAGGCTATAAAGGACCATTTTTGGAAAATCATGGAAAGATTCATTTATAAAAATCTTATAAAATTAAAAAAAAGAATATAAATGTCTTTAAACCATAGTCTATAAAATAGTAGTAATGCTTTGAAATACATTTTCAAGAGATGTGGATGTGCAAGAAAAAGAGGTCCTATTAGAAACTTACATAAAAACAACCTCGGATAATAATGAAATTGTGAAATTATCCTTTACCTTGTACATTTCCTTGGATGAGGATAAGTTATCCTCATGTATAATGGTGATATAATTGTTTCTAAATTATGAAAAATCATATACATTAGTATGATATCATATATGATCTTGTAACATTGCTTTCTTAATAATATCTTATTATTATCGTCGTTTCAGGTGTTAACTGATTCTTTTTCCATTATATGATTTTTTATGTAATTAATCTTTGTTATTGATAGGATTTATCTTATTCATATTCATAATGATTTTAAGTCTCTAAACATTATTTTCAAACATCTAATGAAAATTAGTCTTGAACGGATACGATGGAGAATGAATCTCATCACATTCGTGGAGATGGTAATCCGTAGGCACGCATGAGCGAAAATATCAAAAATTTGACATTAATATAATATAAAATAGGATGGTATATCATATATAAAAGATAGTTATCATGTCATATTTAATATCTATAAAAATTACACATCATTATTATTCCAATCCAAATAATAATGTATTGAATAACAATTACACCAGGACGTGGAGACAGAAAGCCGTACGTACGCACATAAGGTGACATGTCATTCAAAATAATGGATAGAATAACGAATATGGTTGTACAATATTTATAATAACATCAAAATTTATAGAATATTCTTTAGTTATTATTTTAGAATGGAAATAACAACGAAAGAGGAAGTGGAAGAAGAATGGAACTTGAAAGAGGTGATGAAATATTTACCTCCTCTTCGGGTTCTTCCATTTGATTTTATAAAAATGGCTCTATAGGTTGGCTTTAGGAATAAATTACCTCCTCTTCAGTTGTATTATATTGATTGTGTAACATGTTCTGGCTGATTTCTTAGAAATGAGGTGTGTTGCATCGTTACTTATATACTGGTTGGATATATCTACTACAGTTTTTTATTTCAGTTGTGTATGGTTTACTGCTTCCACTATTGTTGTATGATTTATTCTTTCCGTTGAACTATACTTTGACAAATGAGGGCATAGTTTCCCCACTATCAGACCTAGGCCCTCGCTGTTAGTCAGAAACCTATTGCGTTTGGGGAAATCCGCTTGAGGTCACGTGTCAAACCGGGTTCGGGGCACCCATTTAGTGGCACCCTTAACTGGGACGATACATTTAATTTGGTTTATTAGAGTGAATTTGAATTATTATATATATAACTTTAGTGATAACTGTTTTTGTTAATTTGTGGGTTTTCATACGGGGAACATGTTTTTCATTATAACTTAATACCATTTTTAAAAAAGGATTAAAAACTAAAACTATGATATATTACATATATAATAATCTAGTTCAACCATAACACAAATGGAATCATGACCATAATTAAATATATAAATAGAAATTGATAAATCATTGTCCTTGAATATGCTAAATTAGCACATCTCAAACGGTTCTTTAATTTATTTGAAATAAATGTTGTGGAAAGGAGAGAAGATAATGAAATATATCATTAGAATGAAAAAATTCCTTAAATGTATATATCTGGATTAATCATACTATTATGGTGAAGGGAGGTGAGGAAAGAAACAAAAAAAATGAATATAAAAGAAATGATGGAATTTTAAAGAGGAAGATACCTCTTGAGACTTTCTCCTTTGAGAACCTCTTAATGGGAGATTATTGGGTATTCTGAAGTGGGTATGAGCTTTTGGACATGGTGGATGATCTTGGGGAGAGTTTTTCTGGAATATTTTCAAGGAACAAGGCTTGAGAGGATTGAAGAGAAGGTGAACTGAAAGTGTGTTTTTATAGGGAAGGTGAGAGGGGATTTCTCAATATAAAATTCATTATTTTGATATTTCCCCAAAAGAAAAGGAATTGCGATTCTTTCCTATCCAAGAATAGTAATTTTATCATTAGATCCCGAATCAAGTGGGCTTACATCAGCAGAATCTCATCAATGATTTAATAAATCACTAATTTACCATTTATTGTAAATAATCGTATTTTACTATTCATAAAAAATTCAAGTATTTTTGAAAATTCCCAAATATTCTCCCTAACCATTTTTTGACATATAGATTCCAAAAATTATGTCAATTTTATAAAAATAGTTTACTAAACATTGTTATTTTAATATTTAATTATAATTATAATTTATAAAAAAACAGTTTTAAAACATTAATTCACTTATACTAAAATATCATTATATCATACTTTCAACATGAATATCATTTATGTATTATAATAGTTACTGTTACTATTCATTAGGGTATATTACTATTTATAATGGTATGTTACTATTCATAAGGGTAGGTTACTATTCACCATAAATTTTGTTTTTTTATCGGACTCCAAATAACGTACTGATCACAAGTGTGTGTGTGTCAAATTCTGGAAATTCCAAACACAGAAGTGATAAACATATGTATAATGGTCACTTAGCACTTATTAGTTCATTATGTTATGTTTTCATGGGATTTTATGACATACTTATGAGAAGAGAATTTCCATTGAAAAACATTGGGTCGTTACATTCCTCCCCCCTTGTGAAATTTCTCCCTCCAAATTTTGTTTTACATTCTATGTATAAAATAGGTCTGGGTACATTTCCTTCATTTCTTCATCCAGTTCCCATGTTTCCACATCATACTTATGGTTTCTCTGTAGTTCCTTGTCCATATGGGTAGTATTATTGCTCAGAAAATATCCTCTACGATCCTATATCTTCACATGCTTCTCCTCGTAAGAGAGATAATCCTCCAACTCTACCACCTATGAAGAGAGCACATGTCAAGGGTCTGATATGTACTTCTTTAAGAGAGATACATGATAGAAATATTTTACTTTCGACACAGTAGGTGGATGTTCCAATCGAGAGGCCACAGCTCTGACTTGATCAATGATCTCGAAGGGGCCAATGTACTTGGGACATAACATCCCCCTCATTCTAAACATTATGACCTTCCTCCAATATGATATGTGCAGAAATACCATGTCACCAACTTTTAACTCATGGAATTGTCGACCGTTATTTGCATAACTCTTCTATTTACTTTAGGCTTCCTTGATATGCTGCTGAATGGTTTTCACCTTCTCCATAATTTCTTCTACCATTTCAGGTCCTAGAAGCTTAATCTCACAAAATTCATCCCAAAATGCTGATGTTTCACACTGTTTCCCACACAGGTCTTCATATGGTTCCATTGGGAGGCTCGAGTGGAAACTATTGTTGAAGAATAATTCAACCCGGGGAAGATGTTGGTCCAATCCTCCTATGAATTCCATAGAACATTCTCTCAACAATTCTTCAAGTTCATGATGACTTCGTTTAGACTGGACATTAGTTTGATGATTATAGGCCTTAATAAAGTTTGGTTCAGTGCTCATATCATGTTTGTGAGTTTTCTAGAACTTTTAGGAGAATATTGGATCACGATCAGATACAGTAGATAGTGTTACTCTTTGTAGCTTTACCAATTCATCGATGTAAGTCTTCACAATTTGATCCAATGAGAAGTACTCTCGAATCGAGATAATGTTTTTTTTCTTTGTAAAATGATCCAGAAGGACCCATATGACTTTGTTTGCTCTAGATGACTTTGGAAGTCCTATGACAAAGTCCATGGTAATGTTCTCTGAATTCCATGCTGGTATGGGAAGTGGTTGCAACGTCCCATTAGAGTTTTATCTCTCATCCTTCACCTGCTGACATACAAGACAGATTGATGTATATTCAGCAATCTCCCTTTTCATATTTCCCCACCAAATGTTTTCTCGGAGATCTCGATGCATCTTTGTGCTCCATAGGTGGATAGAGAAGGTCTATGTAATGCCCTGACCCTCTTTACCTAGAGTCGGTGCATTATTACATAACATTGGCATGATCACAAAAGATCAAGTCTCTAATGACTGATCAGTTTAGTAACCTTGGAAACACAAGATACATTCATAAGTTTTACATAAAATCATGAAATAAAAACAACAACAACAACATGTACCCTTTGAACACACTTATCCTTTAGTATATCCCGACAGGTCAATCATAATACAATTCTTCACATCCTCAGAAAAAACATAGAAAGGGTGAGCTCATTTGCTCAGAAAGGATAACAATATAGCAGAAACTTTCATATACCAGCATAAGCATTTAAGGCAATTTCATATGTAATAAAAAATTTGTTTTAACTTGAACTTAAGAATAACATGGAAAAAATAAAATGAAATAATTCCATTTACTTAATCACATGGATGTTCTACTAGTCGAATATTCAAATGCAATATCAATAACCACTTTCATAATGATGGAATGCAAAATTTGATACTATAATAATCACATAGTCAAGGCCTTGTGCCAGGACTCCAAATAAGATTTTGTCAAGGCCTTATGCCAGGACACTAGTTTGTCTCATGACACATACCGATGCATCGAGGAGCTATAGAGGGCTACACTGGTAACTTACTAAGTCCAATGCATTCCTTATATGAAAAGGCTTAAATAAATGATAAAAACGCCAAAGAACCATGATAGAATCGTAGCACATAAAACATGCATAAAGGAAAAATAACATTTCCACATTTAAATCACAAGATATAAATACAACACATTGATATAAACAAAACATTATCAAAACTATTTTCAATACCATAATAAAGGAAAAGTAAAACTTGGTATTTATTTTTCATTTCAAAAATTTTATGGCCTGTAGAGAAAGTCGAAACACCAATAATGGTCATGGTGATGGATAAGTCTTTGTCGCTGCATATGTAAGAAAAAACATTCCTTTTGTCGTTTGGTAAAATAATTAATATAAAAATATTCATTTTAAATAAAAGTAAAAGTAAAAGGAGTTTATACACCATATAAAAGAATGTTGTGTATAAAACAAAATATGCCTAAATGAAAAAAGATTGGGACGAAGTCCCTTACCTCATGTCCGACATGACTAGATCGTTCTTTAATCTCCTGAATAATGAACTATAGTTATTTTTTATAATCTTAAGAACATTTTTCAAGTTCCTTAATACTTTTACATAACTTATTAACATTTTATGGCCATTACGTAATCATTTAATTTAATAACGGTCGTTTTGTCGATCCTTGGAACTTGAGTCAAAAATAAACTTCTTATAATTACAAGTTTTTTATGTGGTAAAATATCCATTATCTCCATAATTATATTTAGGATTTAGATATAATATATATCATATATATCCAGTATATACATGCACTTATAATATTACATTACATTTAGAGGTAATAAATGAAATGCACCATTCATGGAGATGGTAAGCTGAAAGTACACATGAACATTACTTTCATTTCTATTATGTATTTAATGGAATGAAATAATAATGATATAATGATATATTATAGTTCCATTATAATATAATATATAATTTCATTAACTCCATCCTTTATACATCCCACATATGGCATTGACGATTCAAATCACAGTGAGGGGGCGGTAGTCCGCACTTCATAAAATGAAATTATCGCGTTTACCCATAATGGAAATCATAAAGGTATGCCATAAATGAAAAATACAGAAGCATAAGGAAAACATAAACATAACACATATCATATATAAATATAGTGAAATCTTAATGTCCACCATGAGAGGTGTCAAAATAAGATTGAACAATCATCGTTTCATGAGGCAGTAATTCGCCACTGACAGAAACATTATGTACATTAACCAATAGATGGAGATGTGTGTAAGTGTAGCTAAAATACTTCTCATAAAAACATCCATTTATATTTAGGATACTGGTGTGGTTACAAAAGAAAATAATAAAAAGAGTGTAGGGGTTTTAGAAGTCAAATAACAGAAAAGAAGTTAAGAGAAATTGTTACCGTTCGTTTGTGTAACTCCATTTGTTTGAACCAAAAGGAATCTTGAAGTGCCTTATTCCTAAGGTAAGGATCCTTGGATGAAGGGAGGAATGTTGAGAGGGAATTTTTGCAGAGTTTTTCCAATCCAAATGGCTTTGAAGTTGTGAATAAGGTGGTAGAGGTGGGGGCCTTTTATAAGTGGAGAGGAGGGGCTCTTTGGGAAAGATTGAAAATGTTATTTTATTATAAAATAGTTTTCGGATTATAAAGGTCCCACAATGATATATATTGAATATAAGGTGATAAGGGTTATAAATCCACCCATACAATAGGTTTTTGACATGTATAATTCTTAGATTTTACTTTATCATTTCACTTTAAGTAAATCATTCATTAATAAGGTAATCACTGCATCATCATGGTGTCATAAATAAATTTATTTATTTAATGTCTAAAAATTATAAAAAAATTACCATGATGTAGGAAATAATTTTAGATTTCCAATTAATATTTATAGTCGAAATGATAACTTGTATATCCTCTTGTAAAAATTGTTTTAGTAAAACAATACATATTTGCGACATTTTTATTTTTACTTTAAATAAATGGTATTATTGTCATTATATTACCCATGTAGCTCAATGGGGTCCCGAAAATTGTCCCATGGTTATTCTTGGTCGGCAATTACTCATCCAATAAGAGTAGGACATGTGTAAAGATAATTTTATATTGTTATAATATCATTTTTACCATAAATTAATCTAATTTTCTCTAATTGCGGTTAATAAAACTCAAAAAGTTACTATTCACCAAAAATTATTTTCATCCCATTGAACAACATTATACTTACTTATGATAACCATGTATGTCAGATTTTTGAAATTCAATTCATAGATGCGGTAAAGTTTCATTTAAACGAAAAAACTGTTTTTTTATCTACCACTTAGTGGTTTCACTATTCATAAAAAATTGATGTTTTTTAGAACAATACCAAAAATTCACCCTATGATATAATTGATATTCCGAATTGAAAAATGATGTCTATATTAAAAAATTCAAAACATATAATTTTAATAAATTAAAATTTTAATTAATTCCCGTTGGCAAAACAAATAGTGTTTTTAAGAAACAATATCAATCAAAAGATTGATAATTGTTTATGTCATATTTCAAAGTAAATTAATTATAATGACCACCATTGGATTAAATGGTTAAATTATATTCTAATTATAATTTAAAACCACTAAATAGTATAATTTATCACTATTAATTATTTTGATTAAATTTTTTTTTAATTATTTATCACTATTCATCGAAAATTGGATGTTCTTAGAAAAATACCAAAAATTAAACTTAGGATAATTTCGATATTTAGAATCCAAAAATGAAGTCCATTCTGAAATATAAAATTTATATAATTCAAAAAGTGGGTATTACTATTCATAACGGCTACTTTGATTGGTCGTGGTGTGTTAGAATCTCGAACTTGCATACAATGCAAGCAACTGCATTATTGAAAGAGAAGTGTATCCTGGAAGCTTGGGATGTTACATTTCAAATACTTTAATAAATTTCGTCCTCGCAATTTGAAATTGTTCGTCAAAAATAAAAGGTTGAAAATAGAAAATAACTTTTTGGAATACCCACATCAGAAATAAGGTTTATAAAATATAGTTTTAATAAGAGGGAAAGGGAAATGAAAAAGTCACCACCAAATTATGATTTCAATTAAGAGAACATTGGTGGAAATTAGAGACACATAGTTGGAGAAAAAACGTTAATATTTTTACGAAGTGATTGATGTCATCAATCACAAACAGGTGTAAAATTGAGGGCCTCAAAGACTTCAATCTATGGTGATTTAAAATATCATCAGTTCAACAAAACATAAGGTATTAGGATAACACATTTATTTGTTATAATATCTCTTTAGTAATGATTATGAAATAATTTATTCATAGATTAATATAGAGATATATATATACTTGACAAGTAGATTTTCAACCTTCAACTAATTTCTACCACAAACTCATCTTTCCCTCAAAAAGATAATAGAACTCAAAAATTTTATATTTATCCTAATCATACAAGGATCCAAATATTAACACATGCCATTTAGATTAGGAAAACTATTTTGTAATAACCAGGGACTTTTTATAGGATAGTGGTAGGTAATAAAGGCATGTCACTCTATGGTTGTGGGTTCGATTCCTGCAGCTTTGTCTAATGCGATGGGTTATCCCCTGACCTGCAGGTTGTCCTTTTACTAAAACTATAGTTTTATATTATTCAAAAAATAATCATCAGAAATGTTTTTATCTTAAACAATACTATCCAAAGTTCAACATAATCCATTACAACCATTATAGTTATCTAAAATACCTCTTTCCAAACTCTCTCTAAAAGGTCTCTAAATTCCCCAATCAATTGTAACATCATATTCCCCAAACAAAGTAAATTTTCTCTTATTGTCACATTCTAAAAATCTTATTACCTTCTTCATATTAAATCCTTAGTGAAAACAACAAGTACTACAGCACAATCCTTATATATATCACATTATTCCTATAACCATAATATAGTTCCTGAGTCCAAAAATAAAAATACTATCATTATTCAACATCATCTGTAGTAACAACATAATCTTGGCCTTTCTCCCTTGGCCTTTTCTGTATAAGTATCATTGGAACTTAGGGAATAAATTTCCATAATTCCCCATTTCTCAACAATTTTAGCATTCAACATTGATATCCTCTTTCTTTCCCTTGTAATCACAAGTCTGGTGACCTTTTTCTCCAAATTTGTAACAAACTCTCATTCTTTTTATGCAAGTACCAGGGTGTTTATTACCACAATTATCACATAATGGAAAATAATTCTTTCCATTTTCCCCTTTATCTGTCTCTTGATCCACGATTCTCTTCTTCTCTTGTTTTACATTGTTGTCATTATAGTTAGAGAATTCCTTTTTTGTATTGATAGCACACCAGGCAATATCTTCATACAATGATAAGGATTGTGATACTAAATCTCGACGGAGAAATGGTTTTAACCCATAAAAGAAACAAACAATCTTACTTATTGGGTTACGTATATAATCTGTAGCATGCCTCTCTATCCATGTAATGTTAGACTCATACTTTGCAACATTCTCGTCCTCCATTAGCCTCAGACTTAGAAATTGTCTTTCCATATCTGCTAGATGGTCATGAGGTAAGTTTTTTTCTAATAAAATATCTTTAAACTCTATCCATTCCATACTTGATACTTCATCATCTTCCTTCATGTTTTGAATCAATGACCACCATTGATCAGCATCTCCATTGAGGCGATAAACTTCCATGACCACCTTTTCCCTTTCGCTACTCCACAAGGCGTGGAATATTTTCTCTATGGAATTTATCCATTGCTCTACTACAGATGGATTTGTACCCCCATTGAATATAGGTGGTTGTTGCATCATTAAGTGATCTAACATTGATCCCCCACGTTGTGGATCAGGGTGCTTCATACGGGTAAGGTTATTATTCGTAACCTGAGTGAGTTGTCCCAGTATGGTGATAAGCTAATCAGCACCAGTTGTATCACTATCTCCACTATAATTATCTCAATAATGATGGTAATCCCAAAATAGAGTGTGTGCATTGATACAGTTTCAATTCCTTATAATAGGATCAATTTCTAAACAATGTCATAAACTAGATTAGTTTATGAATCGAAATATATAATAACAAACTTGCAAAACACTGAACATAAATTGAAAAGTTTATTGATATAATCCATAATCATAAATAAAATTTCTTTGAGGAAGTATATAATCATAAACCCTTCATAATGGTTTGTAAAGAAATCGTGAATTATCCAAAGCATATCCCTCAGGAGTGTCGTAACCAAGAGTGAAGCAAGGCCCGATGTCATGTACCAGGATACCCTAGGTCAATCCCGAAACTCCTTGTCGGATTTTTCACTCCTAGATACATCTATTCCAGATCTGCCTCTACATACTCATATCCAGATAGGGATTTATTTCTCGTAAAATACACAAAATCTATACTCTATCAATATTCTTGAATTTTATTCTATACTAATCCTCAAAGTCTGTCTTAGGGCTATGTTATCTAATCAGAGTTTATCTAAATCTAGCTTCCAAGGATAGTACTAAACTACCTCTGATACCAATTGTAACTCCCATACCATAGTTACCTAGAGTCAGTGAATTATTACATAACATTGGAATGATCACAAAATATGATATCTTTAAAGACAGATTAGTTTAGTATCCTTGGAAACACTTGATACATTCATAAGTTTTACATTACATCAAGAAATAAAAACAACAACAACATCATGTCCCCTTTGAAACCACTTATCAATTAGTCTATCCCTACAGGTCAATCATAATAAACTTCTTCACATCCTGGAAAAAATAAAACATAGAAAGTGGTGAGCTCAGATGCTCAGTTAGGATAACAATATAATGGAAACTTTCATAAACAAGCATAAACATTTAAAACAATTGCATAACTAAAACAAAATCCTTTTAAACATGAACTTCAGAATAAAATGGAAAAAATAAAATGAAATAATGCAATTTAATTAATCACATAGATATTCTACTAGTTGAATATTTACATTTAATATCAATAACCACTTTCATAATTATAGAATGCATAATTCCAGACTATCATAACCACATAGTCAAGGCCTTGTGCCAAGACTACAAATATGATTTTGTGAAGGCCTTGTGCCAAGACACTAGTTTGTCTCATTAGACATATCGATGCATTAAGGAGCTATAGCGAGATCCACCCATCACTTTATAAGTCCAATGCATTCCTTATATGATAACTTTTAATCATATCATAAACAACACCCAAGAACCATGACATAATCGTATCACATAAAACATGCATAAAATAAACAAAATATTTACACATTTCAATAACAATATATAAATACAACACTTTGATATAAGCAAAACCTTATCAATATCATTTTCAATGCCAAAATAAATGAAAATTAAAACATGGTATTAAATTTTCATGTAAAATAATTTATTGCTTTTAGAGGAAGCTGAAACTCAAATAATGGTCACAGCGGCGGAGAAGTCCTTGTCGCCGCATACATATGAATAAATCATTCCTTTTGTCATTTAGTAAAATGCATCGTATAAAAATATTCCTTTTGAATATAAGTAAATGTCAAAGGGGTTTATACACCTTATAAAAAAAATGTGTATAAAACAAAACATACCTCAATGAAAGGATATTTAGTCAAAGTCCATTACCTCGTGTCCAACTTGACTTGATCGTTTTTTAATCTCCTGAATAATGAACTATAGTTAATTTATATTTGATTAATAACATTTTTAATGTTCATTATTCCTTTTACATCACTTATTAACATTTTATGAACATTATGTAATCATTCAATTTAATAACGGTCGTTTTTTCGGTCCTTGGTACTTGAGTTAAAAATAAAATTCTTATAATTAAAAGTTGTTTATGTGGTAAAATATCCATTATCTATAGAATTATATTCATGATTTAGATATCATATATATCATATATATATATTATATAAATTCATTTTTAATATTACATTACATTTAGAGGTAAGAAATTAAATTCACCGTTCATGGAGACGGTAAGTCGTACGTACACATGAACACTACATTCATTTCTATTTCATATTTAATGAAATGAAATAATAATGATATAAAGGTATATTATAATTCCAGTATTATATCATATATAATATCATTAACTCCATACATTATACGTCCCACATATGGAATTAATGATTCAAATCACATTGATGGGGCGGTAGACCGCATTTCCTAAAATGAAATTATCACGTTTACCCATAATGGAAATCATAATGGTATGCCAAAAATGAAAAATACATAAGCATAAGAAAAACATAAAAATAGTATATATCATATATAAATATAGTTAAATCTTAATGGGCACCATGAGAGGTGTTAAAATAATATTGAACAATCATCGTTTCATGAGGCAGTAATTCACCGCCCAGAGAAACAGTATGTTCATTAACCATTGGACTGAGGTGTGTGTAAGTGATGTTAAAATCCTTCTCATAACAACATCCAAGTATATTGAGGATACTGTTTTTGTTACAAAAGAAAAAAATAAAAAGAGTTTATGGGTTTTAGAAGTAAAATAAAAGAAAATAAGTTAAGATAAATCATTACCTTTAGTAAGGGTAACTCCCATTGGTTTGAACCAAAAGGACTCTTGAAGTGCCTTCTGCCTAAGGTAAGGCTTCTAGGATGAAGGTAGGAATGTTGAGAGGGTGTTTGGGCACAGTTTTTCTGATCCAAATAGCTTTGTATATGTGAATAAGGTGGTAGAGGTGGGAGCCTTTTATAAGAGGAGAGGAGGGGCTTTTTTGGAAAGATTAAAAATATTATTTTATTATAAAATGGTTTTTGGATTATAAAGGTCCCACAATGATATATTTAGAAGATAAGGTGATAAGGGTTATAAATCCACCCATCCAATAGGTTTTAGACTACTTTATGTCTTAGACTTTACCTTATAGTTTCATTTTATTTAAATTGTTCATTAAAGGGGTAATCACTGCATCATCACGGTGTCATAAATAAATTTTTTTATATAATGTCTAAAAAATATAAAAAAATTACCATGACGTAGGAAATATTTTTATATTTCCAATTAATATTTATCATACAAAATATAACTTGTATAAACCCTTTTATGTTTTTTTAGTAAAACAATACATGTTTGTGACATTTTTATATTTACTTTAAATAAAAGGTAATAATGTTTTTATCTTACCCAAGTGGCTCCATGGGGTCCCGAAAATTGAACCATGGTTTTTCTTGTTCGACCATGACTCATCCAATAAGAGTATTACATGTGTCAAGATATTTTTATATTTTTATAATATCATTTTTCCTTAAATTACCCTAATTACCTCAAATCACTATTAATAAAACTCAAAAGTTACTATTGAACAAAACTTATGTTCATCCCATTGAACCACATTTTACAAAATAATGACAACCATGTATGTCGGAATTTTGAAATTCAATACCTAGAAGCAGAAAAGTTTCATTTAAATGAAAAATCCATTTTTTAACTACCTCTTAGTGGTTTCACTATTCATCAAAAAATGATGTTTTTCATAACAATACCAAAAATTTACCTTAAGATATAATTGAGATTCTGAATTAGAAAATGATTTCAATTTTAAAAAAATTCAAAACATATTAGTTTCATTAATTTATTTTATAATTAATTCATGTTGTCAAAAAAATAGCATGTTTTTAAGAAACAATATCAATCAAATGATTGACAATTGTTTATATCCAATGTCAAAGTGAAATTAATTCTAATGACCACCATTGGATAGAATAGTAAAATTATATTCTAATAATATTTTAAAACCACTCAATAGTATAATTTATCACTATAAATTATTTTTATTAAAAATGTTGTTTTTAAGTATTTTTCACTATTCATCAAAAATTTGATGTTCTCAGAAAAGTATAAAAAATTCAACATAGGCTAATTTAGCTATTTAAAATCCAAAAATTAAGTCTATTATGAAATATAAAATTTAAATAATTCAAAATGTGTGTATTAATATTCATAACGGCTACATTGATTGGTCGTAGTGTGTTAGAATCTCGAACTTGCGTACAATGCAAGCTACGACATTATTGAAAGAGAAGCGTATCCTGGATGCTTGGAGTGTACAGTCGAGCTATGTGCATCATTGATTAGCTTCATCTTTATATTTGGATCAGATGGTACACATAATGGTTTCCCAAATCTTACAACTCCTTCCCCATCAATTTTGAAATCAGAGGATTTCCCATTTTTATTAACTTCCACCGTTTTCTGAATTTCCATATCCTTTATTTGAGAATCCTTTATTTTCTCCAACATGGATGGTTGAGAAATCAATTTCAAAAGGATTGATTATGTTCCTACATTAATTATTCCCATTTCCATCCTTTTCAAATCTAAGAATATTAGATCCTTTTCAATTATCATCGTTGATAAAGATGCAGGATCATATCTACATAGAGCATCTTCCACCTTGTTTGCCTTATCAGGATGGTAGTGGATTGGGTAGTCATATTCCATGATGAGCTTAGTCCATCTTCACTGGCACATATTATTCTATTTCTTTGTGAATATATATTTGAGACTCTTTTGGTCGTTATATATCTCAAATTTCTCCACATGTAGATATTTCCACCAAATTTTCAACATATAGATCACAACCGACAACACCATATAATGGGTTGGATAGTTTTGCACATGGATTTTCAGCATCCTTGAGGCATTGGATATCACTTAATCATTTTTCATTATCACACATCCTAATCCTTTATTATAAGAATCACTATACACCACAAAGAGTTCTCCACATGAAGGGAGTGTGAGTACTTGTGCAGTTATAAAACTCTTTTTCAACTCCTTGAAATAGTCTTCACATTCCTGTATCTAGAAAAACATTACTACATTTCGTCTCATCCTGGTCATTGGGTTTGAAAATCATGAAATGTTCTTCAAAAATCGTCGATAATACATAGCTAGACCCAAAAAGCTGTGGATCTCCATTACAAATGTTGGTCTAGGCCACTCTTCAATTTCCTTCATCTAGGAATGGTCTACAGATATCACTATACTAGTGATAACATGCCCCAAGAATGATAATTCCTCCATCCAGAACTCACATTAATTGTACTTTTTGTACAAATTCTCCCTTCACAATGTTTTTGACACAGTTTTCTAATGCTCCTCATTTTCCTCCTTGCTCTTGGAGTATATTATAATTTCATCAATAAATACCACCACAAATTTTTAGTCGAAATATTTAAGGACTTTAGTCATTAAATCCCTTAAAATTGTTGGAGAATTAGTGTGTCTTAAAGGAATCACTATGAACTCATAGTGTCCATATATCATTTGAAAGGCATTCTTGGGAATATCCTCCTTCCTCACCTTTAGATGGTGACATCCCAACCGAAGGTCCACCATAGAGAAATAACTGGCCCCATGAAGATGATCAAACAAGTCATCTATCCGTGGAAGGGGATACCTATTCTTTATCATGATTTTATTGAGATCACGATAATCAGTGCATATGTGCATTGATCCATCCTTCTTCTTCAAAAAGTGGACTAGAGAACCCTAGGGAGAAGCACTCGTTCATATAAAACCATTCTCTATATTATCCTGTAACTGATTCTTCAACTCTTCTATCTCTATTTTGGCCATTCTGTAAGGTTTCTTTGATATTGGGAAAGATCTAGTGATAAGTTCAATTGAGAACTCAACCTCATGATAAAGAGGAATACCATACAACTCTTCAGGGAATACATTAGTGTAATCACTCATGATGGGCATGTCTTAATGCATGATTCTATCCTTTTTCACAATCATTTGTTCTAGACATGATTTCTCATAAGGCAACTATATCCAAACATGATATGATGATTCTAAAGGAGATTTATATTCCTCCTTACATTTGTAATGAATCAAGGGATGCTTCATGATGTGAAAAGTGATCTCCCTTTCCCAATAGTTGATGTTGGCCTTGAACAATGATAGCCAATTCATGCCCAAGATAGTGTCGAACTCCACTAAAGGACATATGAAGATATTTTCTAGGAGGTTCAGTCCACAAGCCTTAACCGGGTAGATGTTATAAATGATGGATGCAATAATTTCCCCATTCTCTATTCTAACAGATATCTTTTCCCCAAATTTTAAGGGGGTGTTTGAATATTTCTACTAAACATGCAGGATATGAAAGAATGCATAGAACAGGAATACAATATTACATTCTCTATTAATGAATGAATAACTAGTGTACATTTCACCTCATTGTTTTCCTATTCCACCTTAACAGTAGTGATAGCATAAGCCCTTCCATGTTTCCTTGGAGGGTTTTGCTGATTTCCTCTGACAACCCTCAACTTAGGGAAATTGTTAACATAATGTCCATGTTCCTTGCAGTTGTAACACAACACTTCATGCTGAGTGTTGATCTGATCCTTCCTTTATGCTTCAACATTAGCAGGATCATTCATATCCCTTCGGCAGTTCATTGCCAGAAGACCAAACATTCTGCATTTTAAGTAATTCTTAGTTCCCATGAGACTGTTACCAAGAGGCGTACCTTGAAAACCATGTAATATTTTCTTCATAAGCACCGATGGTCTCATCTTCCTTCTTATTGAGTCCAAGGAACTCTCTTTCCATCTTTAAATGGAGAGTTTGAGGAAAATATTTGTTTAAAAACTTCCCCTTGAATTCCTCCCAATCTATGGGATCAATTTCCTCTTAGGACTTTGTATTCTTGATCAGTGCCCACCACTGATCAGCTTCCCCATCAAAACGATAGACTGCAAGTAGAACTTTCTCTTCTTCTGTTCTCTAGAGGACAAAGAATAACTTTTCAACGAAGTTAATCCATTGTTTTGGGAGGAGCGGATCAGAAGATCTACTAAACATGGGTGGCCTTTGCTGCATGAATGATTATATGGAAAATTTATCTTTCCATAGAGGAGGAGGACATTCCACCTGATTCATGTTATTATTCATAACTCGAGCTTACTGAGCAAGTACATCCATGAAGTTTTGAGCATCTACTTATGTCACATCAGTCATATCATTAGGGTAATCATCACATTGCTTATCACAATGGTTGTTGGAATGTTTTCTTCTATTTACCAAAATTAACTAAGAAAAATGGTATAATTAGATGTTTTCACTAGTAAACTATTGATCATAAAAATTATACATTAACATAAAGGGATAAACATATAAAGAAGAAGCACATCCTAACAGGTTATTCTTTAGGTATATATCCAGGTTGTCCTCAATCTATTTCATAAAATATATTATTATTGGAATTTTTCCCTCAATAATGGTTAGTACTAAGCTTGTGAATCTACCAAAGAATATCCCCCGGTACTGTCATAACCAAGAGTGCATCAAGGCCCATTGTCATGCACCAGCTCCTGTTTGAGTGTAACTCAAAGTGGTGTTTTCGGGTTTTACACCTAGATACAACTATGCCAGAGCCGCCTCTACCTTCTCGTATCTAGACAGTGATGTATTTTTTTGATAAAATACTTACTCAATAATCACCAATATTCAGGAATTTTTTCATATACTTAGTCTTGTCCTTATGGTTCTCACTAAGGTTCTCTATTCCTAATCACCAAAAATAACTAGAAAATCCTCTTATACCAACTATAGCGACCATAGCCTATTACATATAACATTTCATGATTGTAATCATAATTAATAATCACATTACAACCCAAGGATCATTAATTCTAGTGACATGGAAGACTATGTACATAAAACATGGGGCTAAAAAAAATTCTTTATTTAATCTCCATAATGATCTCCTAACTTCCTTTGATCCCTTGTATCTAAAAAGGGAACCTTGGGGAACACATGAACAAAGGGATG
The DNA here is from genome assembly GCA_963277665.1 of Viscum album. Taxonomy (NCBI): domain Eukaryota; kingdom Viridiplantae; phylum Streptophyta; class Magnoliopsida; order Santalales; family Viscaceae; genus Viscum; species Viscum album. The sequence continues at coordinate 1,024,536,873 of OY728162.1, forward strand.
AGATAAATGCAATGTTAGGGAAAAAATCTAAGGATACATCTTAAGCACATGAGTTAGGAGGAATAACATAATGATATCCAAATCATGGAACATATGAAAAAATATCATATAAGCATGGGATCATATAAACATGTGATCATATATATGTGTTAAAATCATAACAAATTTATTTATTGTGGCTCAAGGATAACCACCAATCTCGTTTCCCATTTTAGTACGGGTCAAGGCTAACCACCAATCCCGTTTCACATCGCATCTCATGAGACTAAACATTACCCAAGCCATTGGAGAGCTATGTAGGTGCACCCATCTCAACATTTCCATGAATATTCTCGCCACATAAATATTCTTACCATATAGATAATCATATATAATGAACCACACATAAACATAAGGGTACCCATGGAAGGAGTTGGGTACCACAATCATGACATAGAACATAACCATGGGTGTATCACGAAAGTGCGCAAGAATGGAATGTATTAGAAAATAGATGGAAGTTTATAGGATAAAATAGGAATATAACCTGGTATGTGGTGTCAAACAGAAATGAAAACATATATGAAATGTACTTTAGAATCATTAGCATAAAAACATTTTTTTGCGGTCTTAAGGAAAATACTATAGCTATTTTCAAATAAAAAAATGAAATTATTTTATATAAAAAAATTCAACCAAGAAGGTTTTAATAATAAAATACTTATTTTAAAAAGACATTTTAGTCTTAATAAGTGGATATAGTTCACATGAACTTTGTGTAAAAATTCGGGAAGTCCCTTTAAAACAGGTTTGCTTATCAAAATATTCTAAGGAGGGAATATTTTAAAAACATGTATATCACCGAAAGAAAGTGATGAAAGGGTCTTGATATAAGAATAATTTAGAACTATCCATAATTCATAGGATTCACATAAATAGATATGATAACACCATTTTGAATGAATGATAAGGCAACCCAAAAGAACAAAAAGGTTCAGGTAGAATTCGTTACGATTTTATCATTATGGTGTCGGGTGTAAAAAAGAGGGATTTATGAGAGAGATAAGGAGGTTCTAATCACATAGAAATCATGAGGGTATTATGGGTAAGGAGAGAAAACATACCCCCTCATTTGGTATTACACATAAAAAAACATTGTAAAGAGGACATCATGATTAAGAGTGAAACGGAGAGATCCCTTACCTTAAATCTGTTGGTGTTATCCACTTGTTAATAAATAGGTGAATAAAAAAGTAGTATTATTAATTCATAAGTATAGAACCTATTCTATATTTAATTGATTTATTATAATCATTTTACATTCATTTATAATCGTTTTTTTGGTTATGAGGTTCATCTTCATTGTTCAGGCTCGTTTGTTTACTTGGTTTTAATTACTAGTTCGCTTATATTCATGTTCAGATAAACATGAAAGATGGAAATGCTTTTCTAGTAATGAAGCTATATATTAGTGAACAAACAAGAAATTAAATGGTTTTATATTTAATTTGGTTACTCAGAGTGATGTTGAATTATTATATATATAACCTTAGTGTTAACTATTCTTGTTAATCAGTGGGTATGATTACAAACAACATGTTTTTCTTTATAACATAATACCATTTGTAAAAATGGAATAAAAAAATCAAAAAAGGATATATTAGATATATAATAATCTGGTTCAACCATATCACTAATTATATCATGACCGGAATTAAATATATAAATAGAAATTGATGAATCTTTGTCCTTGAATGTGCAATATTAGCACATCTCAAACAGTGCTTTCATTTATTTGAAATAAAGGGCGGGGAAAGGAGATAAGATAATGAAATATACCATTAGCATTAAAATATTTCATTACATGTATATTACTGGATATATCATACTATTTTGGTGAATGGAGGTGAGTAAAGAAACAAAAAATAATAGAACATAAAAGAAATGATGGAATTGGAAAGTGGAATTTACCTCTGGAGACTTTCTCTTTTGAGAAACTATTAAAGGGAGATGATTTGGTATTTTAAATAGGGTAGGACATTTTGGACGTGGGGGAGGATCGTGGGGGATGATTTGGGTAGAATATTGGCACAGGTCATGGCCTAAGAGGAGTGAAGAGAATGGGGAGTGAAAGGGGGTTTTATAGTTGAGGAGAGAGGGAATTTCACAATATAAAACTCATTAATTTGTTATTTCCCCACAAAAAAAGGAATAGTGAGTCTTTTCTGACCAATAATAGTAATTCTATCATTAGATCCCGAAACAAGTGGTCTTACATCAGTATAACATCATCAATGACTCAATAAATCCCATATTTAGTATTTATTGTAAATTATTGTATTTTATTATTAATCAAATATTCATGTATTTAAGAAAAATCCCAAAAATTCACCCTAAACAGTTTTTGATGTATAGAATCCAAAAATTACGTACATTTTTTTAAATAATTTTCAAAATATTATTATTATAATATTTAATTAAATTCATAATTTATTATAAAAAAACTATTTTAAAGCATTAATTCACTTATTCTAAAATATTGGTATATTAATCATTCAACTTGAATATCATTTATATATTATCATATGTGATGTTACTATTAATTAGGGTATATCGCTATTCATAAGGGTATTATACTATTCATAAGGGTATTATACTATTCATAAGGGTATGTTTTTATTCACCAAAAATTATGTTTTTTTATCGGACTCCAAATAAAGTTCTGATCACAACTATGTGAGTGAAATTCATGAAATTCCAAACACATAAGTGAAAAAAATATGTTTAAAGGTCACTTACCACATATTAGTTCATTATTTTCAGATTTACATATATTTAATGACAAACTTATGTGATGATAATTTCCACTGAAAAACATTGGGTCGTTATATTCTTCCCCCTTTTTGAAACTTCGCCCTGGAAATTTCATTTTACATTCTAAGACAAAAACAAGTGTGGGTTCATTTCCTTCATTGGTTTCTCTAGTTCCCATGTTTCCTCTTCATACTTATGGTTTATCAATAGTACCATGACCATAGGGGTAGTATGGTTGCTTAGAACATTGCCTCCAGAATCCAAGATCTTCACTGGTTGCTCCTCGTAAGATAGATCATCCTCCAACTCTACCACCTCTGAAGAGAGTACATGTGAAGGTTCTGGAATGTACATACATATAGGGGATACATGAAAGACATCATGTAAATTGGACGTGGTAGGTGGAAGTTCCAGCTGATAGGCCATAGCTCTAACTCGATCAAGGATTTCGAAGGGGATGATGTACCTGGGACATAACTTCCATTTCTTTCTAAACCTCATGACCTTCCTCTACAAAGATATGCATAGAAATACCATATCTCCATCTTTCAACTCATGATATCATCTATGGTTATCTGTATTACTCTTCTATTGACATTGGGATGCCTTGATATACTGCTGAATGGTTTTCGACTTCTCCAATATTTCTTCGACCATTTCAGGTTATAGCAGCTTCAACTAACCAAATTCATCCCAACAATCTGGATTTCTGCACCTTTTCCCATAAAGTTCTTCATATGGTTCCATTTTTATGATCGTGTGGAAATTATTTTTCTAGTATAATTCAACCCATAAAAGATGTTGGTCCCATCCTCCTTATAATTACATAGGGAATTCTCTCAACATGTCTTCCAGGGTATGAATAGTTCGCTCAGAGTTGCCATTAGTTTGAGGATGACAGGCTGTACTAATGTTCAGTTCATTGCTAAAATCATGATGGAGACTATTCCAGAACATCGAGAAGAATCTTGGATCATAGTCAGATACAATAGATAGTGGTACTCCATGAATCCTTACCACATCTTTGATGTAAATATGCAAAAGTTAATCCAATTAAAAGTACTCTTTAATCACAATAATGTGAGTTGCCTTTGTAAGATGATCTAGAATGACCCATATAACTTTATTTTCTCTAGATGTATTTGGAAGTACAGTGACAAAGTACATGGTAATTTTCTCCCACATCCATGCATGTATGGGTAGTGGTTGCATCGTCCCCTTAGACTTTTGTCTCTCATCCTTCACTTGCTGACCTAAAAGGCACTTTGATGTATATTCAGCAATCTCGCTTTTCATATTGTCCCACCAAATGTTTTCACAGAGATCATGATACATCGTTGTGCTCCTAGGGTGGATTGAGAAGGTTGAGCTTTATACGTCATTCAATATCTGTTTCTTTATCTCTAGATTAGATGGTACACATAATCGTGTCCCAAATCTTACAACTTCTTCCTCATCAATTTTGAAATTGGAGGATTTCCCATTTTTATCAGCTTCTACCCTTTTCTGAATTTCCACATCCTTTCTTTGAGCATACTTTTTTTCTCCAAGAGGGATGGTTGAGAAATAAATTGGAAAACTATTTATGATTTTCCTCCATTAATGATTCCCATGTCCATCCTTTGCAAATCTAAGAATATTAGATACTTTTCAATTCTCAACACTGATAAAGATGAAGGATCATATCTACTTAGAGCATCTTCCAACTTGTTTGGTTTATCATGATGGTAGTGGATTGAGAAGTTATAATCCTTTATAAGGTCATTCCATCGTATCTGGCACATATTAAACTCATTCCGTGTGAATATATATTTGAGACTCATGTGTTCAGTATATATATCACATTTCTCGCCATAGAAAAATTCCCCCCAAATTTTCATCGCAAAGATCAAAGCCACCAACTTTGTATCAAGCATTGGATAGTTTTTCTCATATATTTTCAGCTTCCTTGAGGCATAGGATATCACTTTATCATTTTTCATTAGCAAACATCATACGCCTTTATTAGATGCATCACGATACAACACAAAGTGTTCTCCACTTGAAGGGAGTGTGAGTACTGGGGCAGTGATGAGCCTCTTTTTCAACTCCTTGAAACAGTCTTCACATTCCTGTGTCTAGAAAAAAATTACTCCCATTCCTGTCATCTTGGTCATTGGGTTTGAAAATCGTGAATTGTACTTCAAAAATTGTTGATAATACACAGCTAGACCCAAAAATCTATGGATCTCCGTTACAAAAGTGGGTGTGGGCCACCCTTCAATTTCCTTCGTCATGGAATGGCCCACAGATATCACTATACTAGTGATAACATGCCCCATGAATGATAAATCATCCATCCATAACTCACATTAAATTTACTTTTCATAGAACTTATACCTTCACAAATTCATTAACACATTTTTCAAATTCTCCTCATGTTCCTCCTTTCTGTTGGAGTATATCAGAATATCATTAATATATACCACCGCAGAATTTTCGAGGTAATATCTAAAGACTATATTCATTAAATAATTAAAAATTGATGAAGAATTGGTGAGTCGTAATGGAATCAATATGAACTCATAGTGTCCATAGCTCATTCGAAAGGCATACTTGGGAATATATACTTTCCTCAACATTAGATGGTGATATCCCAACCGAAGGTCCACCATAGAAAAATACCTGGCCCCACGAAGCTGATTGATTAACTCATCTATCCGTGGAAGGGGATACTTGTTATATATCATGATTTTACTGAGATACTGCCAATCAATGTAGAGGTGCATTGATCCATCCTTATTTTTGACAAAGAGGACTAGAGCACCCCTAGGAGAAGCACTCGGGCATATAAAACCCTTCTCCATATTCTACTGTAACTGATTCCTCAGCTCTTCCAGCTCTATGGTTTCCATTATATAAGGTTTTTTTGAGATTTTCAGAGATTAAAGGATAAGTTAAACTGATAACTCAACCACTAGGTCAGGAAGCAGACCAGACAACTCTTTAGGAAATACATCAGTGTAATCCCTCACGATGGGCAAGTCTTCAAGCATGATTCTCTCTTTTGTCTCAATAATTTTTGCTAGATATTCATTATTATAAGGAAAAAATTTCATAACAAGATATGATGATTCAAAATGATATTTATATTCCTACTTACACTTATAATGATTCTGTGTATGCTTTGGGATGTGAAAATTTACCTCCATTTCCCTACAGTTAATGTTGTCATTGTAAAAATATAGCCAATTCATGCCCAAGATTGCGTCGAACTCCACTAAAGGACGTATGATGATATATTCTGGGAGGATCATTCCACAAAAGTTAACTGGGGTGGAGTTATAAACCATGGATGCAATAAATTTTCAAGTCTCTATTATCACAAATATCTTTTTCTCTAAATTTTCAGGTGGTGTTTGAATAGTTCTACTAAACATGCTGGATATTAATGAATGCGTAGAACCATAATCAAATAGTGCGTTCTCTATTCATGAATGAATAACTAGCGTACATTTCACCACATCATTTTCCAGATCCACCTCAGCTGTAGTGATAGCGTAAGCCCTTCCATGTTTCCTTATAGGGTTTTGATGATTGCCTCTAACAACCCTCTACTTATGGAAATTCTTAACATAATTCACATGCTCCTTGCAGTTGTATCATTGCACTGCAGGCAGGGTGTTGGTCTAATCCTTCCTTTATTCTACAACATTAACAGGATCATTCATATCCCTTCAGAAGTTCTTTTCCATATGTCAAAACATTCTGCATTTGAATGAATTCTTGGTTCCCTTAAGACAGTTACAAAGATGTTTCTTCCCACAATGTTTTCCAAGGTGAAAGTGAGACTTCTTTCCAACACGAGATTTGTTTGATGAACCACCCATGTTGTTCCCCATTTCAACCTTCTGGTCATAGGGCCCACGATACCAATGAGAGTCTCCAATCATAATTTTAACCTTGAGGCCACAACATAAAATGTCATCAAAAATTTAGACTTCTCCAATCGCCAATGATTTTTATAGACTCGGCTTTAGTCCACAAAATAAGTCATCCTCCTTGCTTTCATTGTTAATGAAAAATCCAGAGGCATGCCTTTCCAGCCTTGTAAAGTTGGCTTCATATGCCCCAATGGTCCCATATTCCTTCTTCTTGAGTCCAAGGAACTCTCTTTCCATCTTGATATGGAGAGTTCAAGGAAAATATTTGTTTAAAAATGTCCTCTTGAATTCCTCCCAATCTATGGAATCAATTTCTTCTTGGGAATTTGTATTCCTGATCAGTTTCCACCACTGATTAGCTTCCCCATCAAAACGATAGACTACTAGTACAACTTTCTCTTCTTCTAAGCACTAGAGGACGGAGAATAACTTTTCAATGGAGTTAATCCATTGTTCTGTGAAGAGGGAATCAGATGATTCTCTAAACATCAGAGGCCTTTTCCAAATGAAGGATTCTACAGAAATATTTTTCTTTCCATGGAGGAGGACCTCATTCCTCTGATTCAAGTCATTATTCATAACTCTATCCACCTGAGCAAGTACATCCATGAAGTTTTGAGAACCTTATTCCATCACATCAGGGATATATTTAGGGAAATCATCACATTTCCTATCACATTGGTTGTTGGAACGTGTTCTTCAATTTCCTACCATTAACTAAGAAAAAGAACATATAATTAGAGTTTTTCAATACTTAGATATTGAGCATAAAAATGAAACTTGAACATAAAATGATAAACATATAATGAAGAAGCACTTCCTAACTTGTGATTCTATAGGATTATATCCAGGTTATCCTCGATCTATTTCTTAACTTATATTCTTATGGGATATTTTGTCCATTAATAATGGTTTGTACAAAGCTCATGAATCTACCAACGCATATCCCCTGGGAGTGTCGTATCTAAGTGTGCAACAAGACCCATTGTCGTTCACTAGTTCCCGTTCGAGTCAAACTCAAAGCATTGTTTTTTGGTTCTACGCCAAGATAAATCTATTCCAAAGCCACCTATACCTGCTCATATCGAGACATGGTTGTATTTTCTTGATAAACCACTTAATCAACACTCAACAAAATTATGGAATTTTTTTTATACATAGTATCGTCCTTAATGTTCTCACTGAGGATCTCTATTTCTAATCTCTAAAAATAACATGACCATCCTCTGATACCAACTATAGTGACTCGAGCATTTAACATATAACATTTTGTGATTGTAAGCATAATTACTAATCAGAGTACAAGGCATGGATCATTATGTCTTGTGACATGGAAGACTAGGTACATAAAACATGGGGCTAAAAAAATTTATTTATTTAATTTCGATAATGAGCTCCAAAATTCCTTTCATACCTTACATCTACATAGGTTACCCTAGGGAACACATGAACAATGGGATGAGCTGAAAATCTCAGTAAGGGAATAATCATAAGGATAAATCGTAAGCACATGAGTTATGAGCCATAGAATAATGAAATCCAAATCATGGAACATATGAAAAGATATCATATAATCACAGGATCATATAAACATGTAATCATATTGATGTAGAAGAATAATAAAAAAATTCTTTAGTATTGGTCTAGGCTAACTTCCAATCCCGTTTCTTATTTTACTACGGGTCAATGCTAACCGCCAATCCCGTTTCACATCGCATCTCATGAGACACTACTTTACCCAATGAATTGGAGCTTTATATGGGAAAACCCATCTCAACATTTCTATTAATATTCTTTCACATAAATATACTTAACACATAGATAATCATACATAATAAACTATACATAAACATAAGGTTACCCATGGAAAGAATTTGGTACCACAATCATGACATAAAACATAATCAATGGGTGTATCATGAAAGTGTCAATGAATTGAATGTATTAGAACATACATGTACGTTTATAGGGTAAAATAGGCATATATCATGGTGCGTGGTGTCAAAAATATGTGAAAACATATAATAAATTTACATTATAATCATTAGCATTAAAATATTTTTGTGTGGTTTTAAGGAAAATACTATAGATCTTTTCAACTTGAGAAGATGTCATCCTTTTGTACAAAATATGAAATCAACCAAGAAGGTTTTAATAATAAAATGCTGATTTTATAAAGACAATGGTGTCTTAAACTTAAGGATAGTGTGCACTGGAAATTTGGGTGAAAATTCGGGAAGTCCACTTTAAATAGGTTTGCTTATCAGAAAGTTATAGAGAGGGAATCATTTAAAATCATGTATATCCCCAAAAGAATGTGATTAAAGGGTCCTTATATAGTAATATTTTACAACCAAACATAATTACAAATATTTACATAAATAGATAAGATAACACCATTTTGAATGAACGATATGGCAACCCGAAAGAACAAAGAAGGTTCGGGTAGAAATCGTTACGATTTTATCGGCATGGTGTCAGGTGTATCTAAGAGGGATTAATGAGAGAGAGAGAGAAGGATTTTATAATCACTTAGAAATCATGAAGATAAGTATGGGTAATGTGAGAAGACATACCCCCTGAGTTGGTATTACACATAAAAAGACATAGCATAGAGGACATCATGATTAAGAGTGAAATGGAGAGATCCCTTACCTTAAATCTGTTAGTGTTCTCCACTTGTTATTAAAGACCAGAATAAACAAATTAGGCTTATTAATTAAAATGTGAAGAAACTATTCTAAATGTAATTAATTTATTATAATCATTTTACATTCATTTATAACTATTCGGATTTGTTAGGAGGTTCATCTTTATTGTTCGAGATCGTTTGTTTACTTGGTTTTAAAGACTGGTTCGCATATATTCTAGTTCAAATAAACATGAATGATGGATCTAGTTGTCCAGAAATGATGCTATATATTAGTGAACATCTTGGAGATTACTTGGATTTAAATTTATTTTTTTTACATAGAGTGAAGTTGAATTATTATATATATAAACGCAGTGATTACTGTTTTTGTTAATTGATGTGTTTGGTTAAAAAGAACATGTTTTTCATTATAATTTAATACCATTTGTATGAATTGATTAAAAAATAAAATTAGGATAAATTAAATATATAATAATCTTGTTCAACCATAACACAAATTGTTTTAGGTCCAGAATTAATGATATAAATCGAAATTGATGAATCGTTGTCCTTGAATGTGTTAATTAGCACATCTCAAACGCTGCTTTCATTTCATTCAAATAAAAGGTTGGAAAAAGAGAAGAGATAATTAAATATACCATTAGTATGAAAACATTATTTTAAATTTATGTTACTATATTTATCATACTATTATGGTGAAGTGAGGTGTGGAAAAAAAGAGAATAACTTAAAAGCAATGAAGGAATTGGAATTAGGAATTTACGTCTTCAAACATCCTCATTTGAGAACTTCTTAATTGGAGAGGTTTTTGTATTTTGAATAGGGTAAGAGCTTTTTGAGGTGGGGGGGGGGGGGTTCTTGGGGATGGATTTTTTCCAAATATTGGAATGACACAATTCTTTAGATGAATGATGAGAAATGGGAGTGAAAGTGGATTGTTTTAGTGGAGGAGAGAGGGGATTTATCAATATAAAATTCATTAATTTATTATTTTCGCACAATAAATGGAATAGTGAGTTCTCATTGACCAAGAATAGTAATTTTATCATGTGATCCTAAACCAAGTGGGTTTACATCAGTAGATCATCATCAATGACTCAATAAATCCTTTATTTAGCATTTATTGTAAATTATCATATTTTACTATTCATAAAAAACTCATGTATTTTAGAAATATCATAAAAATTACCCCTAACCATTTGTAAACATGTAGAATTGAGAAATTAATTGTAATTTTTAAAAATAATTTTCTAAATAAGAGTATTTTAATATTTAACTAAAATCATTATTTATTATAAAATACAACTTTTAAAACATTAATTCACTTATTCTAAAATATTTGTATATTGTACTTTCAACATTAATATCATTTATATATTATCATAGGTAAGTTTTCTATTTATTAAGGTATATCTCTATTCATAAGGGTATGTTACTATTCAATATGGTTGGTTAAAATTCATCAAAAATTATGTTTTTCTTATTGAACTCCTAATAACTTACTAATCATAGTCGTGTATGTCAGATTCTTGAAATTCGAAACATAGTAGTGAAAAACATATGTTTAAAGGTCACATAGAACCTACTAGTTCATTATGTTATGTTTTCAATGAATATTATGACATACTTCTGAGAATGGAATTTCCATTGAAAACTAATGGGGTGTTACAATGGGGAAGTATCAGACAAAGAATATGATAAGATTCCAACCGGTGATCTAGAAATACAACATGTATGACTGGTGAAAACATCACATTATATTACACTAGTGGTGCCTATGTAAGGTTGTGAATTAGATAAACTAATAACTGAGTTCCTTGTTATTTTCCAACAAATAAATATTGGAAGGTATCATGATTAATTGTCTACTGTAAGAAAATTCTAGATTAAATAAGAATTAAAATAGCTATAAATCATATCCATGTGATAATGTAGTATAATTATCTTGTGTATTAGTCTACGTGATTGATATTTTCTATCAAATTTCAATATGTTAGTGACCCATTCATGATGCATTAGTGAGTTGCCATTGTAAAAAATTCAAATTTTTGGAAAATTAATTTTTTTAAGAAGACACACTTGTTTGAATCGAATAATGACTCAAGATATTAGACACCTTGACTTGAAATTCCCATTCTTAGTTTTTATTGGTATGATCGTAGACAATTATAATGTCAACATCTTGTTAATATAGAAACACATGGAGTGCAATTATGGATATAATATCCCATTGAAAAGGCATGACTTGCAAATAAGAAATCTATAATGAAATGTAATTGAAATTGGGAAATATAATTTAAGGTGTTACCTTATTGGATAGAGCAATTGGTTCAAACTATTCATGTTATTTATCAATTTTATATAGTGCACCTTGTGGTGAACAATCACATCTCTGTATAAAAAAGTGTAATTTCATCAGATCTTATGGGTATTCTACCCATGCATTGCCACTTTCCGACATTGAAAAAATTTCATACAAGTGGATGAAACATTTTTATATGGAATTTATAATAAATTTATCCTGATTTTTTCTAGTATGGTTGGAAAAATATAACTCATTAAACTAGAATTTTCAATAGTAGATAAGGATAATATTGATTAATGGAGTTGGTTTCTAACTTTTCATTGTGTTAATGTCACCTATATACTTGGGATATTCCTTATTTCAAATCATCATCATGATATAACTAAACCAGTGAATACTGATGATTATGGTTTATTACCCCCATCCATACCATCGTTTCTATATGATAATATATCTAGAAATGTATGAACAAAATTTAATGATGACAATGTGAAAAAAGAAATCATCAACTTAGGTATTTGATCACATTTTCTACATATTCCGTATATGTGAGTATTTTAAATAAATGAAAACATGTTAAAATTTTAATCATATAACCTTTTAGCATATTAACAAAGAAAACATGTTCTCCCTCAAATAATAGAATAATTAAAATAAATAAATGGGGATGTCTACATGTACATGATCCCCCTCCCAAAGAAAAAAAATTCTTGGTTGGAATTAGATAAACGGAATACATATTTCCATAAGACTGCTAAATTTGTTCAATGCATTAAAGATGTATTCATGGGGATGTAAAATTATTAATCAAGGGTATGGTTTCTCAAACATTTCGCATATGTGTCAAATAATTTCCTAATATATTAGATGATTTCGAGAAAGAACTGCTATAGGGTGATTGATACATGAAGTTTTTTAGAAAGGAATATGATGGTGATAAAATCCATGAATCATCATATAAGGTATTCTATTTTCACAGTATAGGAAGATTGGTTGAAGTTGAAGAGGTTTAGGATGGTCAGGTGATGACCATTTTTCTAGATAACTGGATCTGTGAATGTGGTAACATCCAATATTACATGATTCCTTACTCAGAAATACATGCAGCATATGCTCATCTTCACCTTTCCTTGGAGAGTTATGTCGATCTAATGTATCGTCTGAACACAATTTTTAATTTATACAACCATTAGTGGAGCACAATTTGATATGTATTAATATTAATTTCCCCTTTACATATTAAAATTTTTTATACCAATCCAACATGGTTGCATGGAATGGTTGTCTAAAATCTACATGTATGAGAAATTCAATGGATTTGAATTAGAAGAAAAGGATGAATCAAATATGTGGAACATGTAGTGAAGAGGGATATAATCATAGATAGTTCCCCAAAAATAGTATCATGGAGGGTTTATAATTATATCATACTTGATTGTTATATTTTGTGTTGATTATTTAAATTGTTTTAATTTCCATGTATAATGATTTATTATATGAATATTTTAAATTATATTTTTTTGTCCCACTCAACATACATATTATTTAATAAATTTATTTTTAGATCATTTATTTTATCATTTAAATAGATGGAATCTGTACAGCTGCGTCTAGTCCCCAAGGATCTATCCATTCTTATCGCACATAGTGAGCACATATCAATGTATATATTGGATAGTGGTGAAGATCTGATACTGAATGTATGTAGGGATCATCCCATTCCCCATGAGAGCCCCTAAAAGTCTAAAATCCATTATTTTCATCCCTCAAGGTTTTATGGATTGATATTGTGTGGGTACTTCCCCATTAAAACATTACACATTTGTATTTTGGTTGATCAATGGAGACCAAAGACGCATACATTTCATATGCCTTAGGGGGAGAAAAATATTACATTATAGGAGAACCCTATATTATTGGGTCTTCTTAAAAATTTTGATAGTTTTACATGTAAATTTATATATAGTTGTGATTAATATATTGATAGATTTATGGACGTACCGTTACCAGACATTTCAGGGACACTTAGAGGAGGTTGGTTAAAGATGTCCAGGCTACACAACCATTTTTGCCCTATTGATCGAGATGCAGATGAGGTGAGATTGTAATGATATGAAATAGAATACATTATGTGGTTCATTGGAGATAGTTTATTTCTAGATCACTCTACATCATATGTTAAACTGATGATTGTACCTCTTCTTAGAGATTTTGAGCATCCGGGTCGTATAGTTGGGGTTTTACAAGTCTGCAATGTCAATAAAGTTAGTGGTGTGGGGAATCTCACATGAACATGAATAATATTGGTGGTTTTTGATGGTTATTACATCCTGGTGATGGATATGATTCCCTAAATTACGATAACGATTAGTCTCTTATTTACCACTTGATGCACTGCATGTGGGACCATTTTCTCAGAATAACATTAAACATTTAATACATACTTTATTCCAATATCACATTCTAGTTATATAATTTCATAAATTTTGTATCCTTTTATTGAAAGGTAGATCCACTCAATGAAATTTCTATATTTCCCTACACATTCCATTTCATATTGATGTATTCTTTTTTATCATTTTTTTCCATTAACTATGTATGAACGAATCAATATTGATAGAATTGTGTGTTCTATGATTAATGAATGATTTATTTACATAGAGTAGTTAGATTGCATACACTAGTGGGATTACGGGGCATCTTCTTAATTATTGTACGATGGGGCATCATCATTCTATTATCATGGTCCCACTGATCTATTTTCATAGAGTTGAGTGGCCCTAACCCTATAGGGTCATGAGATAGTTCAGATATCAATGGCATATTCTAGGGACACTGAGGTAGATTGTAGTGGTTCACGACATTCAAATTTCAAGATAAAAGGATCATGATTGGAATATCATACATGATATATACATATCTATTGGGATTAATGTGAGAAGCTTTATGTCACTGGATATTTTAGAGGACATTTTCAGCATGAAACCACTCATTGAGTACATTCTCTAGTTTATATGATTGACCAGAGTATTTATCACTCATCATGGAGTGTCATATTATACCATGGTAATTTAATTTTATCACAATTCTTGATTCCTTATTGTTAATTTGTTAATATGTTATTTAAATTTTTTTAGAGTTGTGGGATCGATTGAGTTCATGATATGAAAACACCTGAGACATGCGATGTATTCTCTATTGATGAGTTAATTTTAATTCTTGATTCAATGACTGGTTCACTTCATAGTGCGGTGAGCATCTCTCTACTATTAGAGCATGCTCCTCACCATCAACCTATTCCACCTCATGCCATGGTCGATCTGTTGAACGTCGATGAGGACCAACCTTCTTGTCGACATCATTCGCGTTGTTCAATTTATTAGTTGTCTCTAGATACCACTACACATCAACCAAATGGACCTTCATCATAAATGGAACCATCAGATACATTCCCCACAGTCCCTTATTCAGAACTGATTAAATAAGGATGTTTTAGAAAATGTTAGTCTTTAAACTCTTGTTTTCATGTTTTAAAATATGAAAACCGTTTTTTCCTTAATATCTGGAAAACACCACCATAGTTTGACATCTTGGTGGTTCCTAAAATAAAAAATAAATCTATTGTTTTTTTGAGTGATTTCACATCAATATGATCTCATTTGGATGGGTCAACCTCTATGGCACATGTTTTTAAAGAAATATATTTTCTAAAAACTTATTATTTAGTCTTTTTTAGCACATCGAAAGTCAGATGGATGGTCTGTATGCTGAAGTTCATCAAAAAAATTCTAATAATACAGTAATAAAATTTCACATCAACTGGAGATCATTTTTTGTGGCTTGAATTGTTAGACACATGTTTTTGTCTTTTAAATTATAGAAACTTAATTTTTCTTCATCTCGGAAAAAAGACACCTTTCATTGAGGCTTCATAAGTTCCTAAAATTCAAAATGAAATATATTGTTGTTGTCGTGTAATTTCCAAGAAATCAAAGTTCATTTTCCCAGCTTATCCTATAAAGTGTATTTTTTAAAGAAATACATTTTCTAATAAGAACTTATTTATTCTCTTTAATCACATCACACATGGGATTGACATGCCATATACATGCACACATCAAAAATAATTCTAATATAGAGTAGATGGTATTTCACATAGATTGGATATCGTTTGGTGTGGTTTTACCTCTCAAATTCACGATTTTGCATTTTAAATTACAAAATATATGTTTTCCATCATCAGGGGAAAATTAATCCTTCGTTTGATGTGTCATCTCTTAATATATTTTAAAATAATCAATATGTATTTTTTTGAGTTATTTTATAGAAATCTTATCTCATATGGTAGGATCTCCCTCTATGATGCACCTTTTCAATGACTACAATTATCTAAGAAAATGATATTTAGTCAGTTTGAGTACAATGTACATTGGATTGACACTCCGTCTAGTTGAACTTGTCAAAAATATTTCTAATACTCCATTGATAACTTTTCACAACAATTGATGACTTTTGTATATGGAGTCAACCATTAAACACATGTTTTAGGTTTTTAAATTTCTAAAACGGTGTTTCCCATCCAATTAGTGAAACTACCCCTAATTTTGATGCCCCGACAGTTCCTAAAATTTAAAAATCAATCTACTGTTGTTATCCTATGATTTCACAGCCATCTGAGCTCAATTGGTCACCAATCCCTCTACGGTGCACATTTTTAAAGACCAATTGATTCGAAAAACTTATTATTACAATTCAAGTAGGTGAATTTGGAAGCTTGTAAAATATAAAATATATGACTAACCTAAATGAAAAGTAAAAAATTAATTGAATATACAATAAATACTAGAAAATTAATAAAAATAATAATTATAAAAAACCATAAATAATTAAAATGACAAGACTTTTTTTTATAAAAAACATAACAATTATACTTCAAAAATATATGCGTATAAAATATAGCATAAATAAAATCTATATTAAATTTAAAACATTTTATGTTAGAATAAAAATTAATTGTAAATAAAATGAATGTACAAAAAATAATAAATTTGAAATATTAATTACTTTATTATTTTTACATATTATTAATTACATTCTTAATAAATAATTGACATATTTTAAAATATTTACAATAATTACAACATTAATTATGAATAACTATGTAAATAATATAATTTGTAATGTAACTAAAAAATAATTTTGTAATATAATATAAAATAAATATTACTTAAAATTTTAATATAGAAAATCGATATTTTAATAATAATGATAATAATAAAAATTTATAATAAAATTGTTAATAATTTATAATAACAATAATTTTAATATAATTACTATTTAAATTATAACAAAATAATGAAATGAAAATGTTAAATATTATTTATAATCTAATTATGTAATTATTTAATAATAATAAATAATAATATAATTATCAATTTTTTAATTAAAAACAATTATTAAGTCGAAATGGTTATAGGTGAATAATTATTTTTTAATAATAAAAAAATTTATTGATAATATGATTGTAATTTATATAACTATTAAAAGAAAATAAAAATTAATATTAAATCTCTTTTTAATACTAATATATTTTTCATTTTTTATTATTTAATAATACAGTTATTACTTACTGAACGAATAATAAAATAATTAATATTGATTATATATTTAATTATGGATATTTTTTAGATATAAAATTATATATATTATTAATGACATTATTTTTATTTTCTATTAGAAATTATAGTAGTCATATTTTTATTATTAATAGCATAATCCATCAAATTATTTGTAAGAACCCGGTTCTTATTCTTAAAGTACGAGTTTCTTCTTTTCCTTTTTCCGTAAGTGTTTTTTTGAAAATAAGGAGAATGGGGAAGAATCCAAAGTTTTGTGGATACACGTTGTGTACTTTTCCACACTCCATGTACTTTGGTCGTGTGGGATGAGTACACAGGGCGTGTAAGCCTGTCAGTGATGAAGGTTTTAATAACTGACTACACGCCATGTACATAGTATTTACA
This sequence comes from Viscum album, assembly GCA_963277665.1. Taxonomy (NCBI): domain Eukaryota; kingdom Viridiplantae; phylum Streptophyta; class Magnoliopsida; order Santalales; family Viscaceae; genus Viscum; species Viscum album. The sequence goes on from OY728162.1 coordinate 1,024,554,570, forward strand.
CGCCATGTAATCAGTCGACAAGTGAATAATAAGGCGGTGGAAGCAGCTGCCAGCGGAGTGACAATACACGCCGTGTATTCCGGAATACACACCGTGTATACATGTCGACAGTTGAACAGTGTGGCGGTGAAAAGTAGCTTCCAGAGGAACAGTTAAATGATGAAAAGTACATGTTGTGTCTGAGATAGTACATGTCGTGTGGTTTGTTTTTTTCACATAAAATGGGCAGTAGCCTCCACATTCGGAAGAGGAGGCAGTGGACATGTCCGAATAACATGGGAGAGAAGGTCGGAGCTTGGAGGAGCTCCCGATCGTCAACCGGAACTCGGTTTGCTTCGCTGACATTATCCATTAAACCGCGTTGGTGAGTTCTTCACTCTTCCTTTGTGCATCCTTCCAATTCATTCCCAAGGGGAAGTTATATGAGGTCAAATGGGTGAACGTTTATCCTAGATCTATGTCGTTCTTGGAAATTTCGTGAGGCGTTGTTCGTGTATATTGATCATTGTAGATCGAGGTAGTTGGTCTGATATTTAATTCCAATTGTCATGTTGTTTTTGTGTACGATTGTGCTATGCGCCCAGGTTTGGGGTGTTGTATGGATGAGGCCTGGACTAATTAGATATCTACAATTTCATAGATAATCTAAATGATAATTATATACTTGTGTTTGGGATCATTGCTTGGTTCTAGGGCCACCCATGGGTGTGTTCCCTTGTATAGCTATTTGGCCAGGTTACCCGATGGTATACCATGATTTTAGAATGCATTGAATTTCCATGAGAGGAATTGTATATCAATTTCTTTCTTATGTGTTGGGATTGGCCCGGTTACATTCTCAGCCTGAGTGCATTGTTTCTTTTAGCCTACGAGAAACTTTTCTCATGCCTTTGGGTAGTATTTTCTACACCTATGGGCGACACCTCGTATGCCTGCGGGTAATATTCGTTATGCCTATGGGAAATCACCTTCGGGTTTTGATTCTGATTACCTAAGGGTAAGTATTTGAATTTATGTGGATAATGTTTACATTGTGTATTCATTGTGGTGATTTTATTTGGCTATATCTGCAAAGCTAAAGTGCAGGCTTGGAATTGTTAAATGAATATTTAAATAGAAATTAAAGTGGTTATGATAGTTACTTTTGTGTACTACCTAGTTTAATGCATTTTATTTCTGCACACTGCTGTTGCACAATTTCACCATCAGTTGGGAATGGGCCATTGGTGGTTGCATATTGGGATTTATTTCTCACACCATGTTCATGTCATGTCTTCATTCCATATAGATTATATTGTTTCAGGTGTAGATAAGGGAAAGGGTCCCTATACATGTACTTGATTATTACAGAGGAGTAGGAGAGCATGGGATCGAGCTTAGGCTTGAGATGCTACTAAGGTCTTACTGTGCTGCATGATTTTGTTTTACTATATTTTACCCTTATATTGTATTGTTTCAGATTGGGGTGTATCCTGTTATGGCTTCATTCTTAGAATTAGGGACATATTGCATCATTATATATGACTCTTGGTATTTTCTTTATTTTCGTTCTATTTCCATTTCAGCATAAGTATTTTTTACTACTTCCTCTTTTTTATTCTTGTAATATGTTCCGCTACATTAAAAATTGAAAAATAAAGGCATAGTTATACCACAATCAGACCTAGGCCCTCACTGCTAGTCGGTAGCCTCTGGTGTTTAGGGAAATGCACCTCAGGTAATGTGACCAACCTGGTTCGGGGCACCCGTTGAGTGTCACCCGGATCGAGGACGTTACAAAGTGGTATGAGAGGGTTTCTATTTAGTTGACTTACTGTTTGGAACCTTTAGCCAGGGATGTGATAGAATAGTTAATTGGTAATAAACTGTGCCCATGTGTAGCTAAACCGTGTATAGGGAACTTCCAATTTACCTCATGTTGCAATTTTTCCAAATTTACACATTTACAATTGATTTGATTTTCACCGCTGGGTGAGACACTTGAGGTGTGCGGTTTATATTTTTATACTAGGTTATATTTATTGGTAAACCAATTAGATGAGGGTATTCCATCTCATGCATCATTTAATCACATGTTAGAATCACATGCCATGCATAGCTTCCATTCCATTTAGGTGCATTAGAAATTTCATGTTGTTATGATAGATATTGTGCTAGTAAAATTATGTTGTTGTGATAGATTCCCTAATAAAATACCTGTTATTTGATAGGTTATTGTTTTCTATGGTTTTGTAGAATTAACACCCAACATTGGTTCTTCAGGTGTATGGGCCCTCATTGACCGGAATTTAGTGGATCATTGCTTTGTTAACCATGTTTGTAGCATGTATAAGATGCCACAATTTGATTCACGGGGAGTATGGTCCATCAAGGATCAGAATTTGGAACTTTGGTGTTGGTTTAAGTGTTTTTATGGGCTAAAAAGTAGATCTTAAGCCTTACTGTCTAGAAAACCTAGAATACACGCTATGTAGGTTTGATTACACATTGTTTCATCTTTTGTTCAGGAAGAAATGGAAAAAAGTTAAGTACACGTCATGTACCGTAAGTAGTTTCTGACCGTGTCATAGGCCATGTAGGCAGAAACATGAGTTTGGAAAACTCTAAGGGTACATACCATGTACCAGTTGTACATTCCATGTTGTGTTGACCTTATGTACGCCATGTAACTAACAACACAGACGACAGAAATCTTTGTTTAGACAAGTTGTGTCAATGAGGAACACACCGTGTTGTTCGACCTGGGAATCTGATTGTGTAACTAACAAACATTGGTCGGTGATACCTCTTCTTAAAAACGCCGTGTACAGAAGGGGAATGTCATGTAGTGGTGATCGGGGAGAGACCGTGTAGACTTGGCTATGTGGGTTGGGAAACAGGGTGGTGTACACACTGTGTGTGGGTGTAACACGTCGTGTAGTGTTAGCCAAGATTTTGGTGGTGTCACTAACAACACAGGTAGTTGGAATCTAAGCAGTACACATTGTGTGGATATTATAAATGTCGTGTAGTCTCGTTTCATGGAGATCTTTGGGGAAAATCCATGTAAAAGGACTCTGGCAGGGTAAGAGAATTCAAGTGCATGTCGTGTGTGTGGAAAACACGCTGTGTTTGGGGGTGTTACATGACTAGTTCTGGCAAGGGTACATGCCCATGTAAAAGGCTTACCAGAACACACTGTGTAGTTATTATACACGTTGTGTAGACTTTTTTTTCAAAATTAAATGTTTTATTTCTCTTTTTCCCTTCATACGTTTCCAGTTCTTGGTCATTGATGATCTTTGTCTAAGGCTTGTGTTTGACATTGTAGAGTCATACTGCCGAGTCGACCTACAGTTGTTCGCCAATAGTGGCAATGAGTATACTCCAGAGTTGTCAGGCCATGGGAAACCAATGGATCTTCCATCAGAGCCAGATGTGGTGCTAGCCATTATACCAGACACAGGTTCGAATGCACAGTTCTATCAAGGTTTCATGCATTTTCTGAAGACCTTCCATGGAGCACCGTCGGCTGCCACATCTATGGCAGAGCTGACAAGTATATTATAGCAGTAGTATCCGCCAACGTTTTTAGGGGATGGTGGGCCACAGGATGTGTAGTCTTGGATGGGTTCTATGCAAACTATTTTGGAGAATCTGGAGACACCTCCTCGGACGAGGGTAAAGTTTGCTACTTATATGCTGCGTGATTCTGCCAAGAGATGGTTGGATGTAACCACCCAGATAGAGCATCATAGAGACATGAAATGGAAATATTTCTATGCGTTCTTCTATTAATTATTCATTCCATAGATGTTGAGGGAAAATTGAGCTCGATAGTTCATGAATATACAACAGGGCACCATGACGGTGATGGATTATTCTGCCTGCTTCACTGAGGTACAATGATTTGCACCTGTTCCAGGGGGTGATGAGATGTTAAGGTCGAGATGCTTTGAGGATGGTCTTCGATATGACATCCACCCACTAGTGAATGTTTTTAGGTTTCCTATAGTGCATAATATTGTGAACCAGGCACTAACTACTAAGCGAAACCTGTGGGAAGCTAGTGGTGCGAACCATGGTGGTTAGGAAAGGGTTTCCGGTACTATTTCTACAAGTTAGAGGAAGAGGTAGATTGATTTCCATCACGGTGGTAGTACTAGCCAGATGAATTCTTCAGGTGGATAGGTCATGTTCTAACAGTGTGGTAGAGAGGGCATAAGTGACCTCAGTGTCCATGTGACCCAATGGAGTGCTGAGCTTGCAGCATGATGGGTCATCTTCAGCGTTTTTTGCAGGGCGTTGCCACCATTGTCTAGTGAGAGGGGTTTTGTGAAGACTCTGAATGCGGGAGAAGGGCCACCATCTTCTTACTAGTCAAGAAATTGGGATACGTTAGGAAGTATAGGTATAGGTGTTAGTCGTGGCCATGGTATCCAGACAATAGGATCACAGAGACAATAGGGAGGGTCTGCTCAGGGTAGCCAGGCTTTGTCGTAGGTCTGCAGCAGTGGGCATGCATATGCTGTGCAACAGACCAAGCATGAGCTAGATCCCGGGCCATCTATTTTCATAGGTACTATTCTAGTTTATTCTGTTTTTTATTCGGAAATTTTTGATACCGGTGCTACACAAAGCTTTATATCTATGCCCGTTGTAGAGAGACTTGGGCTCTGTGTTTCTTCTTCTTCTGATTTTATGAAGTTAGACACTCCATTGGAGACTAGAATGGCTGGTGTGCATCAGAGTAGGGTGTTCCCACTAGTGGCTGGTGGATGTAACTTTATATATGACCTCTATGACTCAGAGATAATGAGCTATGATTTCATTCTTAGGATGGACTGGTTGGTACCCTTTCGAGCCTTTGCAGATTTTTATCATTACAGGGTGAGTTTCACATAACCAGAGGGCAGTGTGTTTCCATACAAGGGTTAATGGGATGTCTAGGCGAGCCGAGCTAGTCCCAAGCATTGTGGGAGAGGTGGTGTGACAACAAAAATTGAGATTTTATATATGGATGCCCAGGGAACTTGTCAAATGGATTTCCCTCTAGTAGTTGATCGTTTCAGGGATGTCTTCCCAGACGAATTTTCAGGTCTTCCTCTGAAGCGAGTGGTGGATTTCTCTATTGAACTACTGCCAGGAGTAGCACCGGTGTCCATTCCTCCCTATAGGATCACTACAATAGATTTGTAGGAGCATTATAGGTAGTTGGAGGAGTTGTAGGGAAAGAGTTTCATCCGACCCATTACTTCTCCATGGAGTTCACTTGTCCTGTTTGCTAAGAAGGCAGACAGTACCCTCATACTTTGTGTAGATTATCGGAAGCTAAACCAATTGACGGTCAAGAATTGATATCCCTTTCCAAGGATTGATGATCTTTTTGATCACCTTCGAGGATCACGAGTGTTCTCGATGATTGACGTGGGATCCTGATATCATCAGTTGCGTGTTAGACCATTGGACATACCACTTACAACATTTCGATGTAGATTAAATCTATATGAGTACTTGGTTATGTCATTCATACCCATGAACGCGCTTGTAGTTTTCTATGAATTGATGAATCGTTTGTTCCACCAATATCTGGATTCTTTTGTGGTAGTCTTCATGGATGATATCTTGGTGTCCTCTCACACTTGACACCACCATGCCACCCATCTTGATATCATACTGAGTACACTGAGAGATCATCGGTTATATGCTATGCTGTCAAAGTGACACCTTTTGATGGACCATATACACATCTTGGGACATATTATCTCAGAGGCAAGAGTTATAGAAGACCAGGAGGATGTGAGAGCAGTAGTTTCTTGGGATCAGCCTAAGAATGTGTTTAAAATACGAAGTTTCCTGGGGATGGCTGGTTACTACAGGTGATTTATACAGGACTTCTCCCGCTTAGAAGCGTTGTTGACGGGTTTTACTAAGAAGGGTGTGAAGTTAGTTTGGTCAGAAGATTGTGAGATAGCCTTTCAGGAGCTGAAGGGAAGGTTTACATCAGCAGCAGTCCAGATACATCCAGAGCAAGGGAAGAGCTATAAAGATTACTATGATGCATCAGGTATTATTCTGGGAGCAGTGTTGATGCAGGGCGATCGAGTAGTTGTGTATGGGTCTCGGTAGTTGAGGCCAAAAGAGAGAAATTACCCGATGCATGATCTTGAGATGGCTGCAGTTGTTCATGTGTTACATTATTTGGGACATTATCACTAAGAAAAACATTTTTTGGTTTTTACGGACCACAGAAGTCTGAATTATTTCTTTACCCAGCGTGAATTAAATTTGAGACAGTGATGGTGGGTGGAATACCTTGAGTCCTTAAACATTGATCTTCCCTATACACCTGGTATAGGTAATGCAGTTGCTGATGTGCTGAGTAGGAGGACTCAGTTACAGGTATTGTAGGAGGCCAGTGGTGAGTGGCAGCTTATATCATTGTTCTCTGAGATGCATTTGAAGGATCACGATAGTCAGGGAAAACCTATATTTAATATTTATCTGTGACTTCTACCCTCTTGGATAGAGTGAGGATGAAACAACTATTAGATTCAGAAGGCATAGTTGAATGGGATTCAGTGGCAAGTGAGGACCCTCCACCTGGTTGGATGATATTCAATGATGCGGTACAACATATGTATGCATGAGTGTGGGTTCCAGGAGATATAAATGAGGAGCTGATGCAAGAGATTAATGCTTCAGCTTGGGCAGTGCATCCCCGAGTTACCAAAATGTACCCTGACATGAGACATCAGTATTGGGGGCTGGGTATGAAATGGGAGGTAGCTGGTTTTGTTGCGAGATGATCCACCTGTCAGTAGGTGAAGGCAGAGCATCAGCAGCCAACTGGACTGTTACCACAGTTACCCATTCCGGTGTTGAAATTGGATGATGTCACGATTGACTTCGTGACAGGGTTGTCGAGGTCACCTCATGGCAATGATGTCGTGTGGGTTGTTGTGAAGAAACTCACAAAGGTATATCACAGTATTCCGATCAAGGAAACCTTCAGTGTTGACGAGCTCAAGAAGTTGTATATCTGAGGGGTAGTACGCCTTCATGGGTTCCCTCGTTCTATCATCTCATATAGGGATTCCCGTTTTACATCTTGTTTCTGGAAGAGTTTTTAGAGGCCACTAGGTTCACAGTTGCTCTTGAGAATAGCTTACCACCCTCAAACTGGTGGCCAGTTAGAGTGTACGATACAGGTGCTTGAGGACATGATGCGTGCATGCGTCTTGGACATTGAGGGATCTTGGGAAAAGCACATACCCCTGGTCGAGTTTGCTTACAATATCAGTTTTTAGGAAAATATTGAGATGGCACTTTATGATGCTTTATATATTATGCTATGCCGATCACCTTTTTGCTAGTTGGAGGTAGGTGAGGTAGCTTTACTAGGACCATGTCTCATGAATGAGACTTCAAAGGAGGTCTAGTTGATTTAGAAGCAGATGGATAATGCACAGTCTCAATAGAAATCATATGTTGATCGTCGCAGATGACCCTTGGTGTTCGTGGTTAGGAATCATGTTTTCTTGTGTGTTTCACCGAGGCTGGGAAATAGGCGGATCAAGAGATAGATTAAACATTCATAGAGGTATGTGGGGCCATTTGAGGTTCTAGAGAGAGTTAGGCCGATTTCCTATTGGTTACAGTTACCATAGAGGTACAAAGACATGCAAGACATCTTCCATTTATCTCAGTTGCACCGTTATCATTCAAAACCATCTCACATTTTTCATCCCGAGGATATTGAGATTCAAGTCAATGTATCCTTTTAGGAGCATCTGATTCATATTTTTGATTGGAGCACGAAGGTTCTTCGCGGTCGTTAAGTTCCACTCGTATGAGTTTTATTGAAGTATGGCCAAGTGACGGACGAATCCCTGGAGTAGGAGACCAACTTACATTCTCATTGGCCAATGTTGTTTTGAACTTTATCTTCATGACCATTGGAAGGTCAATTCGGGGGAGAATTTCTATAAGGGGGGTGTTTGTAAGAACCCAGTTTTTATTCTTGAAGTACAAGTTTCTTCTTTTCATTTTTCCTTATGTGTTTTTATGAAAATAAGGAGAATGGGGAATAATCCCAAATTTTGTGGATACACGCCGTGTAATTTTCCACACGCCATGTACTTTGTCAGTGAGGGATGATTACACAGGGCGTGTCGTCCTGTTGGAGATGAAGGGTGTAAAAACTGACTACACGTGATGTACATAGTATTTACACGTCGTGTAATCATTAGGCAGGTGAATATTAACGTAGTGGAAGTAATCGCCAGTGGAGCAACAATACACACTGTGTATTCTGAAATACACACAGTGTAATCATGTTGAATGTTGAACAGTGTGGCGGTGAAAAGTAGGTGCCAAAGGAACAAATAAATGATGAAAATTACACGTTGTGTTCTTGAGAGTACACACTGTGTGGTTTGTTTTTTTTCATAAAATGGGCAGTATCATCCTCATTCTACATAGGAGGTAGTGGATGCATCGGAAGAACATGGGAGAGATGGCCGAAGCTTTGAAGAGCTCCCAATCGTCGACCAGAACTCAGTTTCCTTCACTGACAGTCTCGATTGAATTGCAAAGGTGAGTTCTTCACTCCTCTTGTGTGTTTCCTTCCAATTCATTCATGAGGGGAAGTTATTTGTGGTCGAATGTGTGAACATTTATCCTAGATCTACGTTGTTCTCAGATGTTTCGTGAGGCGTCGTTCACGTATATTGATTAGTGGAGATCGAGGTAGGTAGTCTGATTTTAATTCCAACAATGATGTTCTTTTTGTGTAACGTTGTGCTACATGACCATGTTTGGGGTATCTTATGGCTGGGGCCTTGACTAATTAGATATCTAGAATTTCATAGATAATCTAAATGATAACTATAAACTGTTGTTTGGAATCATTGCTTGGATCCAGGTCCACCACTTGGGACTGTTCCCTTGTTTAGCCGTTTGGCTAGGTCACCCTAAGGTATACCATGATATTAGCATGCATTGAATTTACATGAGAGGAATTTTTTATAAATTGCTTTCTTATGTGTTAGGCTCAGCCCGTGTAGATGTTAAGCCTGATGGAAGTGTTTCTTTTAGAATGTGGGAATATTTTCCCATGCCTGTGGGTAGTATTTTCTATGCCTGTGGGTGACACCTCATACGGCTGCGGGCAGTATTCATTATGCCTATGGGCAATCACATGTGGGTTTCGATTCTGATTACTTGATAGTATGTATTACCATGTATACAGATAACGTTTACTTTTTGTATTCACTGTTGTTATTTTCATTAGTTATACCCTCCATGTTAAAGCACAATATTGGAATTGTAAAATGCATATTTAAATGGAAATGAAACTAGAAGTGATAGATACTTTTGAGTACTACCTAGTTTACTGCATTTCAATATTGCACACTACTGTTGCACATTTGCACTGACAATTGGGCATGCGCCATTGGTGGTTTCCTACTAGTATTTTTTCTCACACCCTATTTGGGTCATGTCTTCGGCCCAAACAGATTATATTGTTGTAGGTGTATATAAAGGAAATAGTCTGTATATAGGTACAAGATTCTAGAAGAGGAGTAGGAGAGCATGGGACCGAGCTTAGGCTTGCGATGCTGCTGAGTTATTGTTGTTCTTCTTTGTTTTGTTTTGATGTATTTTCCCTTGTATTATATTGTTTTAGATTTCATTGTATCCTATTTTGGTTGCATTCTTAGACTTAGGGACATATTGAATAATTATATATGACTGATGGTCTTTTCTTTATTTTCGTACAGTGTCTATTTCAGCATTGGTATTGTTTACTGCTTCTGCTTTTGTATTCTTGTAATTTGTTCAACTGCGTTACACTTTTAAAAATGTGGGCATAGTTTCCCCACTATCAGACATAGGCCCTCACTGCTAGTTGGTAGCCTCTGGAATTCGGTGAAATGCGCTTGAGGTCATTTGACCAACCGGGTTCGGGGCACCCGTTGAGTTGCACCCTGATCTGGGACGTTACATTATTAAATTTTTTTTTAAAAAAAAATCTTGTTTAAAAAAAAACACAAGGTTGGATGCATTTTAGAAATATGACACGTTAAATATGTTAACAAAGAAGGTGCCCTATTTAGATCTTTCCAGAAAAATGTTCTTAATAAGGTGTCTCTTTTTTTTTATATTTCTCTAATGAAATCATAGTTATATTCAATGCATTATTTGAAAAAAAATCAATAATGAATATTCTGAAAAAGTTGTCTTCATTTAGTGAAACACCCCCACCACCGTGCTGAATGGTTCTTTGGGAAAATGTTTTCCCCCAAATTTTATATATGCATTTGTTTTTTATTTTATATTATAACAAAAAAATTACTCATATTAAGGTGCAATGGTAAAAAAATAGACCATTGTGAGGTAAATTTTTTGTGGGAGCGAGTATGGGTAATTGTTGTTGTAAAAACAAGGGAACACTTGGGGTATCATAAAAGGGTCATCTAGTAGTATTAATATTAATATTCTGGGGGAATACTGATAGCTGTAGGAAATGAAGCAGAACCTATTCTAGTATAAATCCATTATGATCACCTGTAGCAGAAAGGATTCAGATTAAAATATTAAAGTACAATCATATCAAAAATAATGACAACAAAAATTAATCAATGAATTTCTCATATTTTAAAAATATTTAATTATAGAATTGAAGTATAAAATATGCCCATGAAATTCCATTACAAAATGATTCTACCAACCAAAAATATTAACATTTGGAAATTAATATCATAAATGAAAAGAAAATATTCAATCCTCTACACCATAATCTACAATTGTATTTTTGAATACATAGTCTGATATTGAAAAATAGATTTCATATCAAATTAAAGCCACAATTTCATGTTTTCATGGTTATTTCTAAGGATTAAATCATTCAACACAAAAAAAATAAATGAACTAAAAAATATCCAATGAAATCATAGTTTCACATCATGAAAAATTCAACAATTAAGTCAAAAAAACAAACCTTTTAAAAATATTTTCAGTAAATATCAAATTGGAACCTTAACATATAAAAATTCATCATTTATCAGTTTCAAATGATTTTTGAAAAAAAACTCAATTTATTTAATTAAAATGGTGTGAAAAAATCTATTCAATACATGTCGTGTCATTGATCATGTAACAATCCCAAACTCACAATCTGACATACGATGTTAAAGTCATCATCATTACTTTTTGGATTTTTTAATTATAATAATGTCTCAATTTTAGTAATCCAAACCAAAAGACAGAAAACAACATTATTGGATCACTTACATACAATCCTGACACCTATATTTAGGTACTTACATGAAATTTTGTTTTGATCATATTCTGTTTGGGATATATCTCGAGTTGTTTTCGGTGACTTTTGACTCTTTTTATAGAAATTTCTAGTCTTATGAAATGTTCGTTACCTATTAGAAAAACTTTTATGGGTCATCCCAAGAAACTGTGCACCAAATATCTGAATCCTAGAGGAGGGAAAAATGTTACATATCCAATTTGTAATATCTGTGAAGCAAATCCCTCATAATGTGTGACATGGGATAGCATTGTTGGGTAGGTTTGTCACATGGTTTTTGAAATTTCATAACACTTATAGTTGTAATGAAAGGTGTTCATAGAAGTTTAAATAATTTGTTAAATTTTAAAAAAACCATGCAAGGTATTTTTTATTATTTTTAATTTTCATATTATGACTTGATTCTTACGTGAATTTCCTTATTCATTACATGTTATCCTTTGTCATCAACCAAGTATACAAATATTTTAGATTTATTGGATTCTATTCCACTCATTGATCAATTAAGAATGATCTTGGACAATTGGTTCTAGATTCTAAATAAGGAAGCTTATGTCTGGTATAAATCATTCCATGTGTACTTGACCATATACAATAACTAATTTTTTCCCATTTGATGTAGTTGAAATCGAAGAATAAGATTAAAATAACCCGTTTATGGTGAAGGTCTACAGGATTAATTATTTTTTTTGAAGATCATTAGAAGGAACCCATAGAGGAGTGCAAAATCCTCACTAATACCATAAAAAATAAGAAAAAGAAGTTTATCACCGTCATCTATTTTTTGTCTATATTCTGATTTTGAATTTTGAGTTTCATGAAAAAATTGAAGCTTCACTTAAACAGAATGGTTTCTGAGGCATTTTTGGGAGAGTATGAAAAAGTAGTTTTAGATGTTAAAATCCATGTACTATTTTTAAATATATTTAAAAAACATTTTTCCTTGAAATCTAAAAAAATTATGTTTTTATTTTATTTTTTCAGGGTGAAGAAACAAAAAAAATTACAGAGGACTTAAATGGTGTCTTTCTATATTAAAGTACCAATCATTATGTTAGTATTACATTGATTTTGAATTATTTAATGTGAATGATTGTTGACTAAATATATCATCTATCTTATTGAAATTCTATCTGAGTACTAGGGAAATGGTTTGAAGACTGAAAACATCTCTTTTGGAATCAAAATTATAACTTGGGGTCATTATAATTTCAAATTTAATTTTGAGTAACATATAAATTTTATTTGAATGGAACCTCATTGATCCTCAAAAAAAATTAACATACTTTCTTCAAAAAAAGAATAAAATAAGAAATTGGGATCTTATAATGATAATATGAGACAATGACACTAGGGTCTATGTTATTTCCCTTTATAAGTATTCAATATTTTATTCTTCACAGTTCCTCACAAATACATTGCTGGTAATAATTAATAAATTATTAATAAAGTTATCATTTGTAACAAATTAATATATATAGGTGATGGGAATATTGATCCTCGATGAAGAAGAGAGAAACTAACATATAGAAAATTAATTTTGATAGTATCAATAAAGTGTAAATGGAACATTGGATTAAGAGACATATGTTCTTGCAAAAAATTGATGGATTACATATTATAGTTTTCATTAAACTTAAATATATTGAATATACCTATGGAATTAGAATTCCAATATGAATAAAGTAAAATAGTGTGTGGGAGTCACATTAGAGGCATGCCCATTTAGTGGAAGTGTTCATTGGTTTCCTTAGATTTTGGATTTTGTATTTAATGATATGTAGTACAATCCTTTATTTTAAATTTCAATGTCAAATTTTCTTTGGAGTGCAATTGCTCAAGAGTGATGGAGTGATGCGAGTTAAAATTGTTTTTAAAAAAATTGATTGTTATTCATTGAAAATACCAATAATTTAATTAATATTCAAGTTAAATTTGACATTTTTTTGATTTTTATTTTTATAAATTATAAATGGATCAAAACATGGGTTTTAGTGATTTATGAATTTTTTTAATAAAAATGTTAATCCATTCATTGATTTGAATTTTCAAATATAATTATATTGAAACATAAATAGGAATTAATTCCTAAAATGCATTTTTTTTGAGTTTTAAAAAATTTATTCATTTTTTAATGTAATTTATATTCATAAAAATATTGAAAAGCATTTGAATTTAGATTGAAAATTATCATTAAAATGTGGTTTTTGAATTGATAAAAAAAGTGTGTATGTTAAAACCTGATTTAAAATTATAATATATTTTGGAATTTTTTTCTATGTTTATTACTATTCAATTGGAATTTAACCTAGAACTATGCTAGACCTGAAAAACAAAATATTGTTGGGTTCAGTTTCATTTGGGCTGTTTTTTCCTACCTACTACCATTTCCACCTGCTACCGTCAGATATGTTACCATCCCACATTGCTACCACCGAAATGTTTCTGTAGACTAGTATACTACAACTCATCTATTTTTCTAGGTCTATGTTTATTATCGTGACCTGTATCTAGCACCACCAAGCCATGTTTCCATCATCATCCCATGATTTTAATAACAATCCACTATTCCTCTACCATACCAAAATCTTGCTACCACTAGTCGACCTTAAATCATGACCCCTTCCATAGCTCTTCATACCAGTGTGCCACCATTCCTCTATTATCCAAAATCCTACAACAACCACTCACTCCTTCCACTACCATTGTCACACCAACATATTCCACCTCACATGGTGTCCTCCATGGTTCCATGTGAGGCCCCTTCCCAAAATATTGTAAATTCGAAGAGCAACCACATATCCATGTAAAAGATTCACCAACTTGAGTCTCATTAGTGGAAATGTCTTAAAAGTTTACTCAATTTGACACTGATTGAAGTTGTTCCACCCTGGAAGTCGAATCCCAGATTTCCCATTTCAATTAGAGCATGTGGAAAACTCTCTAGAGATCAATTTTTCAGATCTAAATCATCTTTTTCATTCTTGACTAAGACATCACCAGTTGATGAAGACCAAGAATCCACTAATGATTGCTGAAATGACCAAGGTTATAGGATTTATCTCAATGGTGTTTCTAAATTTAAGATAAAATACTTTTTGAATATGAGATAACTTTTATCACATCACAGAGATAAGGGTGCATGTGTTTCTCATGGGGAGATATATTTTTTATAACTATTTCAATGAAATAATATTTTTATTATTAACATGGAATATACATGGTTATTTATAAATATATTATATAATATTTTATATACTATCTATATTTAAAAAGGAAATTGTGAAGGGTTTAAAATGGAAAACACCTAGTGGGGAATGGAGAGAGAGTTTCACACGATGTAGTCCACTAAGATCAAGATGAAATGGGTGACCAAATTTTTGGTAGCCCATGTGGGTTTCCAGCAATGGATAATGAGGAGTACATGTTGGATCTACATTGTTTTGGGATAATGTGTTTGTGGTACCATGTTCATTGAATCAACATTCAGAACGTACAAAGCATCATCGTCATGATCAATGGTCGAGGCCATCTATTGAGAGTCTTCTTGAATGAAGTGATCAATAAGTGTTCCCTATTTGATTATCAGTGGTACATCATGATGGAGAGATCATGAGGGTGAGGGAAATGATTCATGTGTCACAAGATAGCGTGAGGCTTATGCGTGTTTGGATGATGATCCCTGAGGTAGTGGTGTTTCATCGATAGAAGGGTCACTTTTTTTCATAGATGTGTATCTCGAGCATGGAATTATAAATATTATTTTCAGAGAGATGACATAGGTTTATCATGGTGTTATTTTCAAATAGGTTTTTCTGTTCTTTCAGTTTTTATTTATGGTTAGGAATTATATTTATTCAATACACTCTAATACATAGTGTATATTTTGAAATTACCCAGTGGGATTTTAATCCATTATATCAGAGTGTTTTTTCCATATTAAAAATTATTCATTTTGATTTATTTATTCTTATTTATATCACTTTCATATTTCATCTACATTCTCATAAAACGTTTTTCAAACAATTTTCATCCTGAGATCAGGATTCTCCACAAACAAGTGGTACTAGAGGAGACAGTTTAGGATTGCAACTTGGCTTGAGAATTTGGATGTTTTTTAGTAGATTAATGACACATGTGTGAGGTATAATATGCTTTGGGAAGACAAAATAGGTTGAGAGAGGTGTTCTAGGGGGAGAAAAGTTTTTTTAGGTGATCCAGATTATGTGGTGATCACAATTATGGGGAAGGTAGATAATGAACATTTTGTTCTTGTTTGACAATACATTGAAGATTGAGATATGGGGATGAATTCAACATTTGAATTTATTTTTTAGGGGAGGAGTTATGATTTTCATAGTTTCTAAACGGTTTCATCATTTTTCTAAAGAGGATGATGGATGGTGCGATGCCTATAGTTTTCTGGTACATCTATTTCTATATGATGATAACTCTATAGATGTACTAAAGGGGGAGATTGATAGGATTAATCCGGTGTGTCTTTTTGAATATGAGATATTATAGTTTTTGAATACGAGATATCTTTTATACTATCACACATAGAATACTTCATGTGTTTCTCATGGGGAGATATATCCTTTATAACTATTTAAATGAGATATGTTTCCAATTATAAATATGGAAGATAAATTTTTCATTCTTAAATTTGATATATATAATCTTATATATTACCGATTGTTGGAAAGGAAAAGTATAAAGGGTTTAAAAGGGGAAGAATCTTGAGGTGAAAGGAGAGAGAGATATATATGTTAATGATGTGTTCCATTGAGATTAGGAGGAAAGGGGATGCCATGTGTGTTGTCACCAGTGTGGGTAATCATATATGATGAGTGAGGCATCTATGGTGGATCTATGATGTGATGGGATACCATGTTTTTGGTATAATGTGCAGTGCACTGACATTGAGTAGGAGTAAAGAAACAACAACATGATCAATTATCGGGGCCATGAATCAAGAGTCTTCGTAATTGGAGTATCAAGAAGCGTATCTTGATATATGATCGATGGTACATCATGATGGCGAGATCATGAGAGATAGAGATATAGATACTTTGGGTGTTTCATGATGGTGTGATGTTGAGGCATGTTCAGGTGAATATCCCCAATGTAGGAGAATTTCTTCTATTAAAGGGAAAATTTTTGTCACTGATGGATATTTTGAGCATGGAATTGGTGTGAATATTCTCATAAATATGTCATAAGAATTTCATTTTTTGATATTCACATCAGTTTTTCTATTCACTCAATTGTAATTCATGTGGTTTTTCATTACATGGATTTTTTAATCTCTGATTCATAATTGATATTTTATAATTTTCCTATTGTTTATCATCCTCCTCATTTGAGTACATTTTCACAATAAAATTTTGGTTTGCATATTTATTTATTACGCTTTATATCACATCCATATTTCATCAGGTTTTTCACAAATTATTTCACAAGTGATTTTCTTCAAAATAATGATTGGGATTCTCCCCCAACATAAGGGTGAAATAGAAAAAAGATTCTATATAAAATAATATTCTTTTCACTATTATATGTTGATGATAGATAAGATCTATGTCTGCACTACCCTGTTGAAATGGATCTCCCCTACGGAAGACAAACCACTCTATCCCTGGCAATGATGGGGACCATCCGTGATGTTGCGCTGATTGGAGATGAATCTCGGGATGATGAAGTCTCCCATGATTGTTGTTTTATGAAAAAATATTCTATGGAAGATGAATGTCTCACTGATTATAGTTCCAAAAGAGATTACATTCTATTACTAAATAAATAACTCTCCAAAATTCATGTATTCCAAGATTGGTGAGAAGTGATTTGTAGAGTTGTAAGATGATTATTCCATTTAGAGGTGATTATTGGGGGTCATCCTCACATGGAGACCCCATTCTACACAAAATAATAATAACAAATATATATGTGTTATTGGGGTTATGGTATTTTATAGGTGTGAAGGAATTTTTGTGCGCCACAGTCTTTTATCATCCCATGCATGACACTCTATCTTCCATCAGGGTATACGATGCAGTCTTGGTTATTCCCAGCATTTTTCAGATTTAAAACATGAAAATTTATCCGATTCAGATTGGTTTTTATATTTAATTATATTTTATCAGATCCTCATGTTTTTCATTTACACCATTTATTCAGAAAACAAGCAACTACATTATATGATAATATCCTTTTACGTTTCTTTATTAGTTTGATACCTTTATTTCAAACTACCTTAAGATTACATATTCTTTTTCCCTTTGATCCAATATTTTATTTGAGTATTATTTTTATGATCCTGGTCATCTATATGAGTTTCTTTTATAAAATATCCATTATTTTTTTATTTTTATTTCAGGAATAGGTCTCGTGGTTATTCCTTAATTGGGTTTTCCTTCTAAAATTTTTTGCTGTCAATTTTATTTTTTCCTACACATATAGTTGGTCATTATGCATCCACCTTAATTTGTTCATGGTTTTATGAAGGGAAATAAATTTATTTCCACTATGCATTCAAATTTCTATAATTATGAATTCATTTCATGCCATATTTCCCATCATCTAGTATCTAAGGGTTTAATTTTTGTACCGTTAAATTATTTAATCGAATTATAGTGAGTTGATTCAGTTGAATGGTACTAACTACCGTATGTGGTGATTAGAAGTGAATAATATAATTTTTATCAAGAGAATGAATCATTTAGTGTTTATTACATATAACCCAGAAATAATTTATGATGACGAAAGAGTGTTTGAGCATGATATTGTTTGTGGTATAATTTTTTAGTGGGTTGAAGACAACATGTTGAACCAAATTGTCAACATCAATCATGACATAATGCTGTGGGAGAATGTTGAGACTACTTATGCATCCAACACAGGAAACAAAAAATTATAAATCATTAAACAAGGGATGAATTTAACAAACAAATAATTGGTCACGATACGTAATTAGGAGAAATATTCATCAGAACGTTTTGTCACATAGAACAAGGGAATGAGCCATGAAACGAATCAGGAATAAAGTAGTCGAAGAAATAGAAAAGGAATGAGAAAATATACATCGAAGAAAAGAGTGTGTGAATGTCATCATTTTGGTAAGTACATGTTAATAAGTTTATTTATCATCTTAAAAGATAAAAAATAATGATGAAAATTTTGAAGAAGAAAAATGGTGATGGATATTATTGTGTCACTACCACTATAGGGGGTGATTGTTTTGTTTTTTATGAATCCATTAATATTTCTTATTATTATTATTATTGGGTACTTGAAATGGGTTCTTATTTTCACTTTAATTCGTGGGAGGATATATTTTCATCTTATAGCCCATGTAATTTTAGGACTTCGAAGATGGGTAATCAAGGTCATGCTGATGTTATAGGTATGATGACTATTTTTTTGGAGACCACCACATGATGAATGTTGATTTTTTGGAACGTTCAACATAAACCTGAGGTTCATCAAAATCATAAATCTAAAATTTTTCTCGATGATGAAAATGTTATCAGTAATTTTGGTGATGTACATTGAAAACATTACTAGGTTCCATATATTTTGAATTGAGGGAATATGTGGTTTTGTTTTTCAAGAGACTACAGTTTCTATTTTTTTTATACTGCTTGCATTGATGAGTGACAATTGTCTTCCAAGTTATGGAATGAATGGATCAACAACAGTAGTGACAAAGGGATTAGTTTTTTATCCTAGAGACACCTAGTTCTATATTTTAAGAGTGTAAAATTTTACATTTGCGATCACTATATGGCTAGAAAATAGACCAGAGTGAGTTTTATATGTCATCCTTTTCACAAGAAGAAATAAGTTCTTGAATTAGTAAATTTTAAAGTTTTCAGCCCTTTTAAGTCTAATACATTTACTTTAAGTCCTTATTTTGATAAATTTGTTGATTAATACTCATGTAAAATTTGGGATTATTTTTTTAATGAAAAATGTTTGGTTCTCAAAAAATTTATTCCAATGTAGGATTCATCTAAGAGGTAATCTATTAAGAAGTTTAAATATATTCATATTGATAATGGGGGAGAGTATATTGTTCCATTTGATCATTATTGTTGGAATGAATATTTTTTCTATCAGAAGATTCCTCCTTAGACACCTCAGTTATATGGTGTAGTTAAAGAATGAGGAGGATTATTTTGGAATGAGTTCAGTTATTTGATTTAGAATAAATTTTTCCGGTATATTATTTGGGTGAACCATTTTGTACAACTACTTATATGGTCAATTTATCACCTAGGTTTTCTTTTTATAAGGTCACTAAGAACAATATTTGGTATTATAAGGAGATCTGGAATTATTATTTATGTGTTTTTGGTTGTAAGGATTTTGTTCATGTTCCTAAGTTGGAGAGGTCCACACTAGATGGTATGTCATGATAGTGTATTTTTATTGGTATTGTACATGATAAGTTTGGGTACATGTTCTATGATATGTATTTGAAGAAACATGTCCAAAGTATTGATGATGTGTTTAAGGAGGATCCGACTATAACAGATATTGATAAGGGAGAAAAATTTACTTCTCTATATTTTGAAGGATTTTCCAATATTGATCATATTTTTTATTCACATTTACCTCATATTGTTTATTCTTATAACAATGTTGATGTGAAAGTAATGTTCAGGGTCAACATATGGAGTTGATATTTCTAATGCTCATTTTCCTTAATGATCTGGTTTTGGGGTTATCAATAAAATTGTAGTTCCACTTCAAAGATCATTTCATAATCGTACCATTTATACTCGGTATCCACCTAATGAGTATATACTCATCGCTGATGTGGGAGAAACATAACATTTTGATTCGGCAATGTAATTAGAATAAAAGGATTGATGGGATGAAACAATAGATGAAGATCTATGATCATTGCATTCTTGACATACTTTGTAGTTAGTGAAATTACCTATAGGTAAGAGAGAATTTCCATATCAGTTGAATCATCGAATTAAAAATGAATAATACAATTTTGTACCATGTTACATTTTATGTTTTTCTGTTAAATGATTTCATCAAAAGAAACATATTGATTTTGGTGATATTTTCTCACATGTTGTCAAAAAGTATTCTATTATTGTTTATGATGGTTTGGTTACTAGATTATATACACATTTTGAGAATATGGATGTGAAGATAACATTCTAAAATTGGGATCTATAATAGAGGAT
Source organism: Viscum album (assembly GCA_963277665.1). Classification (NCBI taxonomy): domain Eukaryota; kingdom Viridiplantae; phylum Streptophyta; class Magnoliopsida; order Santalales; family Viscaceae; genus Viscum; species Viscum album. The sequence goes on from OY728162.1 coordinate 1,024,575,081, forward strand.
TGGTATAGAGAATCCAGAGGGTTGTTTTTGAAAAAGGTATTGAGAATTATGAATGCAGCTTAAAGAAGAGTTTGTATGGTTTGAATCAATAACTGGGATAGTGGTATATGATGTTTTATTTATTCATTTTTCATTGGGGTTTCAAGAATACATAGTATGGTCATTGTATTTTTGTTCAGAGATCTAAAGATTATTGTTTTATTATAACATTTCATCATGTTGATGATATGCCCATTGATGGCCATGATGATTCTAGAAATGAATGATTGAAGAATGATATTTTTCAGCCTTTTGTGATGAAAGACATGGGGCTAACATGACATATTCATGGAATGTCAATCTATCATAACATAAATTCCATGAGATTAGTGTTGTCTTAGGAGGGATATTTGGGGAAGGTACATAAAATATTTTCTATGGACAGAGTGAAAGTGGCTAGTACCTTTCCTGCATTAAATTTTAATCACAATACCATTTATTCAACTTATACTGGTGAATAGACAATGAGAATATGAAGAAAATTATTTATTCATATATTATTGACTATTTTATGTATTTGATGGTATTTAATAGACCTAATGTAGCTCATGTAGTTCATGTGCTCATTCGTTCTCTATCTAATCTATATAGAGAGAATTGGATATAAGTGAAGTATATATTTTGTTTTATTTATGATACTTATAGTATGAGACTATGTTTTGGTAATGGATAACCTATGTTATGTGGATTTATAGATTTAGATATGGAATGATATATAGATTTGAGTAAGTCTACATTAGGATATTTGATTAATTTTACAATGAGAGTTGTAACTTGATAGTCTAGATTCCATAGATGTGTTTCTTTATCTACAATAGAGTCTATGTTTTTGTTTCTATAGTGGAATGAAATGAATTTTGGTGGATGGAATTTTTTTGTTGAGAGACCAATTTTAATCAAGACAGATATAATCTATTTTGAGATAGTTATATCACTATTTTATTAAAAAACCTCACTTTTTAGGGTAGGTCATAACATATCGATGTTTGCTACCATTGGATCCACAATGTCAATAATTCAAAAAATCTTCCACTTGAAAATATCAACACTAATGATAATGAATTAGAAATATATACGAAGAGATTACTCAAAAGTAAATATGATATTTTCTAATTGATTTCAGGATTGGAGGTGATCCGTATATGAGTCATCGAGAGAGTTTGTTTGGGTTCCCCCTCGTGTAGGTACCCAACATGCCTCATTATAGATAAATGGAAAAATAGATTTTTTATGAGGGTTACATGATTTTGGAGTTGCAGAAGTTTTTTTGGTGCACCACTATATTTTATAATCCTAGGCATGACACAATCTCTCCATCAATGTGTGTGGTGTAGTTAAAGTTATACCTAGCTATTTATAGATATATAGCCCACAAAATTCTCCAGTTCTGATCTGATTTTATCTGCAGTTCTCTTTCATAAGACCTTAGAGTTTTTAATACACTCCTTTTATTCTAAAAAACACCTTTTTTACACATTAATATCTATTTGGGATTCATTATTAAGTTATTTTCTTCATTTTAGTCTTTCAGAGTATATCTTCTTTCTTACATTGAAATACTATTTTATCTGATTTTTAATTTTCAGATCATATTAATATTTAAGAGTCTATACTAAGTAATCTTCATAATAAGTGGATTAAACTTTCTAGACTAGGTGCCGCAGTTTTACCTTCATGGTTTTCACATGTAAAAAATTCTTGTTTTCAAGATTCGTTTTTTCCTAAACATATATTTCGTCACTACGAATCTGCTTTAATTTTTTCAGGTTGTTTTATGGGAAATAAATTTATTTTTATTTCACATTATATTTTCTATTTTTAATGGTCATCTGATGAAACCATTAAAATCAATAATAACCATGGAGAGACAATACTTGGAAAAAAATTAATATTGAGTATTTAATTTTTATTAATAAAGGAAAACTGAAGCATATTCTTTCCAAGAAGAAGATATTTTCTCCCAGTGTAGTTTTATGTTCTCAAATACAGTGATTATGAAATAAATGAACTGGGTTGATCCACACTGTATTATACAAAAAAAAATTCTTAGATCTAATTTTCATACCTGATTATTTATTCAAATGCAACATGTCATACTTACCTTCTATGCAGTTGTCAACATGTTGGGAGCCTAGTCGCTTTGAGTCCCCAAATCGGATAAAAAATTCTTTCTGAATATCACCTCAAGTGCTCTATTTAAACTATATAATAGTATTTAAATAACTTATTAGACCATATCTATCCTTGAAATTACATTCAATTGAAGAATACCAATACAGTTCTTCCATTTTATGACATTCAAGTTACATATATTCTAGTAGCACAATCTTATATCCTCTAAAACATATGACAATGAAGTGAAATAAAAAGTTGATATTGAATCCAAATCTACTAGGACCCCATACCAAGTACAAAAAACTAAATCCATGTTCAAAATATACATCATAGTCATCCTATAAATAGAAATTTAAATCCTAAAACCTTGATACATTAAAAAAATTACACTCCATTTATCCATGTTCTAGACACGTGTCTTTGATCCAAGGAATAGTTCTATTAATCCCAACCCTTAAATTAATGATTATTCTGGATACTCTATAATTATTATAGAGAATAAAAGAAGGTCTATCATAGAGAATTGTAGTATTAGAGGATTTAGAATCTATATAAATAAGGAATTATTCCCTAGAGTGGGGGATTTTTTTAACTCATCAAATTAAGTTGTTGAGTTGCTAATTCTATTACATACTTATTTCTTTCTCAATTTCATATAATATGACTGTAATACTTAGATTACGGTAAACTAATCCATTTGTGGGGAATCCATGGGATTATACTTATTAAAATGTTAATGAATAATTTATTTTAATTGTTCAATATATGATGCTTTTATCTGTCATGATTTATTCAATCTATATTAACAATAATAAATCTCTTATTTCCTACATTTTAAATTCATATTCCATTCTTCACTTGGTCTAACTGACATACCACATAGGTCCACAAACATTATTGAAATCACGAGTAATGGGTTGAAATGAGGGTTATTAGAGATATCGAATTATTTGTTCATTGGAGATTGGAGGATGTTGTGGACATTTCATCCCTCTATCCTATATAGAGACAATATCAAGTCCCACTACTAATTCATTTTAAATGGGTTCAATTTATTTTACTGAGAACCTTGTGGCAAGTGTAAATTATTTTGTTGAGCTATTGTTCTCATGATATGTGGATAACTGAGGTTGTGAGATACTTATTATATTTGTGAGTGGTTGTGAGACTCTTGTAAATACTTATTTTAATAATATATAATAAATGGCATGCTCTTGTAATATGGAACCAAATAATCCATTTATGAGTGAAGGATAATGAGGTTTGATAAACCTAGAAAAGAACATATTTATAAATTAATGTATGATATTTGCGGCCTTATCCCTGATATTACCCCCAAAACGTTTAACCATTATTGTAGTGACTAAATTTTTACCTAGTTAGCTTACATTTATAGAAAAAAATGAAATGGTCCTTGTAAATTTATATGAACACGATAATTTAAAATTAGAATAATAATTCACATGATATGACTTCTAGATGTGGTAAATATAATTTTTAATATATGTACATATGAAAAACATGAAAACTATTTTTTGAAAAATGCCTTTTTATGCATGAAAATGATATTTCACCAAAATAATATATAGTATTTATTTTCATGATGTTTATTATTTTATGAAATAATTTTATAGTAATGTAAAGTTTATTTATCGGAGAAATTAAAGGTATAATATGAATGCATTTTTTAAAAAAATATTGTATTTGGGGACATGATATTTTCCATTATTCACTTAAAAATAATCCCTTTCATGAAAATCTCTATAATTCTACAAAATACTAATTTCTATATGATGAATAAAAAAAATTAGTTCAATTTATAAAACATATATATGAAAATATAGAAATTTAATATTTAATAAGATCTATATAACACATGGAATACAATTTCTTTAAAATAAATACTACTTTCTTTTCTAAATAAAGAAAAAAATTATTTTCCCATAGCTGAATTAAAATATTTCCATGATTATAATAATATTAATTAATATGAATAAAATATAGAATTGATTAATAAGATAAAAATATTCATGCTCTGACATACTCATCCAATAAATAAATTCCTCCATCATAATTTTATTCATTGATAAATAAATGAAGATATGTTTTTATCATACCCTATTTATGTTCCCATTTTTCATCTTAAATAAAATAATTTTTCATAAAACATTAGTGAAGTGAGTTCCTTTATTTCACAAAACCTACTCTCTGTTGTCATGAATATGATTTGGATTCTAATTATAATAAATATTCAACATTAACTATACAATTTTAGGGATTAATACATAAGATGCATCCAATATATTCTAAGTTAATAATGAAACATAAAACCCATCATGTACCGAAGATAAAATCAGAGGTAACACTACTCAATACGTAGATAATACCTCTTTCTCCATATCTTTATATGGAAGAATAAACCGTGAGATTAATTTCTCTATCATTCTAAAACACATAACACCATTCCATGGGTATATTAAAAATAAAAATCCCCTACATGAAATGAACGAAATTTTCATTGATCGTTTCAATATTTTTTCTTCCTCTATTGAGATACCCTCATATGGTATTGAATCATATTTACCTTTTTACTATCTTTTCTACTTATTCAAGTCCAAAAAATTTCCCGCACCATATTCATCCCAACATAATAGAGTCTGACATTTCTTTAAATATAATTCCTCAAATTATTCCATCTATATACTTGAATGAAAACTATTTTTATAATAAAATTGTATTAATGAAATGCGTTGATTGTTATGGCATGATTTTGATAAATGTTTCACACCCTCCTGCTAAAATAAGATGTGTTTTGTTACTGAAAACTGATGGAAATGGAGAATTGATTACTTTTTAAAAATCAAGGATTTAATATTATATTCATTGAAATTAAATATTAAAATGTATGTTTTGGTGATTTAATTATTTAATTTTGTTGATGTAAAATTGTGATTTAAATGGATAAATTTTAATCATTTTATGTTTTTCATTGAATGTTTTATTCTTTGGAATTGATCATGAAAATGTATAGTTATGGTATAGATTTTATAAATTTTTTTCTATCGCATTTATATATATTCATTTCAAGATAAATTTTTGGTTTTGCCTTCAAGTTGTTGAATATTTTATTATAATTTAATATTAAAATTTACAATTTTAAATGTTTATGCAGGGTAAATTCATTTTGGAAGGAAATTTTGTAGCCATATTTTATACCTATTTTTTGTAATTAAATATAAAGAAAAGTTGTTAAAGAATATGATAAAAATATTATTGAAAGTATTTATTATATGGTTTTCATTTAATATTTAAATATACATCAGGTCAATTTTTATTATTGGGAGTAATTTTCAATCAATCCAATATGGTACCTTTAGCATCTACTACAGCCAAAAGTTCTACTACCATTCATCTAGCTACAGTTCTCCCCTGAAACTACCATAATAGTAATGATGCTACAACTAGTTCAAATATTTATTCTATCACTTGGGTTATTTTTTTCTGCTACATCACGCTCCCAAAATCTACTACAACAACCATCAGTGCCTTCTACTATCATCACCTATACCCTATAAAACCATGAATTTTTCTTCCACCAGTGTATTTTTCTACTGTCATACCATAATACTACTACAACTACTACCAGATAAAAAAATCTACCATCCAACTCCATGATATCACAAACCACCACAATCAAAACATTCTTACAATGAAACACATGAATATCCCATTCAAAAAGTAATATGGGACTATTTGGGTGGATGTATCACCCTCTTGGAATCACACGCAAATGAATAAAATCAAACAAAAACAGGGACACCCAAAATATAATGTGGTTTGGTTGAATAACCTACATTCATGGGTAATGACCATTGAATTCTTATTCAAATGTAAATAATATATATTAAAAAATCCCCTCTATCTCTTTTCTCAAAGACAGCTACCACATATATTCCATAGTGGAGGAGAACAAAACCAAATGACCACTGCAATTTTATTTATGTTTTCACCAACCCATGCACCATTTCTTCTTGGGCAGCCAAAAAATATCTATAACAGGTGTCCTATAGCATCACGTCTTCCTTAAAGGTCCCCCACAATCCTAGATGGGGGTTAATTTTTATCAGGACCCAATAATATACACCATGACTAAAAATACAACCATGTTTCCACTAAAACATATCTTTCTGCTTGCTTTTTCCTTCCTCATGCCTACAGACATCTCATATTTGAGACATATTGTTCAAGTCCAATGAATGTTGAAACATGATCCCTGCAACATCCTTATTATCCTTTGGATGAGTAACACGATCTGAAATCATATTATAATGGATTAAATTCATATCTTTATCCATAACAGACATCCAATGGTTTAATTATACTCTATTAAAAATGTCTCGATTGCAATATAGAACACCATATTAAACTATAGAAAGAGAATAACTGCCCATTTTTTCACACATGAAAGGTATTCTATAGACTTTCATCTTATACTAATGGAAATTCATTTATCTGATACAAATGATCCACCTATAATAGTCTCATCAACAAAATAATACAAAACACTTGTTTGAATACTAATAATTATAAGATGTTCACAGTTGATAACATTCAAGAATCCATCTTCAGTTGTTATTTGGTAACCATGATTATCCAAAACTATAAGTTATATAATCTTATTCTCCAATTATGGTACATATCTTACATCTGTAGGTAGTTGAATTTAACAATCATGCATCTTTGGCCATATTGTTCCAAAGCCTCTCGTGTGGAAAGGATTGCTATTTCCCATAAGAACCACACCTTCATCTGACTCCTAGAAATTTGAAAACCAATATCGATTCCAAGACATATGGAATTAGCAACCTAAATCAATAATCCAACTTTCTAAATAGCTGACGATCAAATAAAGGAGGATTTTATCATCAACATCAATAGTTTTTTTGCAACATTTTCCTTTAGTTACAAAAAATCGGAGAAATCCTTCTTCTAGTTCCCTATTTCATTATATTATGCGCACTCATCTTTCACTATACATCTAAATGTAGACTCAAATTTTTACATTGATCATGATGGGTCTCTTCTAAATGTTCCAGATTTCCTATCAGATGACCCTCCTCTAGTTTCCATCAATGCCTAAGATATAGATTCTGAATGATCAAACATGTCCTTCATCATATACACAGGGTTAACTAGGGAAATTGAATCATCAAAAAATTTAAGCTCATCCTAATCATAAAAAAAAATTGTAATAAGTTGATCATAACTCTACTATAACTATTTTAACAACAACAGAGCCTTATCTTTATCTCCAATTATTACATCCAAAATTTTCAAATCAATGAGGATTTTATTTAAATATTCTAGGTGCACAATCATAGACATAATTTTATTGTACTAATATGTAAACAATTTTCTATTTAGGTATAACTGAATTTCAATTATTTTTTCCATATTATTTTTCTAAAAAATAATCTACCAACATCTCTCCAATGATTATCGTATCAAACAATATTTCTAATATTCAACCTAACAAAGCCAGATCATTTCATAGGCTTGATGATTGAGCCTCGTCCAATCACAATCTGTGTTGTTGGAGGGAATTTCTTATAAGGTGATATATAATTATTGATCTGTTATACCATCCAAAAATTCACATTTTCACATGGAGAAGATGTTCATCCTATTGAAATTCTCCACCTCAAATTTGGGGTTGGACACCATTCTTCTATGTCCAGAAGTATATGTATTAAAAACATGGGTAGATGGAACAAAATTCTGGAGTGGTCTGAATAAATTTCTAATTTGTGATACTCCATTAAAAAATATATAGTAATAAACAATAACAGACTACACTAATGAATATCGAATAGTAGAAAATAATGAAATCGACTATTTAATTTTTTGAATCAAATATCAAATGAATAAAAAAAAATTATTGCGTGTATTTTTTTATGATTTTTGTTGTGGAATCCTTACCCTCTCAGAATCCCCCACAAATAAAGGGAATCAAACACATACATAGACGGAAAAAATTTATTGTGGTTCACTCAAATAACCTACATCCATGGGGAATGTTACCGGAATTCTTATTCAAATTAGAATAATACAGATTAAAAATTCCACTATCTCCCTTTTCTCAAAAATGGGAACCACATATATATAGTAGCAGAGGAGAACAAAACCAAATGAATGAAAAAATTTTCTTCCAGTGGTCACGACCTTCTACACCCTTTCTTCCTGGGTGGACACCAATCTTCTATAGCATGTCTCCTATAGCATTTAGTCTTCCATGGAAGTCTCCTACCATTCGATAAGGTGGAATGTTTCCATCAAAAACTCAATAGGGAGACACTATTTAAGTTTATGGTTCCCACATTAGAGAGGATAAGGGCTCGTATAAGGATGAAAATGGAATATTTTACAGGTTTAGAATATTTTCATACGGGTGGAGGCGGGACAATAAGGTTAGGGTCATTGCATTTTACAAAGGATCAGGCACATATATAAATGTATTTTTGTGGCCAATTTATGTAAGGGTATAATCTCTAAGGCTGAATGAATTATATAATGGTCCCACATAGTTACATAGGGTCAATGTAACTGAGGTTGATGGGATCACCTATGTTGTATTATATATTATGTAAGGGTGAATAAATTTTACCTAAAAATAATAACACATGATAATGAGGGTTTATAAGGGTATTTGATGTGATCCTGAGAAAAATTAAATAAAATTTTTATATATTTTTTCGTAAGTGACCTAAAATGTGGAAATGAGACAATTTTAAATATTAGAAGATTATAATTTCTCAAATATTTCATTGAGATGATTCTGGAATTCATTGGTGTTCATACAAAGTTAATGAATCAATTGTACTAATCAGATTATGTGTGAGAAGTATCAAAATTAGGGGAGCTCATGTAGTTAGGAGCTTCAATATTGTCACCTGGCGATGAAAATTTACATTTATTGCCTCACAACAAGGAGTTCGATGAGGTAATTCCTAATCCACAACCTGAGATATGTCTGTGTAGTATGGAGATTAGTGTTTAACAAAAGAGAGAATATTCTAGAGGCAAAGAGAACATTCCTGGGGGTGGAATAAGAGATAAACATTCGCTAAATTCCCTTATTCTTGTGATCCATCCCCATTCCACATTCTATCACCATTAAATTCCTAAGATCACCGATCATCCATGTAGAATGAAAATGAGATAGGAGATTAACTCGAGTTAAGAGCACACTCGATTCATGAAGGAAATGGATTTTGAAACAGGGGAAGAGTTAGATCACACTAGAGGATATTTTTCTCCATTATCTTATTTCCTATTTCATTTTACTAAGATGTTTTTAATGAAATATATTTATATTTCTACTTCTACCATGCATATATAAATAGTTTATGTGGTTGGACCAAATAGATTGAACTGCATCTCATTTTTTCTATTCCTATAGTGAGATTGATCATAGAGGGATAATGTGTTTCATATAGGGATCACATTTTCACTTCCTCATGAGTATTGTTTTAGATTGAATCAAGTAATAATAAGTGAATGTTAGAGTATCTTCTTCCGTGGTTTCCAATAATGTAGTACTAACTAGAAACAATTTTGTTAAGATAATTTCCTTTAGAAAGTATTATCATATTGGGATTTGTTAGAGACAATAGCACTCAAGGGAGATCTATGCAGAGGGTAATTTTTATAATAATATTTATAGTTTTCATTCAACATCACACGAAGTCTTCAACATGGTGGTTAATTCCATGAATGTGAAGTGATGTTTCTATTAATTTTATCCAGATCAATTACCCATACTAAACAAGTTGTCTACTTCTCTTATATGTTTTTTATATATTCCCTATGACCCCACACCGTACATCATCAATATACATTCACTTCAAAATATCACATACCAAATGATTTGTTCCAGTTTTCTTATTTGTTTTTTCAAGTTTTATTTATTTTTGCTTCGTGAAACTTTCTGTTCCCTATTGTTTGACCCTTCTTACCACTATACTAGTGTTAGTAGGTCTATAAATAAATAATTTTACTCTATAATAATTAAAAACCTATGTTTTATGTAAAATTAATTATTTTTAAAATTTACATTGGTAGTATGGTAATAAGGATCAAACCATATAGGAGGCATTGTTTTTAAGAAAAAAAACATTAAAAACACTAAAACAATAATGAAAATATTAACAAATAGAGTGAGAAGTGAATTTGTGAGTGAATGAGGATTGATTGGGTAATGTGTGGGGAAAATTGTGATGATTTAAAAATAGGTAGGGAAACTATATTATTTATTTTGTTAGGGTAACTAGACTCGATTACATTGAATTAAATGCCACATCTGTTGCATGGAATTAAACACAGAGGCACTGAAGTTGTGTGAAATGGAATGAAATGTCAGTCTTTCCTTAATAATTCATCCTTTTTAGATATCTTCTAGGGTATATGTTATTTTTAAAATATCCTATGATAAGGATACATCCTAATGGGTAAGATCGTACAACATCATTTTTAGGTTAGTAATTTTATTTTTGTTAACCAAGGAGAAAGATAATCAACAGTTATCATATCAGTACATATGTTAGAGTGAAAATATGCTCATGAGGAATAGAAAATGATATCTCTTGAGAGGAATCATCAATCCTATATGATCAATTCAATTTTAATAATAGAAAAAATAAAATATAGTTTAATCTATCTAATACAGCCCCTAAAAACTTTAGTTACACATAGAGGAAGTTCAAAAATAAATATAATTCCTTAAAAACATCTAAACATAGTGAAATATGAAATAATAAAATTGTGAAGAAGATCCTCTAGTGTTATTAGCCTCTTTCTCTAGCTCAAATACCGCATCCCTTCTCAGTCGAGTGTTCTCCAGCCTCTAGTTCTACTCTATGCTGTTTTTCATGCTATATCGATGATTGATGATAGAAGGAATTGAATGGTGATGAGAAGTGGAATGGAGATGTGTCATGTGAATCAAGGAAGATGGTAAATAGTTCACTCTTCTACCTCCCTCGAGAAGGATCTATTTGTCCCTATAATCATCCATCATATGTTATGTACTAATATCAAATCAGCATAGCTAGATCATAGAAAACAACATGGGAATGGCCTCAATAACCTCCACATAGAGAGGATGCCACTTTATATTTTCTTCATCAAATGGCCTATGTGAATATTATAACTATATGAACTCCCTTGATCATGGTGATTATTACACCTCACATGATCAATATAGAAGATTCCTTAGATCTATAAAAACTCCAATGAACTTCAGAATCATCTCAATGTATTCTTTGAGGATGTTTGACCTTCTCATATTTCAAATTTCTTAATTTCATCATTTTAGGTAACTTTTCAACATTAATTTAATATTGGTATCTAAGATATCTAATTATCACTAAAATTAACCTTACAAGGCCTCATTATCATGCAATATTTTCTTTATACAAAAATGCAAGACACGTAGACAACATGTAATCACTATTACATGAGCCCTTCAACCTCAATGACACTACCCTTACATAACTATACTACGCCCTTACACAATAACTTCATGCTCAGTGATGCTAGACTTATGAAAATAATCCATATAATTTTATGTGAGTACCAAAACCCATTCATATATGAAATGACCCTTATATTACTACCCCTTCTCTTCCCTTATAAAACTTCTTCTCCACCCATATATGAGTCCTTCTCCACCTGTATGCGGGCCCTTATCCAACCTTACATGCACATTATTAACATAAATAGTGAGCCCCAACAAAACATAGTAATATTGTCATATTTCATTCCATAATATTTCATGATATATTATCGATTTTGGTAATCACCGAAATTAGATCATCAACTTCTATTGCATGTGACATAGAGTCTTTCCTCAATGGCATCGAGGCTTTGGTTCGGTGGATCTGGCTCATATTTCTTGATCCTAATTTAATTTGGTCATTTCATAGAGAAAATATTTTTTTCAATCAACATCAATGCAGTCAAACAAATTTGAATATAAGATTCCACCTCCTTCATTGAATCAACGACCTGCAAACAAAACAGCCTATGATAAAAAACTTAAATCATTCTCAGCTTCCACCTAAGAGGATCTCAATTTGGTTCCTAGACTGAATCTTGAAATTTTCTAATGTGGCTCAAATTCATGTATTTGATTCAATTCACCTTCATTTCTCGGTGTAGTTTGCTTATTTTTTTACACTTTTTAATTTACAATTCCAATAATTAAGTCGTTTTTATAATTTCTCCCAAACAAGATTATGTTCATGTTTATTATTTCATAAAAGTATCAAAATAGGGAATCCGTTGTTAATGATTAGATTAGAATAGTCATGATATTTTTATTTTGTTATTTTATGTGGCCTCTACAGTGGTTGTTGGATTCAAAGAGGGTGTAATGTTCTGACTCAGGTTCCACATATCAGTGCCCCGATCTGGTTGGAAAAATGATCTCATGTGAACCTCCATATATTCCGGAGGCTACTGGAATGTAGAGATGGTCAAATAGATGTATCATGTGGAGACAGTACCTTAATTATCAGAGTAACACAAAGGAAAAATATATAAACAACACCCAATGATAATAATTAATAACCAAATATCATACTATAACAATAAATACCAACATCACATGATTAAACAAAATAGGAAACAATATCCAATCAAAATATGTATACATTTAATTCCATATATGTGTCAACTATCAAATGAAAACCAAAAATAAAGGAACCCTGAAACTCCAAAGTGATACCTGGTTCCATATTTGGTTCCCTCCTCCATTCTCCATCCCAACACATTTATCCACCATACGGTTCTTGCCCTTATCCTACCCAGAAACTGTGATTTCTATTATGATACCTATTAAGAAACTCGAGTAGGGTTCAAGTACATCTCAGTATGCCACAATCAAGGCTTTCTAAATAATATACATTCTATAATAATGTCTGCATTTTTATAAAAATAATGTACCATAAAACAAGTAAAACGTATTCACAATTCGTTTTTACTTTATGAACCAAATAATAACTGAGGTTCATAAGGACACCTGAACCATTAACACCTTTTGTGGTATGTTCTATAGTCTAAACCATATATCATCCGAAATCACCATACATTAGGTCATTTAATTCCAATTACATGTCAAGGATACATTAAACCTGGGTCCAATGATAATGTCTGAGTCCTAGAACATCATGTCTAGAACCCTATGGGTATTTAGCGCATCATTCCCTATACCAAACCTCATTGTTATCACTTATGGGTTTTTTGGATCGTCAGTTTGTTCCCCACACTCATTATCACATGCATTAATTTTGTGAATAGAACACCATTTCTAGCATCCCATGGGTATTTGGACCATAAGTCATTATCCCACACCACATTTATCAATCAATAATATATATCACATATATAAAAATTATCAAGGTCAATCATCACTAACCCCCTTTATAATTATTCACATAACAGTGAACCATTACAGTTTATCAAAATAATCATGGTTCGTCAATTTAATCACATGAAAATTTTATGAACCATTCACCATTAATCTATTTAACAAAATTTATTCATAGAAACCATTATCCCTTAAAAATTAATCCTACTATCCCTTAATTACAATAATCAATCCTTTAATAATCAAATAAATCAACATATTTCACAGTACCATTAACAGAATAAATTCGTAATCGTATTATTCCACCAATTCCATTATCACATTAATTAATTAACCTATTAATTAATTCAATTCAGGATGCAATTTCTGAATTTGTAATAGATCCTTCAAAATAATAAAAATGCAATTTAAATATAGACTTTGATAATAGATAATTAGAACATAGGACATAAGATTTTATATGAAATATAGGCCAATTACAACCCTCAATTTATGTCTGATGATTGAAAATTACATTGATATAAATGATCCAAACCAAAACCATGGATTAATACTATCCCCCCAAACCCACAACTGTCAAAAGGTTCCACCGCTTTTTTGATAGAATAATGAATATAAAGAAATAAATGCTAAACATTATTACCTGGAAACAAACAAATAAATTACGCTAATCAAAAATGTATAAATCACTCAAAAAGTGATTGGAATCTCCCTGGGGTCATGAAAAGGAAGGATGCATGAATGAATAAAACCCAAATCATCCGTACGATATCATTAAGATTTCTTCTTAGTGAATTAACCAAAATTTCATTCCCTTACATTTCATGTATTACTTTGTAAAGGGTTATGCTGGAAAACATGTCTCCCCAGGTGATTTTATCCTGATTAAAAATTTACACATTGTCTAACCCATTTAGATATCATGTAAATTTTCTACATATTTATTTTCCTCCAAAAAAATGAACATTATTGATTTGAAAAACCTCTAAAACTTCTCTAGCCTAATAAAAACAGTTAACACCCTATAATAATGAGAAAACTCAAAAGGGAACATACCCTAAAAAAGAACAGGAACTCATAATCACCCCACCTTATAATATCTCATCCTAAAGATGTAGTCCCAACAATCTCTATGATTTTATGATAAAAAAGAACAGGCCATTGAGCCTGTATATTTTCTTTACTCTCCCATGTTCCCCCTGAACACAACCATGTTTCCACTATACATGAATATGAACATAGTCATTCCCTGAAACACATATTCACTGCGATCTATAACACTTCTCAGAAGCTCATGAAAGGACACATCTGCCTCATGCTCAACATCATCCACATCAATCACATGAGAATAGTTTGGGTGGTCACTCAAAATCAATGACACATGAATATTGTGTTACATATCACTATACCTATTTTGTGGATCCAATTTTTATTCCACTATCCCAATTCTCTCAAAAATCTCAAGAGGTCCAGAAATACTTGTTCCCAATATCCTATGGTGACCCAATCAACGTAACACCTGAAAGAACACATGGTCAACCACTATAAACACATGGGGTCATGGACATATAACACCTTAAAACTTATTCCTACTATGATTCTTTTCCAGAAATTTACAAATCTATTTTACCTACTCTTACATCTCCTATTAAATACCCAGTCCCAAAAACTCTTACTCACATGCTTCCATCTAACATAGAGGTTTTGATGATGGGATACCATAAAGATCCACATATGGTTCTATCTGAATAATCGTTTGATTATATTGTTAGATAAAAACTCAATAATTTCTAATTTCATCTCCCAAGACTCGCCAAAGAATAAGAAACATGACCATAGCATATCCTAAAAAACTTGTAGAGTACATTCCAACTGCCCATCTGTCTATAGGTGGAAATCAATACTCAGTACCAAGTGCATTCAGAAAGACATTCCAAAAACACAAAGTGAATCATGATTCATTTTCTTAAAATATAATCTGTGACGTCATAGGTATATGGAATATCTTCTGAACACACAATTCTCCCAACAGATCTATTGAAAAATTCTCCCAAAAGGGCCAGAAATGTGCTACTTTGTTTTCAGTCGGCCAACAATCGCCTAAATATAATCATTATTTCCAATTTTCCATAGGATACCTACCAAAAATATACATTGAAACATTATATCACTTCCATAATAAAATGGTAAATGGTTTTAATAAATCACCAGGTCATTCAACCTCATACATCTTCTGTTTAAAGGTATTCCATCATGTCACAAACCCTACAATATCCTTTTTTTGGCATGGCCATCAATACTATCAATGTAGGTCAAATTACATTTATGTAAATCTCAGATGCATTTCCCATTTCAATGCATGAAATTCATGCATCAAATCCTCCAACATACTTGTAGGAACAATAATGTGTTTTTTGACATAGATGATCTCATTCTCCTCTGTGGTAAAATATGTAGGTGACTACCCACCTACATGGATTTCCATCATGTCCAAACACCCCCAATACTCATTCCACCTCTCTCTAATATAGTTCAAATGTGTTGAATCTACTGATACTAATGTGAAAGTCATCTTATCTTGGTCCTCCCAAATTAAAACATGCATCAAAACTAGAAAATTCATCATATTCCACTCAGAACTAGACTTCTAGACTTCATAAAACTGAGTTTTTCTACAAAGCGCATCAGTATCATTTTTCCCTTATCAAGTGTACATTCTAGTTCCAAATTAAATATATTAATATACTCAACCCACTTATGATACCAGAGGTTCAAATATCATTGTGAAATGATAAAATTCAGTCCCTCTAGATTTATATACACTATTAACTTTTCTCCCAATAAATAATTCTTCCAAAAAATTAAAGCATAAACCACTATAACTAACATGAGGTTATGCATAGGGTAATTCAATCAATGTATTCCCAAATTCCCTGACCCATATGCCAAATAATTACCCCCCAACATAAACACTAATCTATGACTGATCATAGATGCATCATAAAAGATTGAATGCTCCTTACCCAGCTCAGGAGGGATCAAGATCAATGTTTCATTCTAACACTTTTTAACTATTGTATTACATTCTTATATGATCCATACCATTCAAAAATTATTCCATTCATGTTCAAGGTTAAATGTGGTTATATTAAGTGGAATGAGTTTTGGAAGAAAAACCAATATTAATCTACTAAATATAGAATGGTATGAAAATCAAAAACATTCTTTGGATTCTCATAAGAAATAATTACCGGCACATTCTCTGGGTCCACTAACACACCTTCCTCTAAGACAATGTGACCCAATAAATGATCCTGATCAAAAAAAAATTAACCCTTATATAGATTGACAAATATCCAATTCTCTCTCAGTGTACTAAAAAAGATTTCAAATTGTTGGGATTGATCATCAAGAGTCTGGGTGTACATGAATATTTCATCAAAAAAATGACAAAAACTGATAAATGAATCGGTGGAAAATTCAGTTCATTAAGGACATAAAACTTTTAGAGAATTTTCCAATATTAATGGATTCACTAAATACTCATTGAGGCCATATCTCCAACTAAAATTAGTCTGTGGTATATCAAATGATCAAACCCAAAGATGATAATAACCTGATATAAAGTTAATCCTTGAGAACCCACATGGTCCTATCAACATGTGAAAGAGATCATAAATATTTGGAAGAATATATCAGTAGCTCAGTGTCATTTGGTTCAACATCCTATAATGAAAACATAAACACAAGGATTAATCATCCATTATAGAAAACCAGACTAGAGAAACCAAAGGAAATGTACATGGATGGATAAATATATTATCAATAAAATGTTCCAGTTGATTCTTAAGGAATTGAAGCTATATTGGATACTTTATATAATATGGAATGGATATTGACTCAAATCCGTGTATGTCATCAATCACAAACTCCGCATCTCTCTCATGTCGAAACCCATAGAATTCATCAGGAAACAAATCATCGAACTCATCTGCGATTGGAGGAAATACATCATGCTTTGCACCCCTATCATTTAGAAGAAGACTTGAAACATGGGTGGTGATCTCCCCTAGTTACAAATGAACTTCCTTTAATTCATAAATTGATATCCCAATCTCCATGATGAACATAATTTTCACCCTCATAGGACTTAAAGGTCACTCTTGAGTGGTAATGAACTATATGGGATAAGTAATATACTAGCCAAACCATACCAAATTTAAATTCAAAACATAACAAATCAAGGATGTCAAGATCCCAATAGAAAATATACTCCCCAAAATTATGATGACACCCCTTTCATAAACAAATGTCTCTTGACCGTACACCAAACAGTGCGTCGATCTTCATAACCCCACTCAAAAACTCGATGGTCAATCTCAAACCATTCATAATTTTTTCATGTATATAGGATTGAGTGACACCAATATAAAATAAGGTACTTGAAATAAAATAAATTACCTTAATTTTACCTCTGACCATAGATGGATTTTCCTTGTTGTCCAATAGTGTATGATGAACTGTATGAATATTTATTACACCTATTCTCTATATTGCAGTCTAAGTCCCTTAAACCACACCACTCTATTTATAAGAGCACTCTTACCTAGAAGTACCTTGTTCACTACCTCAACCTCTAGGTCTATTGGAAATTTAACTGCCTGATTGATATTGGGTAGATTACCCCCATCCAACACTCTGATTCCGCATGGCTCCTAATTCATTACCAATATTTCATGGGTTATTCAAGAACCATTATTTATGTCTCATTCTTCCTCAACCATAGAACTGTACCTGTGGTCAGAGAAACTATCTATGACTGCGGCCAAACCTACCACACTGGTCACAGAGCACTAGAATCCTCATTTAGGTTCTTCTCATAAATGAGATCCTGATTTATGACTCCTCAAAAACATTTTCATTCAAAATATGTTATCCTAGGACTTGATCTCACTTTTAAGACTATTCTATAACCATTTCACTATAGTTGTCTAATCCTCTACCAATGATAGAAAAATCACTACAATTAAGTAAATAATCCATCATAGTCCATAATAAACATCCTCCCATGTTTGAACATCATAAACATAGTCTCCCTCTTCCACCTGAGGGTCTCATGGTAAAAGTGCTCCAAGAACTACTCCTAAATGTCCTACCACTATATATTCTTGAGCTTTCCATATAGAGTTTGGATATTCCACCAATTTTTAATTTGATCACGTAACATATAAGAATCCATTTGGACTCTATTCCTAGAAGAAGTATTCATGTTTTCATGAATCATCTAGATAGACACAATCAAGAACTCACCTTCCTCTGGTCCACCTTATCCAATGAAAGTCAGAGGGTGTAGAAATAAGAACTTTTAGGTCAAATCAAACATACTCTTTACAACCTTTCCTTGGTATCAATCTATATAACACTAAATCGAGCAATGTTCTCATGAAATATCTCTCTGACATTCCCACTTGACGCTATCAGAGCCTCGAGTTCCACTATTGGAGGGAAATTTCCATTCATTTCTTCCTATTATCTTATCAATAAGAACCATCATGAAGGAATATATCTTGAATAAGAAACAAGTGTCTTAGAATATACAACACACCATTATCAAAAATTAATGAGATAGGTACACATAAATCCAAAAAAATCATCCCCCAAACCCTGCCACATAGTCATAATTGAGGCACTGTCACTACCCTCAACCATCCCTCAACTAGGTTATGCCTCAAAAATCAGTTTTCTCTTCTGAAACCATTTTTTACATTTCACATACCACCTTTTGCATCATTTTGAAATTATCAATTTCATATTATACATCATTATATACAAATTACACAATTAAATAGAAGAATTTTCATTTAAACACCTCACCCAAAACCTGTTTTTTTATACGTAACTAAAAATGATGAATTTTATAATAATTAATGAGTGCTTAGAATAAATCATGTATACATAACAATCATACCATAACAGGCCACAAATAAAATTCTTTAAAACTATAACATCACATAACAAGTGCATCACCCAAGGTAAAATAACTTCCAACTAAATCAACAAACATTATTAACAACAATCCCACTATGGGTTATTGGGGGTTTCCCCCATATATTTATTAGATACTCCCATACAAGATCTCATGACCAAGACCCAACTCTTATTGGTCAAATGTATACCTTTTCAAAATACTATGAAAAAAAGAAAATAAAATAAAATGGCTTTGATACCACTTTGTAACGTCATGACCTGAGTCCCACATAATGGTTCCCTAAACCAATTAGTCAAATAAACTCAGGCACACCTCTCTATATTCCGTAATATTACAAATAAAAGTGAGGGTTAAATAGTTGTATTTTGGGTAGACTATTACCTCTCTATAAAATTAACACAATGAGGAATATAAATAAACAACAGCTAATGATAATATTCTATAACCATATAAGATACGATAAAAATAATTACTAAAATCACCTAATAAAAAAATTGGAAAAAATGTCCAAACCAATTTTGTAAACATATCATTCCATATATGTGTGAAGTGTCAAATGAGATCCAAAAAAAGAAACCCTAAAATCTGTCATGTGGGACCTAACAACAAGACTATAATGACCTAAACTTTTGAATAATATTAATTTCCTCATATTTTGTGTTATTTCATATTTTACTCATGAAAATTATGTTCTTTTACTAATGAAGTTAGTTTAATTAAGACGATACCATTGATTTTTGACTATTATCTGATGGTTCTTTAATATAAACATTGGAAACTACTCTTATCATTATGATTATTTTTTATAAATATAAATGACCATGGTTAATTAATACATAAAAAAGATCTGATTTCCTTATTTAGTAGACTCGTGCCATAATAATACAATCTACAAGAGCTTGGTATGTAGGTAGCTTCAATGGGATTGACACTACACCAATCCAGAGACGAACTTTAACACATTAATCTTGAATAGAATCGCTTACGGTAGAAGTTCAAGCTGATAGAAATCATCACTTGGCCAATGTTTTCTAAGTCGCCCCAATATTCAATGACCATAGCACACCTTACTCTAAGGTACTATGATGTTTTTATAAGAGGATATGTAATGAGGCCTTAGTTACTTTTTGTAATCCATTTTTGTAATGGCCTAACCCCAGTTACCAAGAGTTGGTGCATTATTAAATAACATCGTCATGATAACAAGGGATCAAATCCCGAAAGGGTGATCAGTTTATTAAACATGGTAGTACTAGATACATTCATAAATTTTAAATTACATTATAAAATGAAATACAAAAATTGTATTGTCTTCATTAACCACATTCATATCCCTTAGAATATCCATGCAGATCAGTCGTAATATACCTCTTCACATCCTGGGAAAAATAAAACATAGAAAGGGGTGAGCTCAGATAATCAGTAAGGTTTAAAATATAGCTGAAATATTCATGAATAAGCATAAACATTTAAGGCAATGTATAATACTAAAACCCAAGACTTGTATACATAATATTATTTATAATAGAAAAATAAAAATCAAATAAAGTCATTTAATTATTGACATTGATATTCTACTGGTCGAATAATCACATGCAATATCAATAGAAAATTTCATAATAATGGAATGCATAATTCTAGACATCATAACCACATATTCAAGGCCTTGATCCAAGACTACATATATGATTTTCGTCAAGACCTTGTGACAAGACACTACTTTTTCTCGTGATACCTACCGATGCCTGAAAGAGCTATAGCGGGCCCCACTCGTCCCTCATTAATCCAATGCATTCCTCATATGAAATGGGTTAAACATAACATAAACATTAATATTAAAAATATCATTTGAAATGTCAATACTTTATCCAGAAACCATGAATTGTATGAAATAACACATCCATAGTGAAACATATATCATAACCTTCAACACAATTTGGATGACTTGTATCATAATAAATAAAATTCAAACAAGTTTAAAATCCATCAAAGGAGGTTGACATAGATGAAATGAATACTATTTGAATGAAATACCACATTATATTTTGAAACCATTTAAAAGAACACATTTATCTTAGAAATATTCTTATAATCTTGTAAGCGAAGCTTCGATGATGTTATAACTACATAAATTAGCTGCACATGCCGTATAAGATAAAAAAGTCCTTTTTAGGTTAATTTTATCGAAAAGGTCCAAAAGAACCTTTTTTGGAAATCGATAGAAATATTTATTTCAAAACATATAAGGTCAAATAATGATATAAATGTATTTAACTTATTTTCTAGTAAATAGTAAAAATGTTTTGAAATAAATTTTTAAGAAACACGGATGTTGATGATTAAGAGGCCCCGATAGATACCAATGTAAAAACAACCTCGGATAATAAGGAGATTGTGAATTTAACCCTTACCTTGTACTTTTCCTTGGTCGAGGGTACATTAAAATCCTGTATAATATTTAAATAATTGTTATTAAATTATTAATGAACCATATACATAAATATGATATCATATTTCATCTTCTAATATTTCTTTGTTAATAAGTTTTTGTATTATCATCATTTTAGGTGTTAACCTTTTCAT
Source organism: Viscum album (assembly GCA_963277665.1). NCBI lineage: Eukaryota > Viridiplantae > Streptophyta > Magnoliopsida > Santalales > Viscaceae > Viscum > Viscum album. Next base: position 1,024,597,235 of record OY728162.1, read on the forward strand.
TTTCCATTATATTTTTTCTTACATTAGTTGTGTTTGTTATGGATAGGATGTATTTGATTCATATCCATAATGATATTAAGTTCATAAACACTATTTTTAATCATCAAATGAAAATTGTTCTTGAATTGTTACAATGGGGAAATAAATCTCATTGTGTTCGTCGATATGATAATCTGTGCGTACGCACGTGCGACAATATCATTGTTATGATATTAAAATAAAATGTAAAGAGATGGTATATTATATATACGAATCATTAACATGTAATATTTATTATTTACATAAATTATGCATCATTATTATACCCATCGAAAAAATAATGTATTGAATAACAACTACACCACGACGTGGAGACATTAAGCCGTACATACACATGTATGGTGAAATTTTCATTCATATGATTGATAGAATAATGAATATGGTTGTCAAATTTTTATAATAACATCACAGTATACATAATATACTGGAGTTATTATTTCAGAATTGATACAACAAAGAAAGAGGAAGTGGAAGAAGACAATAACTTGAAAGAGGTGATGAAATATTTACCTCTTCTATAGGTTATTTCTTATCATTTGATAAAAATGGCCCTGTAGGTTGGATTTCATATAAAACTAAGACCTCTAGGTTGAATTAAGGGAAGTTGGGAGGATATTTGGGTAGGGTTTGGTGAGCCAAATGGCTTTGGAGGTGCAAATTGGAGAGAAGGGGAAATGACCTTTTATAAGAGGGGTGAGGGGCACCTTTGGAATAGATTGAAATATTATTTTATAATAAATTCATTTTCGGTTTTTAATGACTAAAAAATGATTTATTTCTAGGATAAGGTGGCTATGGGTCGAAATCCTCTCAACCAAAATGTTTTGGATAGGTTTAGGTCACCGTATTAAGCTTATCATTTAGATTTAACTCTTAGTTAAATAGTTTTACATTTACCATGTCTCTTTGTTTTTTATATTATATTGTTAATAAACATATAATAAACTCTAAAGAGAACCCAAAGTTATTCTTTATTGATATATTTAACCTTATGTAAGTCCTTGGGCCATACCTTGTATTTTTAGGAATTTTATATCAATTACTAATATAGTATTGGTTTTAAAAACTCATTTATTTCAATTTTGACACTATTTAGTAATTGATTTTTTTTGAAGTCCTAAAAACTTTATTACTTAGAAATAAATTCATTTAATAATCCTTAACATGTCATATTAACCTATAAAAGTAGTGGAATTTATCAAAAGGAAAAATTTACAGTTATTAGGGTATATATAATATCAATTAATTTTAATATTTCATTAATAAGGCAATTATTGTATCATCATTGTGTCATAAATAAATTAAATTATTTAATGTCTAAAAATTATATATAAAATACCATTATATAGGAAATATTTTTATAATTCTAATTAATATTTATATTCAAATTTATCTTATGTGTTACCCTATATTAAAAGTGGATTAGTTATTAAACTTTGAATTTAACACTTTTAACACTTCATTAAATAAAATAATAATAAATGTCATAATCTAATCCTTGTGGATCTAAAGGGTCATATTTAATTACTAAGGTTTTTTTGGTCGAAACTAACTTATCCAATAGAATTAGGACATGTGTTAGGATAATAATAATCACATTTTTACCTTTAATTACACAATTTACTTTTAAAAATGGTAAATAAAAAAAAGTTTTTCAAACATTTCTCTTGGATTTTTGAAATTCAATTCACAGAAGCCATAAAATTATGATTTATGAAAATTTATAAATGCTCCTAGGAGGTGGGTAAAAGATAATAAAAATTTCAATAATATTGTATATATCTACTTCTATTATAGAAATGACTCTAATTAATTAAATTGAAATAATATTGGTATTATATATATATTTTGTCTCAAAAAAATGTAAATAATGTAAATATTTATTGATATAAAAAGTAAGTTTTAAATAACAACACAATGTTTATCACAGTTCATCAAAAATTGAAAGACTCCAGAAAAATGCCAAAAATTAACCCTAAGGTAATCTCGATTTTCCAAAATCAAAAATGAAGTCCATTTTGAAAAATAAAATTTAAAAAATTTCAAAAAGTGGGTATTACTATTCACAACTGCTAGCTTGATTGGTTGTGGTGTGTTAAAACCTCATGTTGCATACAACACAAGATATTAGATTATTTAAATGGAAACGTACTATGGACATTTGGGGTGTTACATTCTCCCCTCCTTAAAATAATTGCATCCTCAAAATTACTAGAATATTACTACATAAAAAGATCTAAGTGGTTCTTCATCATAAGTTTCTCTAGTTCCCTCGTTGCATCTTCCATCTTATTATTTCTCCATAGAACTTTTACCATATGAGTCATTTAGTTTTTCAACACGTGTTCTCTTGTATCAAAATTCACAGCCTCTTCACAATAAGATAGGTCGGGTTCCAGTTCTATTTCCTCATAGGTGAGTACATGAGTTGGGTTAGGCATGTGTTTTCTCAACAGTGATATTGGGAACACATCATGATCATTGGAGATACTTGGCGGCATATCCAGATGATAAGATACACCCCTAATTAATTCTAGAATTAGGAAAGGTCCGATGTACATGGGACTCAATTTACCCTTCTTACCAGAACATATAACACCCTTCCTTGGATATACCTTCAAGAAAACATGATCTCCTACTTTAAATTCCAAATCATTCATTCAGTTATCGGTATTTCTCTTTTTCCTACATTGAGCTACTTTGATGTGGGTTTGGATAACCTTCAACTTTTCCATTATTTCCTCAACAAGTTCTAAGACTATGAGTTTTCTTTCACCATCATCATCCCAAAATTTTGGTGTGCGACATCTCATTCCATAAAACGCTTCATATAGTTCCATCTGAATACTTGAATGGAAGCTATTGTTATAGTCAAATTCTAACCAAGGTAAATATTGATCTCACATAACTTGAAAGTCATGTGATCATGATATCAACATGTCTTCTATGGTTTTAATAGTCTATTCTGATTTTCCATCAGTTCGATGGTGGTAGGATGTCCTCAAATGAAGTCCCGTATCCAATGCCTTCTAAATACTTTTCTATAATTATGATGTAAAATGGGGATCACGATCAGAAACAATCAATAATGTTACTCCATGATGTCTTACAACTTCATTAATATATATATATTCTAAATGTTCTAGTGGTTAATCCTCTCTTATAGAATGAAATTGTGCTAACTTCGTCAAACGATCAACAATGACCCATATTGCATCATTCCTTCTAGGATTCTTTGGTATCTCCATGAAAATGTATATCATAATATTATCTCATTTCCACTATTGTATGGGATGATGTTGCATGACCATTCAGGGATTTTGTCTTCCAAATTTTACTTGTTGAAAAACCATACATCTTGACACAAAATCATAAATCTCCCACTTTATGTTGTCCCACCAAAATTGTTCCTTCAAATATCTATAGATCTTGGTGCTACCAGGGTGTATTGATAAATTGGAGCTATGGTCATCATCCAACATTTCCCATTTATGATCAGGTATATTAGGAACACAAAGTCTCATTCCAAATTTCAAAATTCCATCTTCATATATGAAGTCACTAAATATCCCAACATTCATGGCCTTAAATTTATTTTGAAACTCCTTGTCATTATCCGGAGAAATTTTTATCCATAATAATGATTGTCTGGAAACTATTTGGAAAAGTATAGATGTTTCACCTTCCATAGTTATTTCTATATCCATCTTTATTAGATTCATGATCATAGGATCCCTTTCAACTCTCATATTTTTCAAAACTCCATGATCCTTTTTTCTCAAAGCATCTTCCACCTTATTTTCCTTTCCTCAGTGGTAGTGAATAGTGCAATCATAATCCTTGAGTAGTTCAAGCCAATGTCTTTGCCTCATGTGGAGTAATTTCTGAGATTAAATATACTTAAAACTATTATGATCAGTATAAATCCCACATTTTTTCACCATAGAGATAGAGTCTCCATATTTTCAGAACAATTATTACAACTACTAACTCAAGATCATGAGGGGGATAGTTTTTCTCATTAATTATTAGTTGTCGCCATACATAGTCAAAAACCATATCATTCTACATATGGAAAAAACTACGTCCTTTCTTTGATACATCACTATAAATAAAAAACCCATCATTCCCTTATGGTAGAGTCATTATTGGAGCATTGACTAATATCCTCTTTAGTTCTTCAAAACATTATTCAATCTTTTTTCCGAACAAATTTAACCGCATTATGTGTGAGCTGGGTTAATGGGTTAGCCAATCATGAAAAATTGTGGATGAAATGTCTATAATAACTTGATAAACAAATAAAACTATTTACTTTAGTTATAATTGTTGGTGTTGGCCATTCTTTGATTGTAATTGACATAAAATGATCTACATATATTTCATCCTTAGAAACAATATGTCCACAAAAATAAATATCCCGAATCTAGAATTCACACATGGTATACATCCCATATAATTAATTTTTTCTAAGAGTCTTTAGGATAATGCCAAAATGATTTTCATGACCTTATTAGATTTTAGAGTATACCAATATATCATCAATAAATACCACTACAACATCATCAAGATATTCCTTGAATTCCCTATTTATTAGATCCATTAAAACAGAGGGTTCATTAGTCAGCCCAAAAGGAAGTACCGTATAATTGTAATGACCATAACTAGTTCGAAATGATGTCTTTGGAATGTCTTCATTTATCACACAAAACACATGAAATCCAGATCAAAGTTCCATCATTGAAAAATATTGAGCTCTATGAAGTTGGTCGAATAAATCAGAAATGCGAGGTAGGGAGTACTTTTTCTTTATTGTTATAGCATTGTTCTCCCTATAGTCGATACAAAACCTCATAGGTCCTTCTTTCTTATTGAAAAAAACATCATGGGCTACCCATGGAGAAACAGTTGGGAAAATAAATCCTTTATTACTCTATTACTATAGTTGTTTCATTAGTTTAACTAATTCTATAGTGGACATTCTATATGGGGTCTTTGATATTGTCCATGAACCCATAATTAAGTGGATGGAAGACTCAATTTATCTTTCTAGAGGATGTCTAAGTAAATCCCCTAGAAACATATCAACATATTCTTTTATAATAGGTACATCCCTTATTTGAAGATTCCTTTCCTCACCCACAGTTATTTCATTATCTTCCTCCCCAATAATTGTATTTAGTAGAGCTACTGGTGGTGGATCGAGATACAAATCAGATGGTGGCATTTCTTCTCTAAAGATAAGGTACTCATTATCATCATCGATAAATGGATCCTCATTCTTCTTACAGTAGATTTTTACATCTTGGTCTGAATGTCCATCCATAACAAGGATTATATAAAATTCAATCATGGGTATGACGATGAGATCACCATATAAATAACATTAATATTACTTAATGGGATCTTATTGATAAAACGTTGTTGCATTGATACATACCTTATGAGTTTTTACTGAAAAATCCCTTGTTAATTGAATTTGTAAATATCTAATTTTCATAGAAAAGTGGGAAGAGAGGAAACAATACAATGATCTAGATTCGAATAAATCATTGGATAAACTTGAGGAAGCCATCAAATTACCTGCCACCATGTCTTTTGAGGATTCAACTTCAACAGCAGTGATCGCATAAGCATGGCCTTGATCCCTTGTCCTGTTTTTATGGTATGTTTCCTTAATTCTTATGAAAATAATTTCCATAATTCCCCATTTCCATTCAACTGTAGCATTCAACATTGACAACATCTTTCTTCCTCTTTAAATCATGAGCATGGTGGCCTTTTTCACCACAATTGTAATAGAATCAAATCCCCTTCTGGCATGTACCGGTGTATTTCTTCCCACATTTACTATAGGATGGATATTCAACTTTTCCTCTCGTCCCCTTATTTTCAATTCCAGAGTGTTCAACATATATTTTCTTCTCCTGCATCAATTTAATGGCGTAATACATAGAGAATTCCTTTTCTGTCTTGATAGCACATGAGGCTATATCTTCATACAACGAGAAGGATTGTGGGACTAATGATTTATTGAGAAATGGTTTTAAGCCACCAAATAATCAATCAATATCACTCCATGGGTTACATATATAATCTTCTGTATGCCCTACTAACCTTTTAAGTTTAGCCTCATACTTTGCGACATTCTTATCCTCCTTTTGCATCAAACTCAAAAATTTCATTTTCATATCTGCTCAATGGTCAGGAGGAAATTATTTTTCTAGGAAAATTTATTTAATCTCCCTCAATTCCATACGTAATAATTCTTCATTATCTCTTTTTTTTGAATCAATGACCACCATTGATATCCATCTCTTGTAAGGTGATAAATTTCCCTGAAAACTATTTTTCTTTCACTACTCCCCAAAGAAGGAAATATTTTCTCTGAGGAATTGATCCATTTCACAACTAAAAATGGATTCGTTGACCAATTTAATGTTGGTGGTTTTATCCTCATTAAGCTAACTAGCACAGATCATACGCACTCTGGATCAGGGAGTTCCATATGAGTAAGGTTATTTTTCATAACCTGAGTGAGTTTTCCCAATATGGTGATAAGCTGATCAGCACCAGTTGCATCACCAGTTATACTATAATTATCTTGAGTATGAGTTAAATCCATACATGGATCACATGTGTCCATACGGTTTCAATTATTTACACTAGGCGTCATTTCTAAACAATGCAATACACTATATTATTTTATGAATCGTAATACATAATTCCATACTTGTAAGACATTTAACATAAATTGAGCCATTTATGGAAAAAATCCATAATCACAAAACTATTTTCCTTGAGGAATTATATAATCATAAATCCTTCTAAATTATTAGAAATTAAAAGGTGAGTATTCCTAAACATATCCCCCAGGATTTTCATAACCATGAGTGAAGCAAGGCTTATTGTTGTGCACCTGTTCTTATTTGAGTCTAGCTCAATGTGGGTTTTTTGGGTTTTACCTCTAGGTACATATTTTTCAAAGCCACCTGTACTTGATCGTATCTTGACAGGGATGTATTTCTTGGAAAACTAAGAAAATATCTACATTACTTAAATTCTAGGAAGTAATTATATATTAATCATCAATGTCTATCTTAAGGTAGTGTTCTCTAGTTATAGTTTTTTCTAAATCTATTATACAAGGTTTTTACTAAGCCTCCCTCCGATACCAATAGTAATTCCCCGACCCTAGTTACATGGAGTCATGCATTATTAAATAACATTGGCATGATCACAAGATATCAAATCCCGAAGGACCGATAAATTTAGTAGCCTTATAAGTCCTTTATTTATTCATAAATTTTACATTACATTATAAAATTAAATACAACAAAAACTTTTTCCTCATTAAACACTTTCATATCCATTGGACTATCCTTGCAGGTCAGTCATAATATACCTCTTCGTATCCTTGGAAAAACAAAACATAGAATGAGGTGAGATCAGATGCTCGGAAAAGATAACAATAGAGCAAAAACTTTCATAAAAAAGTATAAATATTTAAGGCAATGTATAAGACTAAATCACAATCCTTTTATACTTAATGTTCTGCATAATATTGAAAATATAAAGAAAATAATTCCATTTAATTTTTCACATGCATATTCAACTGGTCGAATAATCACATGCAATATCATTATACAATTTCATAATGATGGAATGCATAATGCTACACTTCATAACCACATAGCCAAGGCCTTTTGACAAGACTACAAATAAGAATTTTTCATGTCCTTTTTCAAGACACTAGTTTGTCCCATGAGACCTACCGATGCATCGAGGAGCTATATCAGGCTCCACCTGTCAATTACAAAGTCCAATGAATTCCTTAAATGAAAAGGTTTAAACATAACATAAACATTCATATTAAAACTAGAATTCAAAATGTCAATAAATTATACATATACAATGAATGGTATGAAATAACACATCCACAGTCAATCATATCCCAAAACATTCAATACAATATGAATGATTTGTATCATAATAAATCAACTTCATACATGTTTAAAATCCATTTAAGGATGTTGACATAGATGAAATTAAAACTATTTTAATTAAATACTTCTTAATATTTTGAGAATATTTAAAAGAAAATATTTATCATAGAAATATTATTATATGATTTTGAGGGAAGTTTCGATGATGTTATAATGGCGGAAAATAGTCGCACCTATCGTTTATGTAAAAATTTACATTCTTGCATAAATTTTGTCATAAAGGTCATAAAGTACTATGTTTGGAAAATGATGGGAATATTCCATTCAAAACATATAAGGTCAAATAAGTCTATAAATTACTTTTACCCATTGTCTCGTAAATAGTATAAATGTTTCGAAATACATTTTTTATGAAACCCATATGTGGATGATTAAGAGGACCCAGTAGATACCTATGTATAAAAAACCGCGTATAATAAAGAGATTGTTAATTTCACTCTTCACTTGTACTTTTCCATGGTCGAGGGTTCATGAAACTCTTGTATAATAGTTATGTAATTCTGTTTAAATTATACAATTACCATATACATAAATATGATATCATATATGATCTTAAAATATTTCATTGATAATAATATTAAAGTATTATCGTCATTTCAGTTGTTAACTTATTTGTTTTCCTTTATATGTTTTGTAAAATAAGTCATGTTATTTATTGATAGGATATATTTGATTCATATCCAGAATGATATTAAGTTCTTAAAAATTATTTTTAATCATCAAATTAATATTATTCTAGAATGGTTACGATGGGGAAATGAATCTCATCACCTTCGTGGAGACGATAATCCGTACATACAGACAAGCGACAATATCATTGTTTTGATATCAAAATCATATGTACATATATGGTATATCATATATAAAAAATCATTGACATCTTATATTTATTATTTACATCAATTATACATCATTATTATACCCATAAAAAATCATTTATTGAATAACAACTACACCACGATGTGGAGACGGTAAGTCGTGCGTATGCACGTATAGTTACTTTGTCATTCATATTATGGATAGAATAATGAATATGGTTGTATCATTTTTATAATTACATAAAACAATATATTAGATAACAGAGTTATTATTTTAGAATGAAAAAACTAATTAATGATGAAGGGGAAGAAGAAAATAACATGAAAGAGGTGATGAAATATTTACCTCTTCTTCAGGTTCTTCGTTTTGATTTGATAAAAAGGGCTCCCTAGGTGGCCTTTATGATCCAAATAAGGCCACTAAGTTTATTTTAGGGATGTTGGGAGGATATTTGGGCAGGTTTTGGCCAATCCAAATGGCTTTGGAGGTGTTAATTTGAGATAAGGGGAAGTTCCCTTCTATAAGAGGGGTGAGGGGCACCATAGGAAAATATTGAAATGTAATTTTATAATAATTTCATATTCCTTTTATAATGGCTATAAAATGATTCATTTAGAAGATAAGGGTGTGATGGGTCGAAATCCACTCAGCCAATATGTTTTAAAAATGTTTTGGTTGATATATTAACCTTATTAGTTTGATTTAACTCTTAGTTAAATAGTTTAACATTTACATTATCTCTGTGTATTTTTATATTATATGGTTAATAAACTTACTATAAACTGCCAACCAAACCCCAATTGATTCCCTATTGATATATATAAACTTATCTGATTCCTTTGGCTAAAAAATATTGTTTTTAATATTATATCAATTAATAATACAGAATTGGTTTTATAAATCTCATTTATATCAATGTTGACACTATTTAGTAATTGATTTTGGTGAAAGTCCTACCAAAATTATTTCATAAAAATAAATTCATTTAATCAACCCTACCAATTCATATTAACCAATAAAAGTTTTGGAATTCATCAAAAGTCTAAATAAACATTTATTTGGGTATTTATAATATCAATTAGTTTATAATTTCATTAATAACATTTTTATTTCCTCATAATTATGTCTTAAATAAGTTAAATTATAAAATGTATATAATATTAAATAAAATAAAATTATGTAGAAAATATTTTTATCTTTATAATTAATATTTATTGTGGAATTTATTTTATGTTTACCCTATATTAATAATGGTTTAGTTATTAAAAATTGAATTTAACTATTTTAACTCTTCTCTAAATAAAATAATAATAAATGTCCTACTCTAATCCAAGTGCACCTAATGGATCAAATTTTATTACTATGGTTGTTTTAAAACTAAATGAACTTCTTAAATGGAATTAGTACATGTGATAGTGTAATAATAATATCATTTTTACAATTAATTACCCTAGTTACTTTTAAACGTGGTAAATAAAATTCACAAGTTAATATTCATAAAAGATTATTTTCATCATATTAAACGAAATTTTACTTATAGATATCAACCATTTATCTTAGATTTTTGAAATTTAATTCACAGAAGTGGTAAAATTATGTTTTTTTTCAAATTTTCAAATGCTCCTAGAAGGTGGGAAAAAGAGGGTAAAAACTTCAATTAAATTTAATACATCTAATTTTATTTTAAAAATGACTCCAATAAAATAAATTGAACTAATATTTGTATTATATAAATATTTTTACATAAAATATATTTAAATAAAAATTCGGTTTTAAATAATAACGCATTTTTTTTTCACTATTCATCAAAAATTGAATGTTTTTAGAAAAATACAGACAATTATCCTTAAGCTAATTTCGAAATTTTGAATTCAAATATGAAATCAATTTTAAAAAATAAAATTTATAAACTTTTAGAAATTAGGTATTAATATTCATAATCGATAACATTATTGGTCGGGGTGTGTTAAAACTCCATATTCCGTACAACGCAAGCTATAACATTATTCAATGTGAAAACGTACCATGGAATCATGGGCGATAACATTTTGTATAAATAATTTTTTTTTCTAATTATGGTAAAATTTATGAATTACAAATATCAAGATAAATATAGGATTATTTTTTAAGAGTTCTATATTAATGATGAATATTGGAAAAAATGTATTTTATTATTATTTATATATTAAATAATTTATTATGTGAACTCATATTCAAAAAATGGACTTCTACAGTTCTGATTAGTAATACATTTAGATTATAATATGATCATCTTAATTTTGGGGGAATAATAAATTATGAATAGTAATATAAACCTTATAAATATAAATGTGGCCAATGGAATAGTAACCTCACTTATGAAAATGTAAATATAATCTATGCATCTGGATTGGTAATGTGATATCATTGTATTTGTAAATACATGTTTTAGAAATTATTAGTTAAGTGTTAGTATTTTTTTGGGTAAATAGTTAATTTACTTTAAAAATAAATTCAAACTATTTATAAAATTATTTTCATAAAATGGAGTTCATTTTTGAATTCAAATCATCGATATTAGGTTAGGGTGAATTTATGTGTTTTTTATAAATTTTTTTTAGTGAATAGTAAATATAAAGCTTTTAGTTTCGGTGTTCTCAATGACATCATTAATGATGTAAAAATTATGTTACACTCTTTTACAGTAAAATATGTTATGAGGTGTCCCAAGTGGCCAATACCATTGAAAAGTACCATCGCAAAGTCCATGGTTTTTCAAATACCACTAATGAGGTGTCCCTTGGAAACTAATAAAATATTCAATCACTTTTTTTAAAATTAACATCCCATTTCTTCATTCATTTCATTCAAAATTCTCCATCAATGAATATATGGTATTTCTACCTCCCAAGTACTCCTCCCATGGTTCCCTCAAGCCCCCCAAGGTCACAACCTTCGAGTTTTTGAAGTAACTCTTCAAGGTAAGGAAAATTTTCACCCTCCTATTTTAGTCATGAATTCTTTTATGTTATATCTTTAAATTTACATTTAATTATGATGGGGTATTTTATTCAACACCCTCATTTCTATACATATTATGTTCAAATTATTAGATACCCTTTCATCTCTCATCAACAATTTTTCTGAATGTTTAAGTGACGTTGTTAGTATGCCAAAGTTTCGTAAGGGAATTGTCAACTCCTCTTTTTCCCATTCAAGTCCACTTTTAAATGGTATAACATTCACGTTTCCATACCATGTTATTATTTAAATTTTATTATGTCCCTCTAATATATTATGAGTCATTTATTAATTTGATACCTTTTCCCCCTATTTATTAATTTTTTTCAAAAACCATGTTGTACATTATGCTGTAGAATTTTTCATCTCAAAATCTATCTCTTTTTCTCAATAAGTTCTCTAATTTTATTTATGTGAATAACCGAAACTATTTCATTTATATGGGTATTCATCCAAACATAAAAATGATATATAATTTTCTAGAATTGACATAAATAAAATCCTCATTTAATTTCTAAGGGTTATAAATGACATAATGATATTTTTATAGCACTTTTTAAAACATCATGATTTTGATATCAAACCAATTGATTTTATTCCCTTTGGTTATTTATAAAATATTTTATTATGATAAATTTGGCTCACATGAATATTAATATATAATAATGGTGCGCCACGATAGCGCTCGAATGCATTGGGTAATGAATTAATCTCTAGAGGTGAATTGTATTATGGTACCTTGGTGAATATCCTTGGTAATTTCTATGACACCTTGGGGTTCGACCCTGATGATTTTCTAATGAATGTATAAATTAAATGTAAACACATTTTAATGATATGTTTCAAGTTGTTAATATTATGATATGACTCCTCATCCTATATTTATGATTTTCCCCATGTTCATATTGATATTACTCAAGTTCAGAGGTAAATTGTTTCACTTGTTTTCCATACGGGGCCTTCAGCTCACCCTTTCATTTGATATATGTATCTAGGTTATGAGAATCATTAATTGTACAGAAGATATAATTTTAATGAATCTTTTCAAGGGGATTAAAATAAAGTTTTATGTTTTCATTTATTAGGAACCCTTTTTTCCCATACACTATACATTAAAGATCCTATATTAGTAAAATTAATTGAAAAGTTATGTAATAAAAATGGGGGATTCCATAGTAGGTATAAAAGGATAGTTTAGTTATATGTGGAAATTATACTATGAAAATTTTAAGAAGAACCCTATATAATGTTTTAAATATATGAAAACATCATGGTATTTTGGTGAAATATAAGGTATTTGGTTTCATAAAAAATAAATCCATGTCTGGATATAAAAAACTAGATGTGGCTCTAGTACAGATATACCTAAGAGTGAATACTCAGATAAGGTGTTTTGGGCATGACATGGGGTATCCTAGTACATGAAAACGGGCCTTGAAGCACCCCTTGTTTCACAATACCAGGGGATTTGTTTTGTTAATCACAATATTTTTTATTAATCATTATGAAGGATTTAGAGAAAAATGTAACTATTTAAGCATGAAGTTTTAAGACATAAAATTATTTATCATTAAAATATTCATAAATGAAATAATATAACATTGATATTTTATTCTTTTAAAAAATGGTGGTTGAAAAGATGAACCGTGAAAATGGTGACAACAATGGATCATTCGCTGACGACCCTCTGATGGAAGGCAGAATGGAAACATTCATGAGATTGATGATCCAACCGACTCATGTTATGGGAAATAACATGAATAAAGACGAGAGAATTATTCTGCCGTGAAGGGAAAACCATTATATTGTGTATTTTATGAATCAATGTCCACCAACCTTTAGTGGATCAACTGACCCATTGATTTCTAAATAGAGGATCAGCTCTATCTAGATGATATTTTTTTGTGTTGCTGTTCAGATCAAGAGAAGGTCGCCATGGCAGTTTAATGCATAGAGGGAGATGCTGATTAGTGTTGGGAATAGATTAAAAACACTAGTCCAAGAGTAGAGGTTGAGGCTATGGAGTGGAAATAGTTCAGGGAGATCTTCTTCAATAAATATTTCCCTCATAATATGAGAACAAAAATGGATAATGAGTTTCTCGAAAGAAGCAGAAGTAGAATGAATCTGTTGGAAGCTACAAGATGAACATCACAAGACTTTACCATTACAAATCTGGATTTTTCATGGATCTTAATGGGAAGGTTGATTGATTATTTGGTTAACTATGAACTCGTTTATGGAAGAATCTAGAAAACTGATACTATGATAGATATGAGGAGATAGTGTGGAGTATGATGAAAGTCGAACTACTGTTCGGTGACATATAATGGAATCAAAAATCCAATGTCAATAATAGATCAATAGAGCCTAGATAACGGAGGACCATTAACCAGGGAAGAGGAGGAAAGAATGTACAATGTCCCACTTGTAATATATGTGTGATGTAGCATTTAGGGAATAGCTTGATTGGCAGTGGGAAGTGATAAATGTGTGGAATAGATGGACATATTGTGTAGAATAATTTTGGTGAGGTTAAGCCTCAACATAAAAATTGTAACGATAAAGGGAAGATGGTGCAAGCCCTACCTAATGTCCAATTAATTATGTGTGGATAACTTGGGCACTTTTCTAATCATTCTCTAAATCCATCGGCATTGGAGGGGAATCCCCATCAGACTCAGCATAGACCAAGGGAGAATGTTCAAGCTTTTTCGATCACTATGGATACTGTTGAAGCACTAAATGATGTGGTGGCAGGTTCTCTTGTGGTTCTCTTAAAAATTGAAAGTAATATGTTTGATTCTTGTTCTACTCATTCCTTTAATTCCTCTATGTTTGCAATTAATTAAGAATCAACCCCTGATTATCTAATAGTGTATTTATTAGTGAAGATTCGTAGTGGTACTATCCATGCATCATAAGTGTTTAGAAACTCTATTATTTTCTTTAGTGAGAACAATCTTAGCACTAATCTAGTTTTCATTCCCATGAAAAAGTTCAATAGTATACTTGGGATTGAATGGTTCTCAATGTATACTTAAAAGATCAAATGTTGAAGTATTGAAATATAAGTATTCTTGAATAGGGAACCTACAGTTATCATCCAATGAGAGATATCTCAACCTGATCATTTTCTAGAAGAACCGACAATATCCTGATTTATGGATTCGATTGTTGTATAAAAAGAAGTGAATGAGATTATAAGGATAGACAATTTCCCCATCATCCTGGAATACATTAACGTATTTCCTAAGGAGTAACTCACAACTCCCCTTGAAAGATAGGTAGACTCATCCATTGAACTTGAACTTCGATCTCCTTCGATATCAAAGATCTCGTATAGGATGAAAAATGAGGAACTTGAGTAATTAAAGAAGAAACATCAAGATATTTGGGAGAAGGGGTAATCCAACTGGGTGTCTGTCCTTAGGGAACACATATTCTCTTTGTTAATAATAAGGACAGATTGATATAGCTATGTATTTATTATGGATAACTGAATGAAATCAAAGTAAATAAAAAATAACTGCCTACAAGAATTGATGGCTTATTTGACCAACATCATGGTGCACAATTCTTCTATATGATTGATCATCAATCTAGCTATCATCAATTGAGGGTCAAGAAAGGAGATATTCCAAAAACCTCCTTCCAATTATTATATTGGAGTTATGATTTTTTTGTTATTCCCTTCGAATAGACTAATGGATATACTTTTTATGGATTTGATAAATTGAGTCTTTATGAACTACCATGATAACATTGTTTTTGTTTTTATTTATAATATTCTGATATATTATAAAAGGCTTGAGGATCAGGAGGATCATCTAAAATTTCTATTGAAAACTCAATCGAAGTATAATTTATTTGGTAAATTTCAGTAAATGTAAATTTTGTTTACAAAAAGTTCTATTCTTGGGGAACATTGTAACCAATGAGAGAATCACAGTTGACCATGCATAGAGAAATATTTTAGATGAGTGGCCTCATCTTATAAAAATAATTAAGAATCATTATTTTCATCGATTAATGAGATATTATAGGAGTGTTTCTTAAAACATTTCATGACATTCTAATATATAAACCATGTTAACTCAAAAAGTGGTCAAGTTCATCTGGATGAAGGTGTGTGAGGAAAATTTCCAACAGCTGAAGAAGAGATTGGTTACTGCACCCATGTTAACACTGCCCTCAAGTGAATAAGGATTAGTTATTTTTAGCGATGCATCTTTCAAAGGGCTTGGGTGTGTCCTCATGAAAAATTTCTAAGTCATTATTTATGCATCTCGACAGTGGAAGACTCATGATTAAAACTATACTATGAATGATTTTGAGATGGATATGGTTTTTTTTCTCTGATGATGTGGAGGTACCATATTTATGGGGAGAAATGTGATATAGACAATGAAAATCAAATTTTGAAGTAAATTTTCACACAAGATGCATTGGAAATGAGACATAAGAGATGGTTGGTACTTCTTGAAGACTATGATTGTTCAATTAATTATCATCCCAGAAGAGAAAATAATGTCATCGATGAATTAAGTAGGAAATAACCTATTTTTCTATCCATTATGGGGATTCAAAGAGCTCCTTTGATTAGTGACCCAGTAAAGATGGACATGGAAGGGAATGGACATAATCAACCCTATTCCAAATTATTTCTCAACCATCATTACTACAAATGATCAAGAATTATAATAAAGAAGATACTTTTTCAAAAAATATGTTTGAGGCTATGAGGGATGTGATGTTTACTGAGATCAATATTGATCAAGAAGGTGTAAAAACATTTCATACAAGACTATGGGTTCCATCTGTTCTAGATCTAATGATGGAGATGATGGATGAAGCTGATAGATCTACTTTCTCTATACATCCTGGAAGCACAAAAATGAATAGGGACCTCCGTGAACATTATTGGTCGGATAATTTGAAAAGTGGGATTTTTGAAAACACTACAAGGTGCTTGGAATGTTAGTATGTGAAGGAAGAGAGAAAACTTATGAAAGGGGTATTACAACCACTAACCATTCCAGCATGGAAGTGGTACAATATCACTATAGACTTTGTCACTCGTATCCCAAGAACATTCAAAGTAAACAATGCGATAAGGGATAATGTGGACCGTCTCACCAATACTACCCATTTTATCTCTATTTATGAATATTTATCTCTTGATAATTTTTATTGGATATATGTGAATGAATTATTAAGGCTTCATGAAGTTCCACTTTCTATTGAATTTGATCGTTATCCAAGGTTCACATCAACATCATAGAGAAGTCTTCAACATGATTTGAGTACCGAATTTAATTTCAGTATGGCCAATCACCCTGAAACCGATGGCCAATCTAAAAGGATTATTCAAACACTCAAGGAAACATTGAGAACATGCTCAATTGATTTTAAAGTTTAATTAGGTCAAAATATATCATTAGTTGATTTATCAGACAATAATAGTTTATACTCAAGCATTAAAATGGATCCCTATGAATCTTTAACTTTGAAGCACTGTAGAAATTATACTTGTTGGGATGAAGATGGAGAGAGAAATATTCTTAGTCTTGATATTGTGGAAGAGATGATAGAAAATTATCCTGCTATCTAGCAACACATTAAGTCTCTTCAGAGTTAGCAGAAGAGATATGTCGACAACAATAATATAGATATAGAGTTTGATGATGGTGAGAATGTATTTCTTTTAATTTCACTTTAGAAGAGTTCCATGAGGTTTCAGAAGAATTGTAAACTCAGTCCTTGGTACATTGTCCCCTATGGAATCCTTGATCGCATAAGAGCAGTGGCCTATTGGCTTTAACTTCATCAAAATATAGCACATGTTTATAATTTCATCCATGTATCCCTCTTGACGATGTACGTACCTGACCCTTCACATGTACTAAATCCGGAGGTGGCACAAATGTAACATGACCTCTCTTATGAAGAGTATTGGGTGGATAACATGGATCAAAGAGACAAGGTTCTATGCAACAAGACAACCCACCTTGTTATGTTTTTTTGGATGAACCACAAATTTGAAGAATCCATGTGGTAACCAGAGGCGTCTATGAAGAAGAAGTACCAAAATTTTCTCTTCATAGTGTACGATTTGAAATTTCAGAGATGAAATTTCTTAAGGGGGGGAAGAATGTTTGACCTGAACTTCTGAATAATATTTTTTTCCAGAATTTGTGTGTTATTTAATTTATTAATCCAAAAATGTATGTCCTTCTATTAATCAAGTGAGTATAATTAAAATGAAACCATTGGGTTTCGACTATTATATGACTATCTATCAATATGGACATTGGAAACTACTGTTAATGTTATGATTATTTTTTATAAATTCAAATGATCATGGTTAATTAGTACATGAATGATGATTTGATGGCCTCACCCAGTAGACGTGGTCCATAAAAATCACATATATCAGAGCATGGGAAGGAGGTAGTGTCATTGGGATTTGTTATGGACCAAGCCCATGGAAAACTCTAACACATTAAACATTAACGGAATCATCTATGGTTGAAGTTCATGCTAATAAAAATCGCCACTCGGGAATTGTGGTCTGAGTTGTCCCTAGAATCTATCATCATAGAAAACCTTACTCCTAGGTCTTATCCAGGTGTTATAAGATGCAATGTAATGAGGCCTTAGGTACATTGTGTTATACATTTGTATAAATAAAATTGTTATTTCATATTATGGTAAAATTTATTAATTTCAAATATCAATATAAATATTGGTAGAATTTTTAGAAATTCCATATTTTTGGTGAATATTGGAAAAAATGCATTTTAAAATATTTTTTTATAATTCAAATAATTAATAATGTGAAATAATTTTCAAAAATGTACTTCTAAATTTTTTATCAGCATTAAATTTAGGTTCTAATTAGATTAGTTTATTTTTGGTGAATAATAAATTAAGAATAATAATATTACCCTTATGAATAGTAATGTGAACAATGGAATAGTAACCTCCCATAATATTGTATAAATATAATTGAGGAATCTTTATTGGTAATGTGATATTATATCATAAGTAAATAACTGTTTTAGAAATTATTAGATATGTAACTGTATTTTTCATGTAAATAGTGATTCTAAATAAAAACTTAAATATATATTATTTAGTAACTTATTTTCATAAGACGGAGTTATTTTTTGAATTTAGAGAATCGATATTAGGTTATGGCGAATTTATGACATTTTTATATAATGTTTTGTTTTTATGTGAATAGTAAATATGCAGTTTAGAGTTTCAGTGTGTTTAAGAACATCGTTAATGATGCAATAATTATGGCCAACTTTCATACAGTAAAATATGTTATTAGGTGTCCTAGGAGTCAAATACAATGGGAAAATACCATGTTCAAGCCCATGGGTTTTCAAATACCACTAATGAGGTGACCCTTGTAAATTAATAAAATATTCCCTCACATTTTCTATAAATTATAACACATTCTATCATTATATTCATTCCAAATTCCTCCTCAATGAAGATCTGGCCAATTTACATACCATGAAGTCCTCTCAAGGTTCCCTAAAACCCCCATGGTCCAATCATTGGTTTTTTTGAAGTTACTCTTCAAGTTATTGAAACCTTTTACCATCATGTTTTAGTCAAGAATTCTTTTATCATATACCCTTTAGTTTGAATTTTATTATATTGGGTTATGTTATTATACATCCTTATTTATCTACCTATTATGCCTAAATAATGAGATACCCTTTTCTCTCTCGTCAACAACTATTCTTAATTTTTAGGCGATGATGTTTGGATGCCGATGTTTCGTATGGGAATTCTCCACTTCTATTTTTTCCATTCAAGTTCGCGTTTCTGTTGTATAACATTCAATTTTCCATAACATGTTCTTATTTTGATTTTATTCTTTCCACATTCTATATTATGATTCATTAATAGATTGGAGACCCTTTTCCCCACTATTTTAATTTTTCTTGTAAAACCATGTGGTATAGTCGTAATGGTGAATAATTTTAGTCTCAAAATCTCCCTCTTATTCTCAGGGAATTGTCTTATTTTATATAGGCGAATACCCAAATCTATTTAATTTCTAATGTTCTTCATAGAGACATGAAAATGATATTTTTTATTTTGTAATTTACATACATAAAACCCACATTCCCTTTCCAAGGTTTAAAAATTACATATTGATCTTTTTTAAGCATCTTATAAAATGTCACGATTTTGATATCAAACCCATTACATTTATTTTCTTGTTTTATATGAAACTTTTTTGATTATGATTGATGTGGCTCACAATAAAATAAATACATATTATGGGTGCTCCTTGATAGCACTCCAATGAATTGGGTATAGAATAAATCTCTAGAGAGGACACATTTTATGATAACTTGGTGAAGAACCCTGGTGTTTTTTATGACACCTTTGGGATGGACCATGGTCATATGCTTATTAATGTAAAAATTAGATGTTGTAGAAACTTTTTAAAGTTATGTTTCAGGTAATTAATATTATTATTGGCCTCTTCATCATATATTTATGATATTATTCGTGTTCTTATTGATATTGCTCAAGTTCACAAGTAAATTGTTTCACTAATTTTCCTTACTAGGCCTTCTGCTCACCCTTTCCTTTTATATTTGACTTCAGGATATGAGATGCAATAATTTTTATTAGGATGAACTTTTCAAGAATATTTTCAAGGGTATTAAATGAATATTTTTTGTTTCTATGTATTATGTACCCCATTTTTAAGAAACTAGACATTAATGATCCTCTATTTTTCAAATGAAATAATATGTTATGGAATAGAAAGGTCAGATTCCATAATGTCAAGATCTATCCTCCATGACCCACACCAACTCACCAATCTTTCATAGGTATATTTTCATTATCATATCCTATAATTATGATGTCTCTCCATGTACTGTTTAAGTAGCCTTAATAGGGAGTGGCTAAAACTCAGTAGGCCACCACCAAGGGTGTCTAAACAATATCTAGTTAATAACACTATATTCAGTTGTATAAAGAATAATGTTCCTTAAAAAAGTAAAAAATATTCAAAATTAATTATTCTGTAATCAGAAATACAATTACTCGAGTTTAGGATTACACATAAACCATCAATTCCTTCTTTATCCCATGTCGGAGTCTGAAACATATATCATCAGGAATCACCATCTATTATATAATTTTATTCCAATTTAATTTCAAGGATCCTTGGAACTCCTATCCAACACAAATTTATTGGGCCTAGAACATAATTTCTACCACCCGAGGGGTATTTAGAGAATCATTATCTATCACACACATCATTGTTATCACATATTGAAATTTAGATCATCAGTATTTGTCCCACATTGACTGTCACATATATGCATTGGTGACTAGACCACCATGTTTTCACCCCATGGGTATTGGGAGAGTAATCATTTGGACCACTCTCTATTTGTCAATAAATTAAATTTATCACATTTACCAAGGTTTATAATCATTAACCCCATTTTTAACTATTCATATAACGGTTCCCCAGTATAGTTTATAAAATTAAACATTTTCATCATTTTAGTCACATGGAAATAATATGAACATTTCACCAATAATAAATATAACTCTTTTAAATCATATAAACTATTAACCCATCATGTTTAATCCTAACATCTCTTAATTACCATTATCAATCTTGTTATAGATACATTAATCAATAAATATCACAATACCATTAGTTGACCAAATTCATAATCCCATTATTCCACCAACTTGATAATCACATTAGTTATGTAACTAATCAATTATTTATATTCAAGATGCAATTTCCAAATGTACAATAGATATTTCCAAATTAAATACAAGTAATTTAAATAAATACTTTTGGAATCAATAATTATACCACTTACATCATGATTTTTGATGAATGGTCTCCCAACCAGAACCCTCAATTGATGTTGGATGGTAAAAAATAACGACATAACATATCTGAATCAAACCCTAGGTTTAAAATCTACAGCAAAACCCACAACAGTCAAAATTTTCCTCAATTTTATTAGAATAAAGAATAACTAAAGGAAACTAAAGAAAGAATTGTTACCAGGAAACAAACACCAAACTATGATAATCAGAGGTGAAGAAATATCCCCAAAACCAATGAAAGTCTCCCTAGGGTCGAGAGAAGGACGACTGCATGATGGACTGAAACCAAAATGAACCATATCACACTATTATAATGTATATTTGTATAATTACACAACATGTAATTACATTATATGTCGTGAATTCCTTCTATAATGGGTTATGCAGAAAAACCTATCTACATGGGTGATTTTTACAGATTAAAAATTTACACATCACGTAAACAATTTACATGACTTGTAAATTTTCTGTAGCCTATTTTTTTGCCTAAAAAATATTCATTAATTTTTTGAAACACCTAAATAGACTCTTAAACCAAATCAAACCCATGACCACCATATAAGAATAAAAAAATTCAAAAGGGAACATACATGTAATATAATTGGATCATATAAAGGATCATTATTTACAAAGCTTGGGAAACGTGTTCATCTGATTCTAATTCCATCATGGCATGGGATATGTTATTTTTAGTGGTTTTTTATATAATGTAGGTTGATAAATTCATGTATTATATCTGAATGAAATAATAGGGTTATTAAGCTGCAATGGTAGCAAATCACAGCAGTGGTATTAAAATCTTTGTTGGTAGTGGTTACATGTGATTATAGTAGAAGGACCTGTTGATAGTGGTAGAATATTTTGGGATTAGCATAAAATAGGGAACAATAGGGGTAAAATAAATGGGTGAACTGAGAATAGAATTTTATATATTCTGGTTGTAACATGAGAGATCGGTAGCAGGTATAATGGTAGAAGAACCTCTAGCGATAACAAAAACAAATTATAGCATGGTAGGCCGATACGAAACCGCTATGAATATGAGTAGTGGACCTAATGAAAATTAAAATATTAATCAACAATATATATAAAATTAATGGAAATAAAAATTTAATCACGTAAATTTTCAAATTTTATTAATATTTAATAATAAAAAATATTAATTTTAGTATGGAAATGAAATTTCGTTAAAAATGATTTTTACCAGCTAAAATATTTAAATTTCTAAATTTAGATGTTAAATGAAAATAAAATATTCAACCTTGTGCACCAATATTTCCAATTGTATACTGGAATATACATTTCAAAATTTAAGAACATATTTTTTATCAAATCATAACCATAATTTCACATTTTTAGGATGATTTACATAGAATAAAAATTTCAACACACAAAAAATAAAATAATATAAAAATTTCCAACTAAACCACTATTCACCATAAAAAAATCAACAATTAAATCACAAAAAAAAAGAAAATAATAATATTTCTATAGAATATCTAATTGAAATATCAATTTATTAAAATTTAGCAATTATACATTTCCAATAATTTTCAATAAAATAATAAATTTTATATAATCAAAAGTTTGTGAAAAAACATATCAAATACATGGAACATAATTGATTCTAGAATAGTCCAAAACCTAAACTCCTAGATCTAGTAGTAAAAACATAATCACCATATTTTATTCTTTGATAATAATAAACATGTTTCAATTTTAGACATACATAACATACAACATCAAACAAAAATATTTGATCACTTACGTAACATCCCAACACCTTCATTTGTTTACTTATACTCCATTTTTTTGATTATCTTTTCTTTGAGAAATATATTATGTTATTTTTTGTAACTTTTGGAAAATAAATTAGTGGATTTTGGATATATGAAATGTTGGTCCACTATTAGAGAACACCATATAGGCTATCCCAAGAAACTATACATCTTATGGTTTAGTCTCCGATGAGGTAACACAGTTACTTAAATTACCAATATTAACAATGTAGAAAATCCATAAAACTGTGTGACATGTGATTGTGGGGTTAATAGGGGGTTTCATAAGGTTTAGAAAACAATACATCTCTTCTAGTATCCTAGAGAGGCATACACGGTTGGAACATAGTTTGTTAAATTGTAAATAAACCCCGATGGTGTTTTTAATTATTCTAAATTTTCATTTTATGACATGATACATACCTAAATTTCATTATTCATTACATGTTTGAATAATAATTCAACCTAGTAGACTCCAGTTGTAGATTATGGGTATTTAATGATTCTCGATGAACAATTTTAAGTGGTATTTAACTGTTGGATCTAGATTTTAAAAGTAATATGAATTTTTCATGTCATTATTCATTGATCTTATACATCTTCCCTTATTCTCCTAAATAGAATCATAGATTGGTATTTTTGATGAAATATATATACTTCATAACATGATCTTATTGGATTTCATATAGATCCATCAGGTAATTGGTATTCGTTTCCTGGATCTTATTGGTCATTGTGAGTTCTTTAGGAATATTTGATGTGTGCATTTCCTCTCTCGCCCATTATTCTATAAATGTTAAATTAAATATTATTATTTGATAGTTATGTTTATAGGTTCTTTTATTTATTGATATTATCCATAAACACTCCTTTTGGAGATCCCTTTTTTGGTGTATGTCAAGATCATGAATTGATATAGGTGGTTTCATAATGCAATTTCGATCATTTGATAGAATTTTTTATTGTTTAATTGTAAAGGGATTTTGGAATAATTTCCAATTCATTATTTGATTATGTAATAAATTATTTTTAAATGGAATGGTGTCTTTGATGAAATTCCATTAAAATGGATTTTCAAAGAATGTGTTGATTTCGTGAAAGTTATATTGAATTGAATTGAGTGATTTGAAGTATGTTGTTGAAAAAAAATTAGTAGAAGAATTCATGAAATGGTTTATGATTTAAAATGAAATGAATTGATTTTAAATACATGTGTTCTCGATGAAAATATTTTTATGGATGTTTTAAAAATGAAATCTCATGTTCAAAAAGATGAAATTTTGGATGAATTAAGTGATTGATTGAAATTTTTTGGGATTGATTGAAATGAAAGAAAACCCCAAGTATTATTGATTACCTGGAAACACATGGGAGTCTTTGTAGTTTGGTTGGTCAATATGCATACTTGGTGAATTTATATCTAGTAATGGATTTACAATGACTGTTAGAACTAATCATTTATGATGGAAGGAGGGGTATTCATTGGGGTTGAGCTCTTATTCTCTATTGGTCTATTATCAAGGGTGTGTGTGCATGCATGGACCCATATATCATCGAGATTGTATAGAACCTTATCATCAGAACTAACTTACCCTGCATGTTATTACTATGGTTTATGAATATAAATGATTATACAATCTAGTGTTTTATTGAAATGATTATTTATAACTATTTGATATAAATGTTTATTCATGTCAGTTTAGAAAAAATGTGCATATTTTCCTGTTTTTATGTAAATTAAAATTTTACTAATTTTTTACTACACGTTTATTTTTTTTAATGGTATATTTAGTTAAAATTTTAAAAATATTTTTATTCCATATTGTTTTTCAAATTGAGAATATTTGGGTTAATTGATATGGATTTATTAGGGAATAATCAATGAGATCCTATTGTTATTTTTTTCTCACACCCTAGCTTTATCTTTGGGTGTTTTACCCATTTTTATGCCAGGACAATGGAATGTAAGGGAACCACAAGGAGGTGGTGGATGTTCATTATTAGTGGGACCATTGGAGTTTGTTGTAATTGATGGAGTGTGTGATCCAATTGTGTCATGGAGATTCTTGGTTGCTTTCTTAATGTTTTATTGTGATGACTTTGGTTGACTTGCCATTTTTAGGACATGTATCCTTCTAATTATAGTACATTCCTCTAGTCAAGTGTTTGGAATACAAACTGTTTATTATTTATTATCTCCATATTTTTCTTGAAAATTTATCCTTGTGGAAATATCACTCCATCATAATTTTATATGATTCCCAGGTGCCAATCGCTAGCCCATGGGGATTCAGAATTCCATACGGTCCCTTTCAAGTTGGATTTTGGTATTGATTATGTGGTTTATCAGGGTTGGTTTGTGAAAAAATGGAATCAATGGTGGTTTTGTCCTTTCTTGGTAGTTGGAATATAGTTTGGGTTGTCTTGGTTGAAATAAGACAAGATTGTCAAGAAATAAGAAGTTTGTTATGAGAGAGTTATTGAAAATCTATATTCATAACAAGCCTTATGTTACCATTGGTAATTAGAAAAACTTCTTTAAGGTTTTATATGATTAAAATTTTGAAATTCTCAAAAACATTAATTTGTGTTTTGGGTTTCCTGATTGAATTATGATTGATAGAGTCGATCTCATGTCACTTTACTGACATCTCATTTATTATCTGTCAATATTGTGTAGTATTGTTCCCCCATGAACTAATTCAAACTGGACTGATGAGTGATATCCTAATCATTGATAACAAGTAAATCATCTAGTTTACAAGAACATTATAGTGGTTATTTTAAAAATGGTCCAAGCTTTGGGACATGTAGTTTTACATGTTCCCATTCAAGATGAAGGGGTTGTACCATAAAAGGAAGATCTATTATCATTAAATGAATCATATTCAAACATGATGGGCTGGGGAAAAGATGGTGGGCTTCTATAGTCATGGTATGGACATTTTCATCTAAGAGTGGAATGATATCACGTCTCTTTTCAGAGAACAATTAAATCTTAAATTCATAGTATGGGCTAATTTAATGGATTTCCCTAATATTCATCAAATAGAACATACAGTGACATATTATGCCAATTATTTTAAAAAACATTTTTATTTCTCACCTGAGGTAATATAGAATGATAAAATGAAATCCTATAGGTTTAGGATCGGTCTTCAAGTAGATATACAGTATTAGGTTTTCATGATAAATCTCCCCTCATATAAATATTCCTTGTATAGATCATTGATTGAGGAACATGACTTTCTTTGATTTTCCGGGTTGATAGGAGTTCCTCATACTAGCAATGGTTTCCTGAGTGTTCACTTTAATGGGAAGAGGAAGTAATATGATACATTTAGACGAAATTATATTGGTGGTTCTTGGTATAAGACATATTTAAAATCTTGCGATTTATCTTTTAAAGTACCTCTAACTAGTTACCAATCTAGAAAAGTTTGGCACTCATAGAATGCTTGCATGGAGGCACTGAAGATCAGTATCCTTGAGGATGATCAGGCTACCTGAAGATGTTTTTCAATTTTTTTTACCACATTTCATATTGGTGTGAGATCGACAGTAATAGGAGGATATGTGGTGTAGTCATATGCCACAAGAACAATCGGATACATTGTATAGGCATCAGTAAAGAAGATTCTTTACATAGTTGTTGAAACTCCATGGGAAGCTGATATTATTCATGATATAGTGAGAGGAATCACTATAATTTATAAATCATTGTAGACAGATTTATTTGATATAGTTTCCTTTCATTCCTTCACATCTGACTATATTGTTAAAATAATGAATCTCTTTATATAGATTATGCTCTATATAATAGGGATTTCTATGATTATCAGGATAATGAAAGATAAGTGTCTCTGATTCCCCTCTTGTACAATTTATTTACCATAATTTATGTGTGTTTGGGACTTTTTGGATTTTGATATGAAACATATGGATGTCATTCTTTGGGTGGATTGGCTGATTTCTCATAAATCATATATCGACTATTATATTCTACATGTATCCTCAACATCCCCTGATGGGGAGTGTCATGTCATTCAATGAGAATATGAACAAATACTGAGTTGATCTAGAATTAAACTTCTAGATTTGTGTAGGTTAATATCCATGTTTTCCTTTAAATTAGAGACTAAATCATTATGTAGTTATATTTCTCTAGTAGGAGATGAGTATCCAGATGTGTTTCTATCTGAAATTTCATGTTTTCCACCGATGATAGAGGTGGAGATTTTTATTGACTTGTTTCCAGGTACCCAATCTATACTTATTTAATATTTTCATATTAAAAAACCATAACTTAAGGAACTAAATTCTTAATTGGATGACATGATATCCAAAGTATTCATATGTCCTAGTGCATCACCTTGAGAAACACCGGAGATTTACTCTATAAAAAATGATGGAACACATGGAATACGTGTTTGTTACCAAAATATCAATAGGGTTATGGTCTAGTAAATCTATATATTACCCTATATTGTTTATTTTTTTGACCGGATAAAAGGGCATATGTGGTTCTAAAAAATTGATATTTGGTATCGTTATCACAAACATAGGATCAAGGAAACCAATATCCCTAAGACCTATTTCAGAAGTAAGTATTCCTACTATGAATACTCGGTTATGAATTTTGGTATTAAATGTTATGCTACATTGTTTATAGAATTGATGAATATGATATCCCATCTGTACCCAGATTCTTTCATTGTGTTATTTGTGGAAGAAATCATAGTTTATGATAAAACTAAGTATGACCACGTGGGTGATTTGAGAGTAGATCTAAAAATATTGAAAAATAAAAGACACTATAAGAATAATCATACATGAGACTTATATATTCATGAAGTAAATTTCATGGGTTACATGGTTTCCAAGAATGGTATTTTAGTTAATCGTGATAAAGGACAGATTCTATGATATGAGAGGAAACATTAAACATCTTTTAGAATAGTGCTTCTTGGGATTTGGAGTGTATTATCACTGGATTGTAAATTATGTATTAAAGATGGTTTCACTTTTGACTAGTCTCAGTTATAAGGGATTCAAATTTTTATGGGATTAAAAATTCTAGGATTCCATTTATGTATTAATTTTTTTTTAATTTAACCAATGTTTTTACTAATTCATAATCAATGCATGGATTTGTTTTCTTCTGTGATGCATCTGGATTTGAATTTTGATGGATTCATATGAGTGGTGGTAACATGGTGGATTATGGTTCTCATTAGATTCAACCTCATAAAAAGAACTATCCCATACATGATCTCAAACTAATAGATTTTATGCCCGCTATTATGATTTGGGGACATTTGATTTTCATATAAAGGGTTATCATCCACTCCAATCATAAAATATTGAGTCATATCATCCTGAAAAATGATCTCAACAATATACATATGTTAGGTGTAGAGTATAGTTAGTGACTTTACTTTTACATTGTGTACACCTCTAGTAAGGTATTTATTTTATTGATACTGTGATTAAAAGTATATATCCTATGATATTATAGAATCTTATAGGGAATGGAATCAAATGGATCCCTTTTCTCGAATGCATTTTGGATTTCATGGGAATGAAACTATGTTTTTTTGTCAAGTGTTCAGTTTAAATAAAACATTTTCGGGATGTGACTATTGGAATAAGAACATGATGAGAAGTTATGAGGCATTAAAGTTGATTTATATGTTGTGGAGACCATTAGTTAATTTTCTCTATCCATTGCTTCTAGAACAATTTTTTGGTCCAGTTACCAATGTTTAATATTGTGACGGGGATTTTCCTTATTCCTAGTGGGTAGTACGCCCATGCATGTGAAAATGTTTCATGATATCAGGTTTTATTTCAAGTTGTCATTTATGAAATGATACATTTATGATTTTTCCCCATTGTAATTATTAAAAAAATTGGTATAGGGTCAGAAGCCTTATGGTTTAATTCATCCCTTTTTTGTGCCAACATAGAAGTAGAATGAGATTTCAATGTATTTATTGGTTGGGTTTTCATGTAATCTTCAAGAAAATAATTTTATTATGGTAGTTATTGACTATTTGGAAAAATAAAATCACTTTATTCTTATTTTTTATATGATAAAATTTGAGCACTTGAAAATTTTATTTGTGCCGGAGATAATCATATTGCAAAAAAATATATCTTCCTTAATTTTTTGATATGGATCCCCAGGTCAATTATCATTATTTCTAAGGCCTCTAGGAAGTTATGAGATCTCAGGTTATGTTGATCATGGAGTAGCATACTTATATGGATTGTCAAATAGAACGTGCTATATAAATATTGGAGGACATGCACTGTGCTTGTCTCCTTCATTTCATAGGAGCTTGGGATTTTCATTTGGGTATTGTTGATTTTTACTATCAAAATAGTTACCATTCATCCTTTGAGATGAAACCAATCGAGTCCTACTTTATTCATCCTTTTAAATATAGGCTTTGTTGGTTGGATATTGGTGAAGCTCCCCTTATGGGACATAGTTTCGTCTAGTAGAGGACGATAAAGATTTATTTGACCCTTTTGAAAATGGTAACTGTACCTAGCTAGTATAAGTTATATATTGATCTCTATTTTTTTCATTCATATTTCTAAGTCATTTAACAAGGGTTTTGAGAGTCCCACCTCATTTTGGTCACCAAAGGATTCCAAAATCAAGGAATTTGGTACCTAGACACAATGGACCATTTGTGGTTGTTGAGTTGATTAGAAAGGGGGAATAACTTTTTTACCTACCACCAAAGAAGAAATTGATCCATGATATGTTTCATTAGTTCTATC
Organism: Viscum album; assembly: GCA_963277665.1. Lineage (NCBI taxonomy): Eukaryota > Viridiplantae > Streptophyta > Magnoliopsida > Santalales > Viscaceae > Viscum > Viscum album. The sequence goes on from OY728162.1 coordinate 1,024,627,575, forward strand.
TTAATAAGTATCTTTTAGGAAATTATAATATCTTGAGTTGGTAGGACCTTGATCATGAACCTGATATGTCTATGACTGAGCATTCGTTTTGTATTTTCGATTCTTATATAATGATTCATCATGAAAAACCCTTTCCTTTAGTTTGGGTTCCATGGAAGAATGGTTCTGAAAATAATGAGATATGGGAGTGTGAGGAATATATGAGAGAGTTATATCCTCCCATATTTTCCAAGGATTATTCATTAATGGGTTTTGGTTGATGAATGTGTTTATGGTAGTGAGAAATTTATCATTCTAACATCTGCATTGAAATATAAAAATTCATTTATTTTGATCATATTATTCTAGGGTCATATATTAATATATTGTTTTTACCTTTTGGGGAAAATAATAGGTTTTTAGGCCTATTCGCGGTTATGAAATGGTTAGAGAAATCAAAGTAGGTCCGCCAAGGAACACCTTATGATTGATTCCAAGAGGGGGGGAGCATGGTTAGGTGCATAGTTAGTAATATCCGTCAAACCTATACGTCAAAATATATGACCTATGATGATGGGGATATATATAGTTGGTGCATGGTTTATTAACCATGTGGATAAAATATATCTCTCTTATAGTCCCACAATGGGGGCATGGTTTTTGCACATTTTTTCAAACTATGTGGCCAAATTGGGAAATATTTTTTATTTTCTTAATTTTCATATTATGAACCATAAATTAACCAAATTTCCTCATTATTCTCACATTGGATTAGACTCTAAAAAATGGATTCCCATATTTATGATTTTGGGGATAGATTTCATCCCAATGATAGATTTTGATAGATATTTAATTATTGGATCTATATTCTCAAAATAAGTGCATATTTTTTATTGTTCTTAATTGATCATATAGATCCACCTATTTTCTCTTGAAGAGAATCATAGATCAGGTCCAATTATACTATATATATGGTTTGGGTTGTTTTCTAATAGGATTTATTATATACCCATCATGAAATTGGGATTCATTTCCTAAAATGGTATTGGTCGCTGTAAATTATTATTGAATCGTTTAGGTATGTGCAACATATCTCTCATATTGTTATAAACACATTGAATAGTATATTCATATATGAAAATTGTCTTTCTAGTATCCATTATTCATAGATTATAGCTATCTACTCTCCATTGGGGGATCACTTGTTGGACTTTTTTCAAGAACGTGAATTGAGTTAGGAGGTTTCATAAGGAAATTAAAATCAATTGAAACTATTGTAGCTAGAATAATTTGAAAATTATTTCTGATTTTCTTCCATGTATTGGTTTTTGTATTTTATAAATTATTATTAAATGGCATGGTGTGTGTAATAAAATTCCATGAAAAATATCTTTTGATATCAAATTTTATTTTCCGAAAAAACGATCTTCAATTTAAATGAGTGTTTTAAATCATCATTTGGATGATGATTTTTTCAAAAAAAAGACATTGATTGATTTATGAATTGAAATAAAATGAATTTATTTAAAAGGAATGAGTTTTTTTTGTGAGAATCAGTTGATTCTATGTTTTAAATGAAAAGGAATGTTCTAAAACATAAACATGTGTATGAATGAAATGATTGATTATAATTATTTGAGTTTGTTTGAAATAAATAATTTACTCAGTTATTAATGATTATCATGAAGCATATATGGATCGAGGTAGTTCAGAGGGAGCATATACACAACAGGTAAAATGTTATCAAGAAATTAATGGAAAATGAAAACACTAACTAAACATTAATGAGGGGAGTGGGTTCATTAATTTGTGTTGAATCCTATTAACCCTAGGCATGATATCTAAGGAGTGTGTAAAAATGTGGAACCATGTTTCATTATGATAGTGTGGGCCGCTGTTATTGGAACCAACTATCCTCTGGCATTATTACCATTTTTCTATGATTTAAAATGATTATATGTGCGGGTGTTTGAGTAAATTTTTTATACATTTGTAGATGATAGAAATTATTTTTCCTGACTATTTTTAAAAAGATTATCAAATATTCATATTTTTATAATAATTCACTTTTGTAATATTACTATACTAGACATTATTATGATTTGAAAATTATATTTTGTTATGAATTGTGAATATATTTATTTTCCTTATTTTATGTAAAATTGATAATATTTAATTTATTTAAAATGGATTTATTATAGAATACATGGTTATATTCTAATTTTTTTTGTTTCTCACACCCTACCTTTTCCTTTACCAATTTGTAGACTTTTTTTATACCAGTTCTATAGAATGTAAATTAACCTCTTAGGAATGGTGGTTTATCATGATTAGTAGGACCTTTGGAGTTGCTGGTGACTGATGGAGAATATGATCCACTAATTGAATAGAGATTCAGGGCAGTTTTCATGATTTTTTGATATAACAACTTTTGGATGACATTATTATTTTGGGACTTGTATTTGTGTACTTGTGTTACTTTTCTATTGTGGGTTATTATTCATACATTATTTTTATTGATTTTTATCCTCTTCTTTTCTTGATGAGTTATCCTTGTAGTGAAATCATTATCTCTTAATTTGATGTGATGCTCAAGCATTGGTCTATAGCCCATGGGGATAAGGAATTCCCTTCTAGGCCTTTTTAATATTGATTAGTGTACCATTTAGGTGTGTTATTCAGGTTATTTCATGAAAACATACATACCCAATGAACTTTTAGGTTTTGAATTTTAGAAAAATGGTAAAAACTATTACATAACAATACATATATATTTAAATGATCATTATTATCATAACATATATTTCTTATTATATATTAAGTCTTAATCATCTCTCACAAAATCCCCTAATTGATCTATTATATGTTATATCATTATTTATAACCATGGGAAAAGGAAAGGAATGAAATCGTTGATCTCAAATTCTTATTAATGTTAAACAAAGGCATTGACAACTGAAAATTTTTATTGAGAATGAGATGATCATATGGATATGAAGTTAGTGAGCATGACATAATAGAATTCTTACCCATAAAAATCTAGATCATAATAAATATGGAATGACATAATGATTTAGAAAATACTATATTCATATGAGTAATTAATCAAGTCCCACGTGAAATCAAACATTATCAAATGGATCCTTAAAAAATTAAATCATATATAAAACATGTTGGTGTCATGGAAAATTATCTTCACCACTCCTGTTCACTCAAGTAAGAAATAATTTGAGCACTGATAGATCTATATTATTAACCTCTAAGTTTAACTCCCCCATTATTTCCATTAAAAACATTGAACATTACCCAATGAATTGGAGAGATATATCTTGCACACCTAATATCATAAAATATCACTAAGTATAATATATGATTATAACAAATGAACTTTGTAACACCCCAATCATCCACGGTACGCATCACTTTGAATAATAGAGTAGAGAGTGTTATACGCAACTTCGAGTTCTTACACACCACAACCAATCAAACTAGCCGTTATGAATAGTAATAGCCAATTTTTGAAATTTTATAAAATTTATCATTCAAAATGACTTCATTTTTTGATTTGTAATATCAATATTAGCTTAAGGTGAATTATTGGTATTTTTCTAAAAACTATCAATTTTTTATGAATAGTGAAAAACACTTAATAATATTTTAAAACAAAATTTTTATTTAAATAATTATTTATTTTATTTAAATTTATACTATGTAAAAATAGATACATAATACCTATATTATTTTAATGTAAATCATTGGAGTGTGTTTATAAAAATTTTAGATCTATAAAAAATTTATTGAACTTTTTACTGCCTATTATCCACCTCCTAGGAGTATTTGAAAATTTACATAAAACATATTTTTACCACTTCTATGAGTAGAATTTAAAAACTATGAGAGACATGGTTGATATCAGTATGTAAAATGTGGTTCAATAAGATGAATTTTTTTGGTGAATAGTAACTTTTAACTTTTATTTAACAAAGATAAAAGTAAATAGGATATTAAGTGTAAAAATGATATTATTATTACCCTAACACTTGTCCTAATTCTGTTGGATAAGTGTAATTCGACCAAAAAAAACATTAGGATTAAAATATGATCTTTTAGGTCCACATAGATTACATGAGGACATTTATTATTATTTTATTTAATGAATAGTTAAAATAGTTAAAATCAATGTTTAATAACTAAAACATTTTTAATATAGTGATACACATAAGATAAATTATACTATAAATATTCATTAGAAATATAAAAATAATTCCTACTTAATGGTTTTTTATTTATATTTTTTAGAACATAATTAATTTTATTTATTTACAAAAAAATGAGGATGTAGTAATTACCTAATTAATGAAATATTAAAATAATTGATATTATAAATATCCAAATAAATGTAATTTGATGATTTTTATGATTTAAAATAATTTTCTAGGTTAATATTACATGTTATGGTTGGTTAGATGAATTATATTTTATGTAATAATGCTATTATGAATGAAGAAAAAATAAAACACCAAATAGTGTCAAAATTGACATAAAAGAGGTTTCAAAACAAATATTATATTATTAATTGATATTCTATTCCTAAAAATATAAGGTTCTGCGAAAAGACTTATATAATGATATATGTATAATTTATGAACCACTTGGGGTTCCCTTGGATGTATATAGTAAGTTAATTAACCATATAATATAAAAACACAAAGAGACAAGGTAAATGTTAAACTTTTTAACTAAGAGTTAAATCTAAAGTGTAATTTTAATATAGTGACCCAAATCTATATAAAACCAATTGGTTGAGTATTTTTTGACCCATCTCCACCTTATCCTTTAATGAATCTATTTCGGCCCAATTAGAAACCGAAAATTATTTTATTATAAAATAATATTTCTAGATTTTCATAATGTGCCCCTCACCCCTCTTATAAAAGGGCACTCCCCCTTATCTCTAATTATCACCTTCAAGGCCATTTGGCATGGCCAAAGACTGCCAAAATACCCTCTTAATTGTCCTACCTTCATCCTATAGGACTTAATGTAGTGAGGAAGCCATCCTATGGATCCCTTTTGATCAAATCGAAAGGAAGAACTTGAAGAAGAGGTAAATATTGCATCACCTCTTTCAAGTTCCTTTCTTCTTCCACATCCTCTTTCTTTGTTGTTTCCATTCTAAAATAATAAATCTACTATATTTTATATAATTTAATTTTATTATAAAATGGTACAACCATATTCCTTATTCTATGTATCCTCTGAATGATCTGTCATCATATGTGTGTACGTACGGCTTACCGTCTCCATGTCGTGGTGTAATTGTTATTCAATACATTATTATTTGGATGGGTATAATAATAATGTGTAATTGATATAAATAATAAATATAACATGATAATTATTCTGTATATATGATATACCATCCAATAATTTATTATTTTAATGTCAAAATAATGATATTTTCACTCGTGTGTACGTACGGATTAGTGTCTCCACGAACGCGATGAGATTCATTCCACATCATATCCATTCAAGAATAATTTTCATATGATGATTAAAAATAATGTTTAAATACTTGATATCATTCTGGATATGAATATGATACATCTGATCCATAACAAATATGAATCACATAAAAAATAATATAAATGAAAACGAATCTATTAACATCCGAAACAACAAAATTACTATGATATTATTAACAAAGGAATGTTAAAAGATGATATATGATATCATATTAATTTATATGATTCTTGTATTATTTGATAAAAAATATTTCACCATTATACAGTATGTTACCCTACCCTTGACCATGGAAAAGTACAAGTTAAGGGTTAATTCTACAATCTCTTCATTATATGAGGTTGGTTATATATAATTATATACTGGGGCCTCTTTATCATCCACATCCATGTTACTTAAAAATGTATTTAAAAACATTCATTATATTTTATAAAATATGGGTTAAAGTAATGTATAACCTAGTTTGACTTTTATATGATGTATATAAAGTAATCATTCCATCGTTTTCCAAACATGGTCTTTTATTACATTTTTGACAAAATTAAGGTAAGAATGTATTTTTTTAACTTCTATGGAATGTGAGACTATTTTCCGCCATTATAACATGTTTGAAGCTTCCCTTACAAGATCATAATAATATTTTCAAATATAAATGTTTTCATTTATAATTACATGACTTCAATTATTTCAAAATAGAAAGAGATATTTCTCTAAAAAGATTTTTATTTCATTTATGTCAACATCCTTGGATGGATTTTAAGATTGTTTGAAGTGGATGTATTATGATACAAAAAATTCATATTGTATTGTAGGTTTTGTGATATGTTTGACTATGGATGTGTTATTTCATGCCATTCATGGTTTATGTGTAGATACCCTTATCTTGACGTACATTGACATTACATTACATTTGTGGAATACTTAGTACATAACAAAAACACACACACAAGGATCGTAATAGTTTAGTGTCTTTGGAAACTCGGAATATAATCTTCTAAATGTGGTGTAAGATCTTCAACATCTCCAATAAAGATCTTCTTATTTTTTACCTAAAACCTTTCATTATATCCTGGGGAAAAGAAAACATAAAAGGGTGAGCTCAAATGCTCAGTAAGGGTAAAGAAAAGAAATATCAATCACATCATATACAGAAGCACATATCTTTTGGAAATCTTAACCTGCAAAAGAGATCATAATTTCATAACATGGGGTAAATCATGGAAGTGAAATGTAATCACAATAATCATAACATAAAACATGAATCTTTTTGGCATACACACATAATCATAGAGAATCATTTCTTGTTAGTCAAGACTCATTGCCAGGACTATCTTAGTGGACAAAGTCCCTTTCTGAACCGAGTCACCCTCATTTCAGTCTTGTTTCACTGAACCGGTATAACCTACCATTCCAGCCATGTCTATCTCATGAGATATAAAATCTTTACCCAATGCATTGGAGGGAGATATAGGTCCCACCAATATCATAATGATACCATTCTTATGTGTGCCACAAAATCATAAATCATACATCATTGCATAACCCATGTAATAAAAATGGGAATCTTAAACATCGTGACATCATAAAACAATTCATATAAGATAAAGGAATTCATAAAAATATAATTCCATCATAACATAATCAAACCAATGTAATAATAGGGAGAAAAATAGAACCCTTTATTATCTTAGATGGAAAATAATTTTGATAAAACACTTGAACTCCATTCTTGAGGAAAATATCCTTTCTGCTTAAAAAAACACTTTTCCTTTCTTAACATGTTGTACAATTATAAACGAAAATAAGTTGATTAAAAATAAACATGAAAACTTATAAAGGAAGGTTCTTGGAAATAATGTTTTAAAAATCCATTCTTGCCGTATAAGTTAAAAAAAATATTCTTCGCGTACTTTTGTCGGAAAAGTCAAAAAAGTACCTTGTATGAAAAACGACAAAAGATTCCTTTCATATCTTTTATTAAAAACTCACCAAAGGGTAAAATAGGTTTTAAAAAATTGTAGGTGGATGGAAATAATATTACATATTGAGGAAACATGGATGTGGATGATAAAATACACCCCAGTAAATACCAAAGTAGAAACAATCTCGGATAAAATGAGATTGTGATATATTCCCTTACCTTAGGTCCGATTTGCTTCGTAAGTGTCCGAACCTCCTGTATAATGATTTAAATCATGTTATTGACTTATTCCAGAATCATATTAATTGTTATTATATCATATATGGTCCACTTATGACTTTATATTACCCGTTCTTTTGTAAATTCATGTTAAAGAAGTGTTTTGGGTAAAATCGTCTCATTTGTCGTTCGTGTTTTTAACTTGTAAATATCAATATGATTACTTGGATCATTATTAATTAAATCCAGAATGTAAAACATGATTTATATATAATATATATTCAAAATATATATATATTTATATATATAATATATAGATAAATGGAATGAAATACACCGTTCATGGAGACGATAGTCCGTACGTACGCATGAACGCTGTTTTTGTTTCCTTATTTAATTGAATGGAATTAAGTAGATGACATACATATAAATATACATAAATCCAGTATCATTATTATGTCATATATTTCATTAGTACTTATTATATATACTTTATAATCATTCATGAATGGTTAATCATTGAGAATGAATCTCATCGCGTCATGGAGACGGTAGTCCATACGTACGCACGAGCGATGATATCATTTCCATAATTATTGAATTGAATTGGAGTGGATGATACAATATATCAGAATAATTATGAAGTTATAATAACTATGTATAGTTATTCGTTACACCATAATACCCATCCATGTAAGGTGTTGGTGGGAAAACAGATTACACTACGGCGTGGAGACGGTATTCCTTACGTACGCACGCGCGATGATTTTGTTTTCCGTAGGATGGATAGATGGTGAAATGGGGTTGTTTCATTCTTATAATAACATATCAGTATATGAGTGATACAGATGTTATTACTTCATAATGAAACAACCCAAGAAGAATAAGTGGAAGAAGAAATAAAGTTGAAAGAATCGGTAACGGAAATTACCTCTTCTTTGAAGCGCCTCTTTGAGACCTCCTCTTAGGGCACTAAAATTGGTCTTTGAGGAAGACCAGAACCTCTAGGATGTTTCTAGGGAATTGTAGAGGAGAATTTTTCAGGGGTTGGCCGAGCTTGAAGGCTCAAATTTGTGTGATGAAGAGAGGGAGGAGGTGCCCTTTTATAAGGGAGGAGAGGGGCATCTTAGGAAAATCTCAAAATATTATTTTATATTAAGGTCAAATTCGGTTTATAATGGTTCCAAATGGTCTTATTTCGAACCTAAAGTGGGGATGGGTCGAAATCCTCTCATCCAATAGGATTTAGACAAGTTTAGGTTATTATTTTAACCTTATCAATTAGATTTAACTCTAAGTTAAATAATTTAACTTTTACCGTGTCTTTTTGTTTTCTTACACTATATGGTTAATAAACGTACTATATGAAGCCAAACGAACCCCAAGTTGTTTATTATTAATATATATATCCTTATCTAAGTCATTTGGCTGAACCTTAGATTTTTATGAATTAAATAACAATTAATAATATAATATTTGTTTTAAAAACTAATTTATGTCAATTTTGACACTATTTGGTACATGATTTTTATGAAATTTCTAACAGAATGATAAGTTCAAACCAAGTTACTTAAATCAACAATAACATGTCTTAATAACCTATAAAATTAGTGTACATCATAAAAAGTCTCAAATTACATTTATTTGGGCTTTTATAACATCAATTATGTTAATATTTTCTTAAAAAGGAAATTACTGCATCATCGTTGTGTCATAAATAAATTAAATTATTTAATGTATAAAAATTACAAATAAAATACCATTATGTAGGAAATCTTTTTAGATTTCTAATGAAAATTTATAGTCGAAATTATATTATGTACAACCCTATATTAAAAAATTTTTAGTAAATAAACATTGATTTTAACTCTTTTAACTCTTCTTTGAATTAAATAATAATAAATGTCATAATCTAATCCATGTGGGCCTAAATGATAATATTTTACACTTAAGGTTGTTTTTGGTCGAGATACACTTGTCCAATAGGATTAGGAAATGTGTTAGGGTAATATTAATATCATTTGTACCCTTAATTACCCTATTTACTTTTAACCGTGGTAAATAAAAGTAAAAAGTTACTATTCACCAAAAATTATTTTCATCTCATTGAACCACATTTTACTTACTGACATCAATCGTGTCTCTCGGATTTTTGAAATTCCATTCACAGAAGCGGTAAAATTAAGATTTATGTAAAAAAATAATTTTTTTAACTACCACTTAGTAGTTTCACTATTCATCAAAAAATTGAAGTTTTTCAGAAAAATGCCAAAATTTCACCCTAAGCTATAATTGATATTCCGAATTCAAAAATGATTTCTATTTTACAAAATTCCCAACATATAAGTTTCAATAATTAATTTTATAATTAATTTCCACTGTCACAACAAATAGCGTGTTTTTAAGAGATAATAACTATCAAAAGATTAACACTTGTTTATGTCTGGTGTAATTGTGAAATTACATCCAATGAACAACATTGTATTGAATTGTAAAAATATATTCTAAATATACTTTAAAACCACTCAAATTAATAATTTATCACTATTAATTATTTCGATTAAAAAAAGTTGTTTTTAATTAAAATTTAGTAATTTTCACTATTCATCAGAATATGAAAGTTATCCGAAAAGTACCAAAATTTCACCTTAGGATAAATTCGATACTCCGAATCCAAAAATGAAGTCCATTTTGAGAGATAAATTTTCTAAAATTTTAAAAGGTGGTTATTACTATTCATAACGGCTAGTTTTAATAATATTTTAATAGCATATCATTGTTTAGTGAAACTCAGTATTGCGTACTACACACGCTATCGAGGAAGGTCGCGATTGCGTGTAATAAAAGGAAAGTCAAGGATGCGTGTTGTGCAAGCTCCTTTTGGTGTAGCATACAACACAAGACATTAGCGAAATTAAAAATAATATTTGTCCTAAAATTTCGGGTTGTTACATTCTACCCCCCTTAAAATGAATTTCGCCCTCGAAATTCGTCGGGGTTATTAATAGTTTACTATTCGAAAGTTTCTTTAATAGAAACCCACATCGTAAAAAGGAATACCAAAACCAATATTTAAAAACAAAGGTATGAAACGTAATAGTTACCCAAATAAACTAATCACTAGGTTTCCACAAAAGTGAAAATATAGATATGGAAGAGAAATCTAACCATCATGTTCTGATGGAGAGTGGTAGAGAACATGGCTATGGAAAATCCAGTAATCACAAATCCATAGATTTGTGATGATATAAGGTACCATCTGATTCATCAGGTATAAGATCACTAGGACAACATTTTTGGTTTTCAATATCATTTCCCTAAAGTTGAAAATTTGAATTAGAATAAATACTTACTTTATTTTGGTACAATCTCACTGTTGTTCATGCCTTGAACAATTTCCACTTCATCTCTTGTTGAATTTGTTATTCGTGAAGTTTTAGCAGATCATGTGATAGAATGGTGGGTCATTCCATCTGTCTCAAAGAAAAGGTTAGCAAAAATTATATACATAAGTCGATCTATAGTGAGATTAATCATATATGGTTCCTGAAATGGACTTATACTTCATATATCATACTGCTTAATATAATAAAACTAGTTTCTACTAAACAGGGACTTCCTGTAGGCTAGTGGTAGGCGATAAAGGCCATTCGCACTTCGATTGTGGGTTTGATTTCCACATCCTAGTCCGACGCGATGGGTTGTCGCCCGTCCTGCGGGTTGTCCTTTTTCTAAAACTATATTACTATCACATCCCATCAATAATATTGAAAAAAACTTCTATACTTAAACAATACTAACTTATGTCCAACATAATCCATTCCAATCTTTAGGCTTATCCATAATACTGCAGTCCACTCTCATAACACAGTGAAAACGATTACCAGAGATTTAACACCATCGTCGATCCCCATATATCAAAAGATATGTTTTTTTGGTCACATTCCAAACATTAAAAGTCCTAAATCATGTATTTTCTTGAATACCCATTGAGCCTTAGTGAAAACATGAATGTAGTTAAAAGTTAACACTTTCCACATACCAAAATCCTCAAAATTCTATATACTCAAACCATGATATCACTTAGTCCTTATATCAATCATGAGCTCATGAATACTGTCAAATATTTCATTTTCTCATTTTCCCTTCATTATGCGCATATCATTCTTTTTCCAAAAATATCTCAATCACTTTCCATGGTTACTGGTACGATAAAATTATTGAAAACCACAATAGACCAATACATAAATATTCCAATATTCCACGATACTATATACAACACTATAAACACTTAATCATTCCACCACATCATTGTTATATTCAACATCGCCAATAGTGATCACATGTGACTTCCCTTTGTCCTTTGCCTTAAGTGGTTGCTCATGTTGATCATCACTAACCCTTGGATTAGGGCATTTATTGGCATAATGTCCCATCTCCTTGCACTTGAAACATTGAAGTGTTGGTGGTGCGTTCTCTAAAGTGTTTTCTTTGTTCACATAATTAGAAACCCTTTTTCCATTACTTCGACACTCAGCTGCTCGATGAACTTCTTTTCCACACTTAAAACATTTTTAGTCCCTTTAAGACAATCTCCACCATGCTTATTTCTACACTTTGAGCATAAGGAAACATTCATTTTCTTTTCACCCTTATTCTGAGATTTCTCCTTGAACTCCATCTTTCGTTTCTTTTCAAAACCATGAGATGGATATGTAACACCAACTTCCATTTCTACCTTCATAGAACAACACACAATTTCTTCATAGCTACTGATGTCTCTTATAGCTAATGCCCTTTGAAGACTTGGTTTTAAGCCATTGAAAAATCGATCAACTTTACTTTCAGGTAGGATGATAATGCCAGATGCATACCTTGCAAGTCTTGTAAAATTTGCTTCGTATAAACCAACAGATTCATCATCCTTCTACTTCATCTCAAGAAACTCCTTTTCCATCTTCGTTCGAAGAATACAAGGGAAGTACTTACTGAAAAACAACTTCTTGAACTCGTCCCATTCCATGGAATCAATTTCTTCTCTTTGCCTCGTATTCTTGATAAGATTCCACCATTGATTAGATTCACCTTCCAAACGATATACTGCTAAGATGACTTTATCATGTTCAGAACATTGAAGAACTGAAAATATCTTTTCAGTAGTACTGATCCATTGTTCAGAAACAACTGGATAAGAAGACCCACTGAAAGAAGGTGGATGTTGCCTCATGAAGGACTCAATAGAATATTGTTCCCTTCTCTGCTCATTTGGAAGCCCAGAATGATTCATAGCTTGTGTAAGTATAGAAATAAGATTTTTCACTCCATCTCCCTTAACATTTGTTTGTTAAGGAGGGCAATCATTGCATTGTCCATTGCATTGATCAACACGGTTCCTTCGGGTTCCATCCATCGTCTAAAACCCAAAAAGAATAGCGTGAGAGGCAAAAATCATGCTATGGAAAACAACATAATAAAGGGTAAGTACCCTCAATATCTAACATCTTAAGTAAAATTCTAAGATCGTTACCGTAGTTCTAGTACTATATCCTATACGTATACTTATCCTTAGGGACATCCCTAGACATACCTTAGAAATATCTCTAGGGATCTCACTAACGTTCCCACATCCTAGTTTCCAAAGGTTGACTAATCTGTTCCTCTGATACCAACTGTAGAGACCCGTATCTTGACGTACATTGACATTACATTACATTTTCGGAATAATTAGTACATAACAAAAACACACACACAAGGATCGTAATAGTTTAGTGTCTTTGGAAAATCAGAATATAATCTTCTAATCGTGCTGTAAGATCATCAACATCTCCCATAAAGATCTTCTTTTTTTTACATAAAACCTTTCATTATATCCTGGGGATAAGAAAACATAAAAGTGTGAGATCAAATTCACAATAAGGGTAAACAAAAGAAATATCAATCACATCATATACATACGCACATATCTTTTGGAAATCTTAACCTGCAAAAGAGATCATAATTTCATAACATGGGGTAAATCATGGCAGTGAAATGTAATCACAATAATCATAACATAAAACATGAAACTTTGTGGAATACACACATAATCATAGAGAATCATTTCTTGTTAGTTGAGACTCATTTCCAAGACTATCTTAGTGGACAAAGTCCCTTTCTGAACCGATTCATCCTCGTTTCAGTCTTGTTTCACTGAACTGGTATAACCTACCATTCCAGCCATGTCTATCTCATGAGATATAAAATATTTACCCAATGAATTGGAGGGAGATATAGATCCCACCCATCTCATAATGATACCATTATTATGTGTGCCACAAAATCATAAATCATACATCATTGCATAACCCATGTAATAAAAATGGGAATCTTAAACATCGTGACATCATAAAACAATTCATATAAGATAAAGGAATTCATAAAAATATAATTCCATCATAACATAATCAAATCAATGTAATAATTGGGATAAAAACATAACCCTTTATTATCTTAGATGGAAAATAATTTTGATAAAACACTTGAACTCCATTCTTGAGGAAAATATCCTTTCTGCTTAAAAAAACACTTTTCCTTTCTTAACATGTTGTACAATTATAAAATAAAAGAAGTTGATTAAAAATTAACTTGAAAACTTATAAAGGATGTTTCTTGGAAATAATGTTTTAAAAATCCATTCTTGCCGTATAAGTTAAAAAAACATTCTTCGTGTACTTTTGTCGGAAAAGTCAAAAAAGTACCTTGTACGAAAAACGACAAAAGATTCCTTTCATATCTTTTACTAAAAACTCACCAAAGGGTAAAATTGGTTTTAAAAAATTGTAGGAGGATGGAAATAATATTAAATATTGAGGAAACATGGATGTGGATGATAAAATACACCCCAGTAAATACAAAAGTATAAACAATCTCGGATAAAATGAGATTGTGATATATTCCCTTACCTTAGGTCCGATTTGCTTCGTAAGTGTCTGAACCTCCTGTATAATGATTTAAATCATGTTATTGACTTATTCCAGAATCATATTCATTGTTATTATATCATATATGGTCCACTTATGACTTTATATTGCCCGTTCTTTTGTAAATTCATGTTAAAGTATCATTTTTGGTAAAATCGTCTCATTTGTCGTTCGTGTTTTTAACTTGTAACTATTAATATGATTACTTGGATCAGGATTAATTATATCCAGAATGTAAAACATGATTTATATATAATATATATTCAGAATATATATATATATATAATATATCAATAAATGGAATGAAATACACCGTTCATGGAGACGGTAGTCCGTACATACGCATGAACGCTGTTTTCGTTTCCTTATTGAATTGAATGGAATTAAGTAGATGACACACATATAAATATACATAAATCCAGTATCATTATTATGTCATATATTTCATTAGTACTTATTATATATACTTTATAATCATTCATGAATGGTTAATCATTGAGAATGAATCTCATCGCGTTGTGGAGACGGTAGTCCGTACGTACGCACGAGTGATGATATCATTTCCATAATTATTGAATTGAATTGGAGTGGATGATACAATATATCAGAATAATTATGATGTTATAATAACTATGTATAGTTATTCTTTACACCATAATACCCATCCATGTAAGGTGTTGGTGGAAAAATAGATTACACTACGGCGTGGAGACGGTATTCCGTACGTACGCACGCGCGGTGATTTTGTTTTCCGTATGATGGATAGATGGTGAAATAGGGTTGTTTAAAAATTATAATAACATATCAGTATATGAGTGATACTGATGTTACTACTTCATAATGAAACAACCTAAGAAGAAGAAGTGGAAGAAGAAATAAAGTTGAAAGAATCGGTAACAGAAATTACCTCTTCTTTGAAGCGCCTCTTTGAGACCTCCTCTTAGGGCACTAAAATTGGTCTTTGAGGAATACCAGAACCTCTAGGATGTTTCTAGGAAAGTGTAGAGGAGAATTTGGCAGCGGTTCGCCGAGCTCGAAGGCTCAAAGTTGTGTGAGGAAGAGAGGGAGGAGGTGCCCTTTTATAAGGGAAGAGAGGGGCATCTTAGGAAAATCTCAAAATATTATTTTATATTAAGGTCAAATTCGGTTTATAATGGTTCCAAATGATCATATTTCGAAACTAAAGTGGGTATGGGTCGAACTCCTCTCATACAATAGGATTTAGACAAGTTTAGGTTATTATTTTAACCTTATCAATTAGATTTAACTCTAAGTTAAATAATTTAACTTTTACCGTGTCTTTTTGTTTTCTTACACTATATGGTTAATAAACATACTATATGAAGCCAAACGAACCCCAAGTTGTTTATTATTAATATATCTATCCTTATCTAAGTCATTTGGCCGAACCTTAGATTTTTATGAATTAAATAACAATTAATAATATAATATTTGTTTTAAAAACTAATTTATGTCAATTTTGACACTATTTGGTATTTGATTTTTATGAAATTTCTAACCGAATGATAAGTTCGAACCAAGTTACTAAAATCAACAATAACATGTCTTATTAACCTATAAAATTAGTGTAAGTCATAAAAAGTCTCAAATTACATTTATTTGGGCATTTATAACATCAATTATGTTAATATTTTCTTAAAAACGTAATTACTGCATCATCGTTGTGTAATAAATAAATTAAATTATTTAATGTATAAAAATTACAAATAAAATACCATTATGTAGGAAATATTTTTAGATTTCTAATTAATATTTATAGTATAAATTATATTATGTATAACCCTATATTAAAAATGTTTTAGTAAATAAACATTGATTTTAACTCTTTTAACTCTTCTTTAAATTAAATAATAATAAATGTCATAATCTAATCCAAGTGGGCCTAAATGATAATATTTTACACTTAAGGTTGTTTTTGGTCGAGATACACTTGTCCAATAGGATTAGGACATGTGTTAGGGTAATATTAATATCATTTTTACCCTTGATTACCCTATTTACTTTTAACAGTGGTAAATAATAGTAAAAAGTTACTATTCACCAAAAATTAATTTCATCTCATTGAACCACATTTTACTTACTGACATCAACCGTGTGTCTCGAATTTTTGAAATTTCATTCACAGAAGCGGTAAAATTAAGATTTATGAAAAAAATAATTTTTTCAACTACCACTTAGTAGTTTCACTATTCATCAAAAATTGAAGTTTTTCAGAAAAATGCCAAAATTTCACCCTAAGCTATAATTGATATTCCGAATTCAAAAATGATTTCTATTTTACAAAATTCACAACATATAAGTTGCATTAATTAATTTTATAATTAATTTCCGCTGTCACAACAAATAGCGTGTTTTTAAGAGATAATAACTATCAAAAGATTAACACTTGTTTATGTCTGGTGTAAATGTGAAATTACATCCAATGAACAACTTTGTATTGAATTGTAAAAATATATTCTAAATATACTATAAAACCACTCAAATTAATAATTTATCACTATTAATTATTTCGATTAAAAAAAGTTGTTTTTAATAAAAATTTAGTAATTTTCACTATTCATCAGAATATGAAAGTTATCTAAAAAGTACCAAAATTTCAGCTTAGGCTAAATTCGATACTTCGAATCCAAAAATGAAGTCCATTTTGAGAGATGAAATTTATAAAATTTTAAAAGGTGGTTATTACTATTCATAACGGCTAGTTTTAATAATCTTTTAATAGCATATCGTTGTTTAGTGAAACTCGGTATTGCGTACTACACACGCTATCGAGGAAGGCCGCGATTGCGTGTAATACAAGGCAAGTCAAGGATGTGTGTTGTTCAAGCTCCTTTTGGTGTAGCGTTCAACAAAAGACATTAGCGAAATTAAAAACAATATTTTTCATAAAATTTCGGGGTGTTACATTATGAATAACGTATTGACATTTTGTATTCCTGTTTTAATACGAATGTTAATGTCATGTTTAATCATTTTCATATGATAAATGCATTGGACTTAGTATGTGATGGGTGGAGCCTGCTATATATCCTCAATGCATCATTAGGTCTCATGAGACAAACTAGTGTCATGGAACAAGTCTATGATGAAATATTATTTGTAGTCTTGGCACAAGGCCTTGACTATGTGGTTATGAAAGTCTGGCATTATGCATTCCATCATTATGAAAGTGGCTATTGATATTCCATGTGATTATTAGACGAGTAAAACATCCATGTGAGTAATTAAATGGAATTATTTTGATTTATATTTGTCCTATTATGCTTAATTTTATGTTTAAAAGGATTTTTTTAGTTTTATACATTGCCATAATTGTTTATTCTTATTTATGAAATTTTCTGCTATATTGTTATCTTTACTGAACATCTGATCTCACCCCTTTCTATGAATTATTTTCCCAGGAGTCGAAGATGTATATTATTACTGACCATCAGGGATAGTCTATGGGATCTCAGTGTTTTCTACGGAGAAAATGTTGTTACTGTTTTCTCTTTTATGATGTAATGAAAACATTATGAATGTATCTAGTACTTCTAAGACTACTAATCTAATCGATCTTTCGAGACATGATCTTTTTTTATCATGAAAATGATATGTAATAATGCACTGACTCTGGGTAACTAGGGTCAGGGCATTACAGTTTGTATTAGAGGGTGTCTAGTACAAACCTGGGAAACTAGATTTAGATAAACTCTGATTAGATTCCATTGCCCTAAGATAGACTTTGAGGACTAGTATAGATGAACTTCCTATAATTTTGGTATTGTATAGATTTTGTGTGTTTTCAGAGAAATAAATCCCTATCTACATGTAACTAAGTAGAGGTGGCTCTGGAACATATGTACCTAGGGGTAAATCTTGAAATTGCTGCTTTGAGCTAGACTCGAACATGATCTGGTTCACGACAATGGGCCTTGATGCACTCTTGGTTACGACACTCCTAGGGGATATTATTAGGATAATTCTCATTTTATTTACAAACCCTTATGAAGGGTTTATGAGTGTATACTTCTTCAAATAAAACATTCTTATGATTATGGATTATATCCATAAATTTTTTAATTTATGTTAAGTTTTTTACAAGTTTGGATTTATTTATTGCGATTCATAATCTAATCTAATTTATGACATTATTGAAAAATGGCGCCTGGTGGAAGAAATGGAATCTATATCAATGAACACACTCCTTGTATGGATTTCCCTCAAAATACAGATAATTATAGCAGAGTTGATGATGCAACTGGTTCTGATCATCTAATCACCGTATTGGGAAAACTCACATAGGTTAAAAATAATAAACTTACACGAATGGAGCACCATGATCTGCAACGTGGAGGAGCAATGTTACATCTCTTCATGAGGTAACAACCACCAACATTAAATGGGGGTAAAAATCCACTATTAGTCGAGAAATGGATAAATTTCTTAGAGAAAATACTCTAATCCTTGGGGAGTAGTAAAAGGGAAAAAGTGGTCATGTTAGTTTATCGCCTCACTAGATACGCTGATCAATGGTAGTCATTGATTCAAAACACAAAGGAAGATGATGAATTATAAAATATGAAATCTAGGGGGTTTAAAGAAATATTCATAGAAAAATACTTTTCTCATGACCATCTGGTGGATATAGAAAGACAATTTATGAGTCTGAGGCAAAAGGAGGATGAGACTGTCGCAAAATATGAAGCTAACTTTACAAGGATAACAAAGCATGCTGCAAATTATATACAAAACCCAAAAAGTATGATTAGTCATTTCATTGATGGGTAAAACCAATTTATCCATCAAGCATTAGTCTCACAATCCCTCTAGTCGTAAGAAGATCTTGTCTGATGTTCTATCAAAGTAGAAAAATAATTCTCTAAGACTTATGACATTAATGAAAATCAAGAGAAGAAGATATCTTATGAACACTCTAGAAATAGACATAAGGGGATGATGAGAAAAATTGAATATCCATCCTAATGTAAATGTTGGAATAAAAACCATGGTACTTGCATAAAAGGAATTGGAGTCTGTTACAGGTGTGCTGAAAAAGGCCACCAAGCTCATGATTGCAAGGAGAAGAAAGAGGTTGTCGATGTTGAATGCTACACTTGTACAGAAAGGGGGAATTATGCGAATGAATGTCCTAAACATCAGTTGAACTTACCTCAGAAAAGGCCAGGGATAAAGCCGAAGCTTATGCTATAACTACTACTGAGGTTGAAGCTCCGAAAGACATGGTGGCAGGTAATATAATGGTTTCCTCAATTTTAGAAAATGCTATATTTGATTCTGGATCATCACATTGTTTAATATCTTCCCATTTTACTATGAAAATTAAAAATTTACAATTTTATTTAAAAATGGAGTCGTTAGTCAAAACTCCTAAGAAATGTATTATTTCTATAATGTTTTGTGAATTAGATCCAATTAGGGCATATAAATGTTCTTTATCAATTGGTCTCATCATTATACCCATGATTGAATTTGTTATAATCATTGGTATGGATTTTATTTTGGGCTATGATGAAAAAATTTATTATAAGAAGAAGGATGTTACTATTTTTGACGATGATGCTAAAGAAAACCTCATCTTTAGAGCAGAATCGTCACCACTAAATTTTTATCTAGATCCACCCCCAGTAGATCATCTAAATTAAATTATTGTGGAGGAAGAGAATGAAGTAATTATGTGTGAGGAAAAGAATGTTCAAATAGATGATGTAACTATTGTGAAAGATTATGTTCATGTATTTTTAGAATATTTACCTTGACATTCTCTAGAATGAGAAATTGAGTTATCCATTTATTTAATTCCTGGATCAATGCCCATATTGAAGACCCCTTATAGAATGGCCACTTTAGAATTATTGGAACTAAAGAAAAAACTAAAGGAATTGAGTAATGAGGGATTTATTTTCCCTAGTGTTTCTCCATGGGGATCCCCTTTTTTTCAGAAGAAATATGGATCTATGATGTTGGGCATTGACTACAGCGATATCAATGCTATAACAATAATGAACAAGTATACCCTACCTCACATTGATGATTTATTTGACCAACTTCATGGATCTCAATACTTTTCAAAGATTGACCTTTGATTTCGATATCATCAGTTGTGTGTGATGTAGGAAGACATTCGGAAAGCAGCATTTCTAACCAGGTATGGGCATTACGAGTTTACAGTAATGCCGTTTGGATTGACTAATTCACCCTCTATCGTCATAGGTCTAATGAATTTGGTTTTCAAATAGTATCTTGATGACTTCGTAGTGGTATTTGTTGATGATATCTTGTTATACTACAAAATCTATGATGATCATGAAAATGAATTTCACATTATCTTGAAGACACTTAGAGGACATAAAATATATGATATGTTTAGAAAGTATGAATTCTGGTTTCAGGAGATTTCGTTTTCTTGGCCATATTGTCTCTAAGGATGGAATCTCTGTCGATCCTTCTACGAAAAGAGCAATCCAAGAATGGCCAGCACCGACGAGTATAACTGAGGTACCCAGTTTTATTGATTTAGATGGATATTATCGACGTTTCGTATATAATGTTGCCTGGTCAGCTAACCCATTAACAAAGATCACACAGAAAGGGGTTACACTTTTTGTTTGAAAAAAAGAGTGTGAATAATGTTTTGATGATTTGAAGAGAAGACTAGTCAATGTTCCTATCTTGACACTACCATCGGGGAATTATGGGTTTGTTATTTATAGTGTTTATTCAATGAAAAGACTTGGTTGTGTCTTTATATAGATGATAGGGTTATTGCCTATGAATCATGATAGCTAAAAATTCATGAGAAAAACAATCATACTCATGATATAGAGCTAGAAGCTGTAATCTTTGCTTTGATGATATGGAGACAATATCTCTACGGTTTGAAATGTGAGATATATTCCAATCAAAAGAGTTTGAATTATATTTTCTCACAGAAAGAACTCAACATGAGGAAAAGGAGATGGCTTGAACTACTCATGGATTTTGATTACACAATACACTACCACCCGGGGAAGGAAAATAAGGTGATAGATGCTTTGTGAAGAAAACATCATGGAGTTTTGAAAAAGATGAGATTTTAAAGGGATCCTATTTTCATAGATATATTAAAGATGGATATGGGGATATCCATGGAAGGTAAAACATTAATACGTTTTCAATTGGATTCCAAATCATATTTACTATAATGGATTAAGAGTTCTCATACCGATGATGAAGATTTTCAAAAGAATATTAATGATCCAGATGATTGGATTCTGAGTGGATTTGTGTATGAAGATGAAAATTTGAAATTTGGGAAGTGAAATTGTGTTCTTGATATACCTGATCTAAAACAATAATTGTTGGATGATGCTCATTGTTCCAATTTCTCTATACACCCTAGGAGAAATAAAATGTAGGGAGATTTGATGGAACATTTTTTGTGGGACAACATGAAGATGAAGATTGTTGATTTTGTGTCAATATGTATGGTATGTCAACAAGTGAAAGTTGGATGTCAACATCCTAGAATAGTCTTGAAACCTATTCCCATACCTAAGTGGAAATGAGATAATATTATGATGGAATTTTTCATCGGACTACCAAACACTCCTAGAAGGAACGATACAATATTGATCATTATTTATCGTCTTACCATGTCAGCACATTTTCGTGCTATAAGGGATGATTTACCACTTGAACGTTTAGCAATACTATATATTAATGTTGTTGTAAGACTTCATGGAGTACCACTATCAATTGATTCTGATCATGATCCCCATTTTACATCATGATTCTAGAAATGTCTTCAGAAATCCATGGATACTGAACTTTGTTTGAGCACTGCGTACCACCCCCAAAATGATGTACAATCAGAACATATTATTAAAACCTTAGAAGACATGTGGATATCATACTCACTTGACTTTCAAGAAATGTGGGATTAATATTTATGTCTATTAGAATTTTATAATAACAATAGCTTCCATTCAAGTATTATGATTGCACCATATGAAGTATTATACAGAAAAATATGTTGTATACCAACAAGTTAGGATGAATTTGGGGAAAGAAAACTCGTAGGCCCAAAACATGTCAAGGACATGATGGAAAAGGTGAAGGTTATCCAAACCCACTTCAAAGTAGCTCAAAGAATGTAGAAAAGCTATACAGATAAACAAAGGAAGGATTTGGAATTTTAGGTAGGAGATCTTGTTTTCTTGAAGGTATCTTCATGGAAGGGTGTTATACATTTTGGTAATAAGGGAAAATTGAGTCCCATGTTTATCAGAACTTTTGAAATTCTAGAATGAATTGTGGTTCTAGCTTACCATTTCGCAATGCCACCAAGTCTCTCCAAAGTTCATGATGTATTCCACGTATCACTGTTGAGAAAATAATGCTGACCCAATGCATGTAATCACCTATGAGTAATTAAAACTAGAACCCAATCTATCTTATTTTGAAGAGCCTGTCAAGGTTTTTGATACAGGAGAAAAAGTGTTGAGAAACAGGATGACTTTTCTAGTGAAATTTCTATGTAGAAACCATAAGATGGAAGATGCAACGTGGGAACCTGATTAAATTATGATGAATAATCAACCGAGTCTTTTTATGAAGTAATATTCTATAAATTTTTAGGACGAAATTATTTGAAGGTGGGGAGAATGTAACACCACAATCATCCATGGTACACTTCTCTTTGAATAATAGAGTTGCGTGTGTTATACGCAACTTCAAGTTCTAACACACCACAACCAATCAAACAAGCCATTAGGAAATGTAATACCGACTTTTTTAAATTATATAAAATTTATCATTCAAAATGGAGTAAATTTTTGGATTCGGAATATTGAAATTAGCTTAGGATTAATTTTGGTTATTATTCCGAAAACTTTCAATTTTTGATGAATAGTGCAAAACACATAGTTATGGTTTTAAACCGAATTTTTATTTAAATAATTATTTATTTTATTAAAATTTATTTTTGGTGAAAATAGTTACATAATACCTATATAATTTTAATTTAATTCATTGGAGTCAGTTTATAATAATTTTAGATATATAAATATTTTATTGAATTTTTTTCCATCTTTTACCCACCTCCTAGGAGTATTTGCAATTTTACAAAAAATATCATTTTACGGATTCAATGAGTGGAATTTCAAATATCCAAGATACCTGGTTTATATCAATAAGTAAAATTTGGGTCAATAAGATGAATATAAATATTTTTGAATAGTAACTTTTTACTTGTATTTACTGCGGTTTAAAGTAAATATGCTAATTAAGTGTAAAAATGATATTATTATTATCCTAAAACATTTCCTAATTCAACTGGATAAGTTTATATCGACAAAAAGCAACCTTATAAATAAAATATGATCCTTTAGGTCCAATTGGATTAGATTAGGACATTTATTATTATTTTATTTAAAGAAGAGTTGAAAGAGTTAAAATCAAAGTGTAATAACTAAATAATTATTATTACATGGTCACACATAAGATAATTTCTAAAATAAATATTCATTAGAAATATAATAAAATTTCCTATATAATGGTATTTTATTTATAATTTTTAGATGTTAAATAGTTTAATTTATTTATGACACAATGATGATACAGTAATTACCTAATTAACGAAATATTAAAATAATTGATATTAATAATATCCAAATAAATGAAATTTGAGACTTTATATGAATTATAATAGTTTAATAGGTTAATATGACATGTTAGGGTTTGTTATATGAATTGTTTTATAATTAATACTACTGTTATGAATTTAGAAAAAACAAAACACCAAATAGTGTCAAAATTGACATAAAAGTGTTTTCAAAACAAATATTCTATTATTAATTGATATTCCATTCCAAAAAATATAAGGTTCGGAAAAAATATACTTATATGTATAGGTGTATTATTAATGAACCACTTGGAGTTCTCTTGAAATTATAAAGTATGTTTACTAAACATTAAATATAAAAATACAAACGAGTCATGGTAAATGTCAAACTATTTAACTAAGAGTTAAATCTAAAGGATAAGTTTAATATAGTAAACCAAACCTATCTAAATCCAATTGGTTGAGTGTTTTTTGACCCATACCCATCTCATCCTTTAAAGAATCCATTTTTGGAGCCATTAGAAACCGAAAATGAGTTTATTATAAAATAATATTTATACCTTTTCCTAAGGTGCCCCTCACCCCTCTTATAAAAGGGCACTCCCACTTCTCTCTATTTCACACCTTCAGAACCATTTGACTCGGCTAAAACCTGCCCAAATACCCTCTCAACTGTCCTAACTTCATCTTAGAGTCCTTCCTTTAGTCATAAATCCAACCTTTGGAGCACGTTTTATCAAATCAAAAGGAAGAACCAGAAGAAGAGGTAAATATTTCATCACTTTTGTCAGGTTCCTTTCTTCTTCCACTTCCTCTATCTTTATTGTTTCCATTATAAAATAATAACTCTAGTATATTCAATATATTGTGATGTTATTATAAATATTTTACAACCATATTCATTATTATATCCATCCTTTGAATGACATGTCACCATACGTGCGTACGTACGGCTTACCGTCTCCACGTTGTGGTGTAATTGTTATTCAATATCGTATTATATGGATGGGTATAATAATGAAGTGTAATTGAGGAAAATAATAAATATAACATGATAATTATTCTGTATATATGATATAACGTCAAATTATATATTATTTTATTGTCAAAAAAATGACATTGTCGCTCGTGCATACGTACAGATTACTATTTCCACGAATCCGATGAGATTCATTCCCACCGTATCCATTCAAGACTAATTTTCATTTGATGATTAAAAATATAGTTTAAAGTATAGATATAATTATTGATATGAATAAGATAAATCCCATATATAAAAAATTTGACTCATATAACAAATAATCTTAAGTAAAACTAATCCGTGAACACCCAAAACGACGATAATATTAAGATATTATTAACAATGCAATGTTAAAAGATCATATATGATATCATATTAATGTATATGATTCTTTTATAATCTAATAACAATTATTTAACCATTATAAATGAGTTTAACCTACTTTCAACCAAGGAAAATTATATGTTAAATGTTGATACTACAATCTCTTCATTATCTGAGGTTGTTTATATGTAATTATCTATCGGTACCTCTTTATCATCCACATCCATCATTCTTAAAAATGTATGTCAAAACCTTCTTAATAATTTATATAAAATGGGTTAATGTCATTTATAGCCTTTTTTGACTTTTATATGATGTTTATAAAGTAATCATTCCATCATTTTTTAATTAAGGTCCTTTATAACCTTTTTGAAAAAATTAATGTAAGAATGTATTTTTTTTAACTTATACGGCGGGTGCAGCTATTTTATGCCATTATAATATTTTCAAAGCATCCCATTCAATATTATAAGAATAATTTTAATTATATATGTTTTATTTTATAATTATGTGACTTAAATGATTTCAAAATATTAAGAGATATTTCTCATAAAATGTTTTGATTTCATCTATGTCAACATCCTTTGATGGATATTATGTTTGTTTGAAGTTGATTTATTATGATTTAAAACATCCATATTGTGTTGAAGTTTTTGTCATATGTTTGAGTGTGGATGTGTTATTTCATTGCATTCATGGTTTATGGATAATGTGTTGACATTTTGTATGGCAGTTTTAATACGAATGTATTTGTTATGTTTAATCCTTTTCAAATGAGGAATACATTGGACTTAATAAGTGATGGGTAGAGCCCTCTGTAGTTCCTCGATGCATCGGTATGTCTCATGAGACAAACTAGTGTCTTGGAATAAGGAATTTACAAAATATTAATTGTAGTATTGGCACAAATCCTTGACTATGTGGTTATGAAATAGTGGAATTATGCATTCTATCACTATGAATGTGGCTGTTGATATTTCATGTGATTTTTTGACTAGTATAATATCCATGTGAGTAAGTAAAGGGAATTATTTTGAATTATTTATTCCATATTATGAGGATGTTTATGTTGAAAAAGATTTTTTATTATTTTTATACATTGCCTTAAATTTTTATGCTTATTTAAGAAAGTTTCTGTTATATTGTTATCCTTACTAAGCATTTGAGCTCACCCCCTTCTATGTTTCTTTTTTCCCAGGATGCGAAGAAGTATATTATGAATGACCATCATGGATAGTATATGGGATCTTAATGTTTTTATGGAGACAATGTTGTTGTATTTTTCAATTTTATGATGTAATGTAAAGCTTATGAATGTGTCTTGTACTTTAAAGGATACTAAACTAATCAATATTTCGAGACATGATCTTTTGTGATCATGCCAATGATAAGTAATAATGCACTGACTATTGGTAATAAGGGTTGGGGATTTACAAACATATTGATTATGATCATCAAAATTTTAAAAACAACTTATATTACTTTATAATAAATTTAAATAATGGAAAAGAAATAGGTTTCATGATAATATATTTAAAAGAAATAATACTTCATATTGATAAAGTATATGGATGAAATCATAGGTTCATATTATGATAGATTCATTGCAATCATTAAATTATTTTAACATAGTTTAAATTACATTTAATATAACATTTAAATCATTTCTTTGAAAATATGGGAAAATACCATTTTCTTGTAGTACCATTAAAAACTAAAAATTCAAAAAAGATTGATGAAATTATTTTATTTAAAAAAATCCATGGAAATATGTAATTAATCATAAAAAAATAATCTTTATGACCCCAAGAAAATTCGTTTTTGTGGAATATGTTAAAAAAAATATCATTCAAACATTTGGTAAAAAATAACTCATTCCAAAAGGAAGGGAAGATTCCTTTAAAAAATATATATTGAAAGTAATAAATTGGTAAAAATGAAACTAATAAATAAATTTATAATAGTAAAAACGTTATGGGAGACATTTTAATGAAAATATAAGAATTGAAAAAACATAGTCTCATATAAATTGAAAAAGAAAGTCAGTTTTCCCACAAAATATTTTTCCATACGTTTGAGAACATATATAGAGGAAAATGAAAATGAAATATATAATTTCTAGAAAAAAATTGTAGAATAATATATATATGATTTATGATAGATAGATCATATAAATTAATTATTATACATTAAATCATAAAACAAATCCTTTTAAAAAGTGATATTGTAATATTAAAACATACAGCTTTGGTAACTAGTGTATCATAAGCACCATGTATGATGTAATATCAAATGAAAAATTAAATATAATAATTATAAATATATTGATGTTATAACATATCAAAGGGGAATTATATACCCCACATTATATAAAAAATTAATAAATATGACATATGTATCATGGAAACTAATGTGAGACAAGAAACCCTTACCACTTTGGTAACTTTAGAATCCAAAGAAATTGTAAAAATGAATGTGGTATGGATATATAAAACCCATTGTTCTTATAAATTAATATATTATAATTAATTCATGTTGTTTTAGGTACACAATTAAAATAAATCATAGTGCATGACAAGGAACATGTCTCAAAAAATGGGATTGATTAACAGAAAACCCATGTAATGATAATAACATTTGATGTGGTAATTATTCTATACAGTGGCTATGTGAACGTAGGTAACTAAAATTTTATAATTTTTAAATAAATAATAATAAAATTTATAGATTACTATTCACATAATAATGGAATTAGAATGTCAATAAAGAAGTGTTATAGTCCAATGTATGTAAATTGAGTAAAGAAACCCCTTACCTCAGTCCAAACTTTCAATATATCTATGATAAATTTGGTATAATAAATTTATATGTATTATTTTATTGTTTAATAAAATTATAAATGTTTATTAACTTATCATTGATCAATTTGTTTTAATTATTTAAATGAAATATTAAATTACTTAATCTGTTAAGCCCACATCTGGTGTGTTGAGGTCATTCAGTCCATAATTATACAATATCTTTCATATGTTGACGCTTATCAAAAAGTTCATTGTTAAATAATATTGAAAATTTTATTTATAAAATAATTATAAATTCTATGCATCAAATACAATTTTAGTTTCATCATTGAGAGGATATCATAAAAAAATAAATACATCATCTCCCAAGGTGGTAGTTTGCACGTACACACAGGCATTGTTTTTACTTTTAGTTTCTTGGAAATAACAAAATAAAATAAAATATCATCCTAATATAATAATATTAATATTATAAAAATAAAATAATTTTTTTAAATCTATCACCATTACCATCCATGAGAGTGGGTTTTGAAAAACAATGTGTGTCAGTATGTTGAGATGGTAGTCAGTATGTACACACATACGGTGATTCTATTTTTTAACGATATGAATTGTATAAATTTATATGATATATAATATTTCCATAAAAATAAATATTTCATGAATATAATTTATATTTATTAAATCCATCATGATAACCATCCATGAATGGATGTGAGTAGAAAAGAAATACATCAGTTCATGCAGCAGCAGTCCAAATGTACACATGAATGGTTGTTACGTTTCAAATTTGATATAAATGATATTTAAAAAAGTTATAACATAAAAATTATAAAATATTATTATTATTTAAATATTTATGTTATTATATCAGAATGGCCAGGATGTAATTGATATAGGCATAAGAATAAATAAAATAAAAGAACATGGTTTAGAGTTATACAACCTATTTAGAAGACTATCATCATCTTAAACCTTCTAGGATGGTCTTTTAGTGAGACCAAGACCTACAATATCTGGTAAAATATTTTGGGAAGTGTCTTGGGTAGACCATGGTTGATATAAATTGTATTTGTTTTGTCTGTAAGAGAGGAGGTTCAGTTTCCATATATAAGAGAAGAGAGGGTCACTATTGAAATTACATAAAATATTAAATTAATATAAATTAAGTTTCCTGTTAATGTGGAAAAAATTGATATTTTAAAATATAAGATATATATAATTTGAAAAAATCTCATAAAATTAAATTTATACAATTTTAGATGATGTTTTAACCCTTATCCCATTTTTTTAACCTCTTATGAACCTTTTTAATGATTACCACCATAATACTGTTTTTTACTCTTTATTAGTCATTAATGTTAATATAAAATGAAAAGTGACGCGTATGTGGAACATTTTTTATATGAAAAAACAATTACCATTCAATGGTATGAATATAATATTTTATCTAATTTTAAATAATTTATTAGAATAATATTTTACCTAGATTACAATTGAAATCATTTTCGTGACTATTCACCAAATTTGACTTTAAAAACTATAAATATAGTAATTTAGTCCGAATATAAACATTAAACACATCAATAATACATTATATTAACCTAAAAAACTCATTTTAAACCATAACACTCCAAAAACATCACTTTCTATGTTGTTAAAATTATTTAAATGATTTTTCAACTACTTAAACAAACACCTTTTCAAAATTGGTTAAGAATTCAAGTTAATTATTCATTCTCTAAAAATATTAAAAATTCACAACTGAAAAAATTAAATAATATTTAAAATAACCATTTAAAACTAAACACGTCCTACTTTTTTCACTATGAAAAAATATTAGAGATATTAAAATAAAGAGAGTGGAATTTTGTATTTATTCTTTACATAAAATAATATATGGGACTTTATCAAATAAAAGTGAATATAAATTTCCGCATTTTTTAATTGTGGATGATTATGGTTGATAAAATCATACAATGAAATAATGGAATGTTTTTGAGTGTCAAACATCTCTAGTCCAGTTCTACCTCACATGACAGAGATGGGTCACCACATTGGCTCAAGCATGCCTCCCCATATGCTAGAGGCTACAGAATAGTTTGTGTTGTACCTCTCGTTCCCCTCGTTGTTTGATTTTCATGATCACAATCACCTTATTTTTTGTCTAATATTGTTTGAAGTGTTTTTGAATGATAGGCACAAAGATTGCCAAGGACTTAGGCCAAGAAGAAGCCAAAAGTGGACTGAAATTCAGTCCACCGGCCAACCGGTGTGATAGCACCGGCCAGCCGGTGGACCTGGCAGAGGCATTGCCCACTGCCAGGTTCCACCGGTCAGCCGGTGGCTCTGTCACCGGCCAGCCGGTGGCATCCAGATGAATAGTGAGACCTATTGTCTCACCACCGGCCAACCGGTGGCCTCAGCACCGGCCAGCCGGTGGCACCTGGGCCGAATGCCTCTTCCTTTTTGCACACACCGGCCAACCGGTGGCCTTGCACCGGTCAGCCGGTGGAGCCAGTCAAACTAGCCGTTGGGCCTTTGACCAGGCTGGTCCACTTGCCCTCCAACGGCGCCGAAAGCCTCTCCAACGGCTCCAAAGGCCTCTAACGGCCATATGAGGGTTCCCCCTCTATAAATAAAGGACTAGGAAGCCAAGGATCAATGTCGGAACTATTGTGAAGCCCACGGGAACATTTTTCATCATTTGGCCAACCTCCGACGGATTGCTCCAAGGGAACCCCAACTGCTCCAATCCAATTCCACATCCAAGGAGCACCACCATAGAAGCTTGGGAGTGCACGTCTTCAACTCCAATCATCCATTGGCGCCCAAGGCTTCTCCAAATACGGTTTTTATTGTTTTATTCATTTTGAGCTTAAATTTGGGTTTGTTCCTACAAACCCCCAATTATTTTCTCATCCTCTCTCTTGGGTTCTCACACCACCTTCAAGGTGTGAAGAGGTTAGACAAGCCTTCCCTTTAAAAGGCTTGTGACAAAGGTGAGCTAGCCTTCACCTGTAAGAAGGCTAGTGGGTTATTGCTCAACCATTAAAAGCAATTGGGTTCTTGCTTAACCACCAAAAGCAAGCTGTAATAGGTTCTAGTGCTACCTCAAAGCCTAGTGGGTTTCTTGCTAAAACCATTGAAAAGCAAGCGGTAGAATCTCTCAACGGTTTAGTTGGGAGCGGAGACGTAGGCCGGGTTTTGGCCGAACTCCGTTAACATTTCTTGTGTGATTGCCTCTTTTATTTTCCGCTGCACATACTTTGATTTCACTTTGATTTTAAATTGTTAATCATTTTTTGAAAGGCAATTCACCCCCCCTCTTGCCATCACTCCCTTTTTCATCGTCCAACAATTGGTATCAAAGGCAAAATTTGAGTAATTCCTTCACCGGTTTCAAATTCAAGATCCTTTTTTATGGCTTCTACCACTTCTTCTTCTCAAACCCTCGAAGGTCATTCATTGGGTCGTGCTCCATTGTTTGATGGAACCGACTATTCTTTTTGGAAAACCCGCATGACCACTTTTTTAAAAAGTATTGGTTATCCTATTTACAAAATTGTCATGCAAGGTTATTCTTTGTCTTCCCCCGACGAATCCAAATGGACCCCCGCCGATATTAAGAATTTTGAGCTTGATGGAAAAGCCATGAATGCTCTTCATTGCAGGTTAGATAGAAATATATTTAATTGTATTTCTTCTTGCTCATCTTCTTTTGAAATTTGGAAACTTTTAGAGCTAACCCATGAAGGTACTTGCATGGCTCAAAAGCAAGAACCCGCTCAAAAGCAAGAACCCGATGCAAAATCCGTACCCGCTTGCCCACTTCACAAGAAAAGGGCCAAGAAGAAGAAAAAAAAGAAGGCTTCAAAGGCAACATGGAGTGATAGCTCCTCCTTCTCCTCCTCCTCCTCGAGCGAAAACGGTAAAAATTGTCTAATGGCATTTCACGAGGTAACATCTTCCGACTCCTCATCCTCTTGTTCTTCAAATTCAAATTCTTTCAATCATTTGTCATACGAGGATCTCCAACATGCACGAGATCAATTGGAGGAAGGTTTTCACCAACTTTCTTCCAAATTTGTTGCATTAAAAAATAATTTCAAAAAACTCTCTTCCGAAAAAGAACAACTTCTCAAAGAGAAGGAAGAGATGTCCCTCAAAATCCAAAATCTTCCCGATGTTGATTCTTTGGAATCAACCATTAAATACCTAAGAGAATCCTTAGCCAAGTTCACCCAAGGTGAACAAAATTTGTCCAAACTCTTAGGTTCTCAACGAGTATGTAGAACCACCAATGGACTTGGCTACACCAATATAGCTTCCTCCTCCCATGCTCCCACTGTTTTTGTAAGGGGGAGCTCTAGTTTTAAATTTTGTAATTATTGTAAGAAACCCGGGCACCTCATTTATGAGTGTGATTGCAAAAATGCCCGGTACGGTAGGCCAAAGACTATTTTCTATTCCGATGAGTTTTATAGGAGAAGACCCACCACTAGACAAGTATGGATTGAAAAATCCCTTCTTGCGAGTCTCTCCGGGCCAAAATTTATTTCATATCCCCGGTGACTTATTGTTTTTATTTAGGGGGAGTATTTTCAAAACCTTGTCTTAGATTCAAACATTCAATTTCAACACTTAGTATCAATTCTTTCGATTCAAACTTTCATTTTCAATTCTTGTGTATTCAAATTGTTATTCATTTTTTGATTCAAACATTCAATTCAAATTTCAAAAATCTCAATTGGTTTAAAATCTCCATCTTGTTTTTCAACGTTTTCCCTCAATCAAGTTTTATGCCCCGTGCTATTTTGATAATCACAAAGGGGGAGAAATTCTTGATTGATTGGGGGAGAATCCTTTTGATCATGCTTAGCATTTACTTTCTTTATCCTTTAAGCATGTCTTTCTTTTATGTACTTTACATTTATTGTTTTGGTGATTGTGATCATCAAAATAGGGGGAGATTGTTGTACCTCTCGTTCCCCTCGTTGTTTGATTTTCATGATCACAATCACCTTATTTTTTGTCTAATATTGTTTGAAGTGTTTTTGAATGATAGGCACAAAGATTGCCAAGGACTTAGGCCAAGAAGAAGCCAAAAGTGGACTGAAATTCAGTCCACCGGCCAACCGGTGTGATAGCACCGGCCAGCCGGTGGACCTGGCAGAGGCATTGCCCACTGCCAGGTTCCACCGGTCAGCCGGTAGCTCTGTCACCGGCCAGCCGGTGGCATCCAGATGAATAGTGAGACCTACTGTCTCACCACCGGCCAACCGGTGGCCTCAGCACCGGCCAGCCGGTGGCACCTGGGCCGAATTCCTCTTCCTTTTTGCACACACCGGCCAACCGGTGGCCTTGCACCAGTCAGCCGGTGGAGCCAGTCAAACTAGCCGTTGGGCCTTTGACCAGGTTGGTCCACTTGCCCTCCAACAGCTCCGAAAGCCTCTCCAACGGCTCCAAAGGCCTCTAACGGCCATATGAGGGTTCCCCCTCTATAAATAAAGGACTAGGAAGCCAAGGATCAATGTCGGAACTATTGTGAAGCCCACGGGAACATTTTTCATCATTTGGCCAACCTCCGGCGGATTGCTCCAAGGGAACCCCAACTGCTCCAATCCAATTCCACATCAAAGGAGCACCACCATAGAAGCTTGGGAGTGCAAGTCTTCAACTCCAATCATCCATTGGCGCCCAAGGATTCTCCAAATACGGTTTTTATTGTTTTATTCATTTTGAGCTTAAATTTGGGTTTGTACCTACAAACCCCCAATTCTTTTCTCATCCTCTCTCTTGGGTTCTCACACCACCTTCAAGGTGTGAAGAGGTTAGACAAGCCTTCCCTTTAAAAGGCTTGTGACAAAGGTGAGCTAGCCTTCACCTGTAAGAAGGCTAGTGGGTTATTGCTCAACCATTAAAAGCAATTGGGTTCTTGCTTAACCACCAAAAGCAAGCTGTAACAGGTTCTAGTGCTACCTCAAAGCCTAGTGGGTTTCTTGCTAAAACCATTGAAAAGAAATCGGTAGAATCTCTCAACGGTTTAGTTGGGAGCGGAGACGTAGGCCGGGTTTTGGCCGAACTCCGTTAACATTTCTTGTGTGATTGCCACTTTTATTTTCCGCTGCACATACTTTGATTTCACTTTGATTTTAAATTTTTAATCATTTTTTGAAAGGCAATTCACCCCCCCTCTTGCCATCACTCCCTTTTTCTTCGTCTAACAGTTTGGAGGGAATAATTTTTATTATAGGGAAACTATAACCTATTTTATATAATAATGAAAACCTTACAAAACAAACTAAACAATTAATATGAACGATATCATCTTGTGGATATATAACTAGAGTTAATTCTATAATGGCCTACCCTTATGCTTTGTAGATGAATCTTATGCAAGAGAAATATTACACTTGCCTAGAATTTTGGGATGGTGTCCTTTCAATTTGATAGGTTTCATGATAATCATGGATTCCTTTCATATATAATAAGAGTGATCCTTTATGGATGTGGGTCATGATTCATCAGAAATAGTGAAAATGATATTGGATACCCAAGATCATGTGAATGATTTACAAAAAAATCTCATTCATGAATAAAAGTAATATTCTATATAGATGTTCTCCATGGATCAGATCTCTCCAAGTATGACCTTACTAATCCTCTTGAGAATAAAAAAAAAGGAATATTGTGGCTTTTCTATGGTGTCTGACCCTCAATTTCTCCAATAATGGATCAATATGGGAATGTTAAATATCCTTGACCATATCACTTACTAAAATGGAGATAAGACCTAATCTATTTTAGATCCTAAATCTAGGATCTCACATTGTTTGACTAACAAAAATTTTGAAACTGATTCTAATTGGAAAAAGTTTCCTTGACATTATTCTAAGATTAAAAGAGGATATAAATTCATTTTGGAAAATTGGGAATCCTCACCTGAATCTTGGATTTATTCTAATCATTGGGTGGAATCATAATTATAAACTTTTCATTAAAAGGCAATATATTGCTCAAATATTGTTCTGGATTTATGGTTTGAGTTGTATATTTTGTAATCTATAAATTCCAAATGATATCACTTTTTTCATAGGTATTCCATTGAAACTATAATATAACAAATTAATTCGATAATTGGGCTTCTAAAATAGTATCATTTTATATTCCAATTTTTAATTAACGCATTCAGATGTGATCAATCTCATTAGCAATGATCACAACACTAAATTTATGGTGAAGTATGAATACATCCCACCCATCTATGATTTTTATATAATTATGGGACACTTAATTATTAATTGTGGTTTTGTAAAAAATAGGTTAAACTAACATTAGATGTTACCTTTTAAAATGAATTAAATAGTAATAAATAATGAAAATTTTTATTTTATAATGGTGAACCCTTAAAAACAATTCCATGAAATTGGTGAAAGTCAAGAAATATACTACACTAGACATAATATATGAAGCCAATAGTTCATGTGATAGACTTGATAATGAAGAGGAAAAAGATGACACACCCTTTTCTACTCCCTTAGTGACAAGAAATGACATTGTTCCTAATAGAAATGATGTAGTATACAAGTCCACAAAGAGAAGTACTCGTATTGTCATATCCATGTATGTTTCCCAATGCTTCCAGTATATGTGCAGATCCATATAAAATGAGGTTGATAATTATACCCATGATCATATTAATTTAGATATGTTTACTCATCTATATAAGATTGAAATTTCTCCCACTTCTCTCAAAGAAAGTTTGAAATCTGGTGCATTTTTATTAAAATATATTAAGATAATTAAAAATCATAGTGATCATGATTCAAAAGTGATTATACTCAAAGATACATAGATGATGGAATTTTTTTAAAGACAGCCGTCTTGTTACTATATGATATTTTATAAATGTTCATAAATAAATCAAGACTGATGGCAGTTCTAGGGATTGGTATTTTTTTCTAAATAGTTAAAAAATGTTGTTGCTATTAATCCATTGTCAATGGATGCTAGGTGTAACACCCCAGGTAAATAAAGGATATGTCATTTTCATATTTATCCATATTTGCGAATAAAATATTAATATTACTTTAAAGTGGATGCTATGCTTGATGGCGTACCCAACACTCAACAACGAGTTTCATGAGAATCTTACGTTGCACTCTAATAATATTATTTTAAATGGTAGTTAAGACATAGCCAATGTAATGGAGGGAATGAACAAAAATAACTAAAAATGATTATATATGTTGTTCAAATATTTTTACTCTTTACAATAAAGGTTATAGGATTAAAAATGCGAATGAATCCAAATTTAAGCGTAAACATTCCAACATTATTTAAATTGTCGATTAACCGCCTCTTGATGGAGAACCTCTTTTAAATCCACTTTTTGACAATTTTATGTGTTATATTTGACAAAATAAAATTCTTCTTTAGAATCGGAACATCAAAATATACTTTGTGTAAATCTTTGGTATTTTTCCGAAAAAGTTCAATTTCTAATGAATAGTGAAAAATGTTGTATTTTAATTCAAAACCTCTTTTTAGTCTAATTTATGTATATTATTAGATTATCTTTTGAATTGGTTTTAAAGTGAAATCAGAATATGTTTTTACCATTTAGTCCAATAGTGTTCTTTGGAATTAATTTCACTTTGAAATCGGACATAAACTCATGTCAATCTTTTGATACATTTTGTTTCATAATAACACGCTATTTGTTTTTACAATGGGAATTAATTATTAAATTAATTAATGCAATGTATATGTTTTGTATTTTGTAAAATAGACATCATTTTTTAGTTCAGAATATCAAATATAGCTTAGGGTGAATTTTTGGTATTTTTCTGAAAAACTTCACTTTTTGATGAATAGTGAAACCACTAAGTGGTAGTTAAAGAGACTGATTTTTCGTTTAAATGAAACTTTTCCACCTCTGTGTTTTGAATTTCAAAAATCCGACATACATGGTTGTCATTAGTAAGTAAAATGTGGTTCAATGGGATTAAAATAATTTTTTGTTGAATAGTAACTTTTATGTTATTAATCACGATTAGAGGTATTTAATGTAATGTAAGGTAAAAATAATGTTTTAATAATGTGAAATGACTTAGAAACATGTGCTAAACTCATTGGATGTGTCATGGCCGACCAAGACAATCCATGGGTCAACTTGGGGACCCCATGGAGCCAATTTGGTTGGAAAATGACATAAATAACTTTTTATTTAAAGTTAAAATAAAAATGTCACAATCATGAATTTTTTTACTAAAATAATTTTTAAATGGGGTTATAAAAGTCCGATTTTTTACAATAAATAGTCATTGGAAAGATAAAAAGATTTACTACATCGTAGTATTTTTCTATAATTTTTAGACATTAAATATATTAAATTCATTATGACATCATGATGATGCAGCGATGACCTCATTATTTAACGATTTAAATAAAATGGAAAGATAATGTAAAATCTAAGACCTAAACATGTACAAAACCTATTGTATGGGTGGATTTAGAGCCCTTATCACCTTATCCTCAAAACACATCAATGTGGGACAATGAAAATCCGAAACTAATTCTAAAATAAAGTAACATTACCTTACTTCCCAAGAGTGCCCCTCCCCTCCTCTTATAAAAGGCCCCCACCTCTACCTCCTTACCCACACTTCCAAAGCCTTTGGCTCGGCCAAACCCTGACCATTTTGTCTCTCCACATCCATATATAACTCCTTGAAGCCTAACTTTGGGCATAAGTCTTCCCAAGGAAGCTTTATAGCTCAAACCAAAGGGAGTTACCCGATTTTAAGGTAATGTCTTCACTTGAGTCCTTTTGTTTTATTTTGCTTCTCCAACCCCCTAAACTATTTTTATTAATTTATTTTGTAATAAATCCAGTATATTAAATATACTAGGATGTTTTTATAATAAGTATTAGAGCTACACTTACACACACCTACATCTAATGGTTAAAGAACATACTGTTTCTGTGGATGGCGAATTTCTGCCGCACGAAATGATGATTGTTCAACATTCTTCTAACACCTTAAAAGGTGGCCATTAAGATGAAACTATATTTATATATGATATATAAAATGTTTATTTTTTACTTAAGCTTCTGTATTTTTCATTTATTTCATACCTTTATGGTTTCCATTATGGGTAAACGCGATATCTTCATTTAAGGAAGTGCGGACTACCGCCCCCTCAAAGTGATTTGCTTCGTTAATACCTTATGTGGTACGTATAAAGGATATATTTAATGATATTATATATGATACCATACTGGAATTAAAATAATATTATGTATCATTATTTTTTATTTCCATTAAATATGAAATAGAAATGGAAGTAGCGTTCATTCGTACGTACGACTTACCGTCTCCATGAACAGTACATTTCATTTCTTATCTCAAAATGTTATGTACTATTATAAGTACATATATATAATGGATATATATGTAATATATTACATCTAAATTATGGATATAATTCTAGAATTATAATATATATATATATCTCTCATTTTGTTTTAATTCCATTAATATGACAAAAAATGAAAGTAGCGTTCATGCATACGTACGGCCTACCGTCCCCATGAACCGTGATTTTCGTTTTTTATCTCCAAATGATATGGAATATTATAAAATGAATATGTACTGGATATATAGATATTTTAATCATTAATTATATTCAGGAAATTATTTACTTATAACTACATGGACAATCATTTTTCAAACAAGTTCATTTTTGACTCATGTACCAAACATCGACAAAAAGGTCTGATATGAACTAACATTATTAAACAATTATTATAACATTATAATATGTGTTATGAACTGAATAATAATATTTAAAGGATGTATTTAGTAAATTTCAAATTGACCAAAGTTTATTATTCAGGAATATAAATAAACGAACAAGACAAGTTAGACATGAGTTAAGGGATCATACTCATCTCTTTCTTTTTAAGTACACTCTTTTATGTCATTACTTTTAAGATAATCTTTCTTGTGATTGGGATGTTCTTTTATATTACTCTTACTGTAATATTTATGTTAATATGATGAGAGACCCTATTCTCTCTCATCAATCCATTTTGGAAGTTTTGAGTGGCGTCGTTAGGCTGCCGAATTTTCGTAAGAGATCTAACATCTCTCTTTCTTTTTAAGTACTCTCTTTTATGTCACTTCTTTTAAGCTCCTCTTTATTATGTTGGGGGATGTTATTTTATATTCCACTTTCTGTAAACTTTATGTTAATATGATGATAGACCCTATTTGATATCATCAATCCATTTTTGTAAGTTTTAAGTAGGCGTCGTTAGCGTACCGAGTTTTCGTAAGGGATTTGTCATCTCACTTATATTCCCGTGAGATTTATGTTACATTGGAAACCATTTCCTTTGAATGGTGTTTGTACTGCCCATTATTTTTCTCATTGAGTAATATACTTTCATTTATGAGTATTTACATGAATTTTGTATTCTCCTTCTTTCACGGGGTGTATGTTTCGAAAGATACCCATGTCGGTAAGGGAACCTTTCACCCTCCTCTTTTTAAAAGACTTGTTTTGTTATGTCTTTTAATTAACAGGGTATTATGTTGGATTATGTTATTATATATCCTTATTGATTTAAATTTTATGTCCATGTGATGAGATACCCTTTTTATCTCTCATCAACTCATTTTCTGTATTTTGTAGTGACGTCGTTAGGCTGTCAAATTTTTGCAAGGGAACTTCTTAACCCAAATTTGATTATTTGGGATAAACTTGTACACCTTGAATATTTCGTTCTATTAATATGTGTGAATAAACTCTGATTTTTCTACATTTAATATCCACTTATATTTGGGGTATTCGTTTGTCACACATAATTATGTAATTGATTGATCCTTAAACCAATGATACCGTCTTTGTATGGGACTTCGTCTCAATCTCCTTTCATTGAGACATATTTTGTTTTATACACAACCTTTTTTTATACGGTGTATAAACCCTTTTGACTTTTACGTTTATTCAAAAGGAATCTTTTTTATACGAAGCGTTTACTAGACGACAAAAGGGAATTGTTTTTTCGTACGTATGCGGCGACAACGACTTCTCCACCACCGTGACCATTATTTGAGTTTCGGCTTCCTCTACAAGCCATACCATTTTTTAAAAGAAAAATAAATACCTTTTTGCTTTAATTTTGTTTTGGTATTGAAAAATGGTTTTCATAATGTTTTTATATCAATGTGTTGTATTGATATCTTGTGATTAAAAGGTGGAAATGTTATGTTTCCTTTATTCATGTTTTATGTGATACGATTATGTTGAGGTTCTTGGGCATTATTATGAAGACGGGTGGTTCTGTGATAAAGTAATTGTGGGTGAGCCCGATATAGCTCTCTAATGCATTGGGTAACGCAAAGGATTGAAACATTAAGGTTTCTCCGAAGAGATTTAGGGAATATACTGTGGTGAGTATTCCAAACATTACCAAGAGGGTTACTCCCTACATAAGAATGTTATGAATGCCTCAAGTTACCTTTTATGTCTTATGATTTCTATGATTTATTCATGATTTGATGATTTATGTTAAAGTGCCTATGTTTTATGGGTAATGTATGACTTCATTATTATGTATATATGAACTCATGTTTCCTTTCCATATTTTTTATAACCCTTACTGAGCTTTTTATGCTCATCCCATGTTTTGGAAATGTTTTTCACAAGTGAAGGGAAAGGTACATGATGTGATTATAGTGTCAAGGAAGTGTCAAGAAAGAATCCATGTTTTCTTTTAAATATGTTTCCGTTGATGGGAAAAAATAAATACTATCTTTATGTAACCACTTTGTTTAAATGTGGAATGTAATGCAAGTTTTATGATATAATGCTCTAAAACTCTAAACCTGAAAAGATCCTCAATGTGTAATCTTGTAATAACTCAAGATTAAGTAAGGTTTAAGGCTGGGGCCTTATAGTTGGTATCAAATGTCGGTTTAGATAACGTTAGAGGTTAGGGTATCCTTTAAGCATAAGTGACATTACCATAATGGTTAGCATTTCAAAAAGAGTCTTAGTTTCAGATAAAGTGAATAAGTATGTATATCTTAGTGGTTATCTTCCTCATTAGTACATGATGGTTTTATTGATATACTCACACTGACATTTCTGTTTTTAGTGAATGGATGGATCTAGCAAGCACCAAAGTGACAATAGGTGTGAAAGAAACTGCGGTGGTTCTCTGATTAAGAGACTGGATGAAATAGGGGATTCAATGAGGAAACTTGTGGTTGTTCGAAACCAACTATCAAGGATTCATGATCAACCACTTGAACCTTGGTATGTTTTGTAATGCATCATGTACGAGATGACCTATCGATGTGGAAGTTCAGGTAATAATTATAAAGCTAACCATTAGGGTTTATATGATCCTTAATTTTTAGGTAATTATGGGTTATTATATGTTATGATGGAAAATGAAAGGAATGAGATAAACATGAGGTTAAAATATGTTATGATCATTTTTGAAGATTTTTTCTCGTCTTGGGGAATGTTTTAAGAATTATGTAGTTTTGGAAAAAGGACAACACCCATACCGTGTGACAACTCGTCGCGTCGGACAAAGCTGTGGGAATCGAACCCACAACCAAAGTGCGACTGGTATTTATCGCCTACCACTGGACTACGTGAAATCCCTGGTTAGTTTGACTGATTCTTTTTAGTTAGATGATTTTAGGAATTAAGAGTAATTTGATTTTGGGTTATCTATGGAAATTCATTAACCTATCATGGAGGATATGTGAATAGGTTAATTACTTTTCAATACGAGACTTTAAGAGCAACTGATGTTGTTTGGAGATAAATGTTACGATTTAACTTGGAAGACTATGTGACTAAATCCTTCAAATATTTGGGTTTCAATCTTAGTTTGGTTTACTTTGAAGTATATTATGGACAATTTGTTTATTGAATGGTGTTTTTTGAACTTTGGGTATTGTTTGATAAATTTTGGAGATTAAGAATAGATTTTATTTTTATAAAGGGTTATCCTTTTCTAGATTATCTGACCTTGTACTAAACCTGTTGGTTTTGGTTATGGTTAAGTTTTAAAGATATGGGAAGTATATAGTTCTCTTTTGTGGATTAGGTGATTATCTAGAAGTTGATGATAGTACTCTTAATGTGAAAAAGTCTTCCTGAATACTCGTCTTTTTGGGAAAGTATGAGTCTGTGTATCAAATCTAGTAAAAGTTGAAAGTCAACATGAAAGGTAAGTATGTTTACTTAATATCAAAAATAAATTCCTCAATGAAGAGTATCTTAAAACAAAAATGTTGTCTGTTAACTTTTCCTACTAGGGAATCGAATACCGTTTAACCCATCACAAGTTTGTGATTTTCTTATGGTTAACTTTCTCCTAGACATGTATATGATCACTCTCCATTAGAACATGACCCTTTGTTTTTTCCTCCATGTCCATATTTTCATACATGAAATCCTAGTATGGGTTAACTCAGGGGACATTCGTACTTATCTTTCTTTATTTTAAAGTGATTTTTTTACTGACTCTTGTTCCGATGTGGGATTTTCAATGAAGTTTCCAAGCCCAATTATAAAAATTGTGAGGAAGCAATTCCCAAAAGGGGGGAAGGATGTAACACCCTAGGTAAATAAATGATATGAAATTTTCATATATTATCCATATTTTTGAATAAAATATTAATATTACTTTAAAGTGGATTCTATGCTCGATGGCGTACCCAACAAGCAACAACGAGTTTCTTGAGAATCTTACGTTGCACTCTAATAATATTATTTTAAATCTTAGTTAACACCTAGCCATTGTAATGGTGGGAATGAACAAAACTAACTAAAAAATGATTATTAATGTTTGTCAAATATTTTTTCACTTTACAATAAATGATATAGGATGAAAAATGCGAATGAATCCAATTATAAGTGTAAACATTCCAATATTCTTTAAAAGGACGATTAACCGCCTTTTGATGGAGAACCTCTTTTAAATACACTTTTTGATGATTTTATGTGTTATATATGACAAAATAAAATTCTTCTTTAGAACAGGGACATCAATATTTACTTTGTGTAAATTTTTGGTATTTTTCCTAAAAACTTCAATTTTTAATGAATAGTGATAACTGTTGTATTTTAATTCAAAACCTCATTTTAATATAATTTATTTATATGATTAGATT
This sequence comes from Viscum album, assembly GCA_963277665.1. Taxonomy (NCBI): domain Eukaryota; kingdom Viridiplantae; phylum Streptophyta; class Magnoliopsida; order Santalales; family Viscaceae; genus Viscum; species Viscum album. The sequence goes on from OY728162.1 coordinate 1,024,671,159, forward strand.
ATCTTTTGAATTGGTTTTAAAGTTAAATTAGAATATTTTTTTACCATTTAATCCAATAGTGCTCTTTGGAATTAATTTCACTCTGAAATTGGACTTAAACTAGTGTCAATATTTGGATACATTTTGTTTCATAAAAACACGCTATTTATTTTGACAGTGGGAATTAATTATTAAATTAATTAATGAAACCTATAAGTTTTGAATTTTGTAAAATAGACATCATTTTTGAGTTCGAAATATCAAATATATCTTAGGGTGAATTTTTGGTATTTTTCTGAAAAACTTCAATTTTTGACGAATAGTGAAACCACTAATGGTAGTTAAAGAGACTGATTTTTTGTTTAAATGAAACATTACCACCTCTATGTTTTGAAATTCAAAAATAAGACATACATGGTTGTCATTAGAAACTAAAATGTGGTTCAATGGGATTAAAATAATTTTTTGTGAATAGTAACTTTTATGTTCTTAATCGCGACTAGAGGTAATTAGTTTAATTTAAGGTAAAAATAATGTTTTAATAATGTGAAATGACCTAGACACATGTCCTACCCTCATTGGATGTGTCATGGCCTACCAAGAAAATCCATAGGTCAACATGGGGACCACATGGAGCCACTTTGGTTGGAAAATGACATAAATAACGTTTTATTTAAAGTTAAAATAAAAATGTCACAATCATGAGTTGTTTTACTAAAACAATTTTTAAATGGGGTTATACAAGTCGGATTTTTGACTATAAATAATCATTGGAAATATAATAAGATTTAATACATCATAGTATTTTTTTTATAATTTTTAGACATTAGATAAATTAAATTATTTATCAAATCATGATGATGCAGCGATGACCTCATTATTTAACGATTTAAATAATATAGAAAGATAATGTAAACTCTAATACCTACACATTTCCAAAACCTATTGGATTGGTGTATTTTGAAACCGTATCACCTTATCCTCAAAACACATCAATGTGGGACCATTAAAATACGAAACTAATTCTAAAATAAAGTAACATTACCTTACTTTCCAAGAGTGCCCCTCCCCTCCTCTTATAAAAGGCCCCCACCTCTACCTCCTTACCCACACTTCCAAAGACTTTGGCATGGCCAAAACCTGACCGTTTTGTCTATCCACATCCCTCTATAACTCCTTGAAGCCTCACTTTGTGCAGAAGGCCTCCCAAAGAAGCTTTTTAGCTCAAACCAAAGGGAGTTACCCGATTTTAAGGTAATGTCTTCACTTGAGTCCTTTTGTTTATTTTGCTTCTCCAACCCCCTAAACTCTTTTTATTCATTTATTTTGTAAAAAATAAAGTATCATAAATATACTAGGATTTTTTCATAAGAAGAATTCGAGCTGCACTTACACACACCTACATCTAATGGTTAAAGAACATACTAAATCTGTGGATGGCGAATTTCTGCCTCACGAAACGATGATTGTTCAACATTATTCTAACACCTTCAAAGGTGGACATTAAGATGACACTATATTTATATATGATATATAATACGTTTATTTTTTACTTAAGCTTATTTATTTTTCATTTATTTCATACCTTTATGGTTTCCATTATGGGTAAACGTGATATCTTCATTTAAGGAAGTGTGGACTACCGCCCCCTCAGAGTCATTTGATTCGTTAATACCATATGTGGTACGTATAAAAGATATATTTAATGATATTATATATGATACCATACTGGAATTAAAATACTATTATGTATTATTATGTTTTAAGTCCATTAAATATGAAATAGAAATGGATGTAGCATTCATGCGTACGTACGGCTTACCGTCTCTATGAACGGTACATTTCATTTCTTATCTCAAAATGTTATGTACTATTATAAGTACATATATATAATGGATATATATGTAATATATTACATCTAAATTATGGATATCATTCTGGAATTATAATATATATATATATATATATATCTCATTTTGTTTTAATTCCATTAATATGACAAAAAATGAAAGTAGCGTTCATGCGTACGTACGGCCTACCGTCTCCATGAACGGTGCTTTTTGTTTTTTATCTACAAATGATATGGAATAGTATAAAATGAATATGTACTGGATATATATGATATTTTAATCCTTAATTATATTTTGGAAATTATTTACTTATAACTACATGGACAATCATTTTTCAAACAAGTTCATTTTTGACTCATGTACCAAACATCGACAAAAACGTCTGATATGAACTAACATTATTAAACAATTATTATAACATCATAATATGTGATATGAAATGAATAATAATATTTAAAGGAGGTCCTTTGAAAATTATAAATTGACCAATGTTTATTATTCAGGAATATAAATAAACGAACAAGACAAGTCAGACTTGAGGTAAGGGATCATACTCCTCTCTTTCTTTTTAAGTGCACTCTTTTATGTCATTCCTTTTAAGCTCATCTTTCCTGTGATTGGGATTTTCTTTTATATTAATCTTACTGTAATTTTTATTTTCATATGATGATTTACCCTATTCTCTCTCATCAATCCATTTTGGAAGTTTTGAGTGGCATCGTTAGGCTGCCGAATTTTCGTAAGAGATCTAACCTCAGTCTTTCTTTTTATGTACTCTCCTTTATGTAACTTCTTTTAAGATCATATTTGTTATGTAGGGGGATGTTATTTTATATTCATCTTTCTGTAAACTTTATTTTAATATGATGAGAGACCCTATTTGATATCATCAATCCATTTTTGTATGTTTTAAGTGGGTGTCGTTAGGCTGCCGAGTATTCGTAAGGGATTTTTCATCTCACTTTTATTCCCGTGAGATTTATGCTACATTTGCCACAATTTCCTTTGAATGGTGTTTGTACTACCCATTATTTTACTCATTGTGTAATATAATTTCATTTATGATTATTTACATCAATTTTGTATTGTCCTTCTTTCACAGGGAGTATGTTTCGAAAGATACCCATGTCGGTAAGGGAACCTTTCACCCTCCTCTTTTTAAAAGACTTCTTTTGTTATGTCTTTTAATTCACATGGTATTATGTTGGGATATGTTCTTATATATCCATATTGATTTAAATTTTATTTCCATGTGATTAGATACCCTTTTTATCTCTCATCAACTCATTTTCTGTATTTTGTAGTGACGCCGTTAGGCTGTCAAATTTTTGCAAGGGAACTTCATAACCCAAATTTGATTCTTTGGGATAAACTTGTACTCCTTAAATATATCGTTCTATGAATATGTGTGAATAACCTCTGATTGTTCTACACTTAATATCCACTTATATTTTGTGTATTCATTTTTCACACATAATTATGTAATTGATTTATCCTTAAACCAAGGATACCGTCTTTGTATGGGATTGCATCTCAATCTCCTTTCATTGAGGCATATTTTGTTTTATACACAACCTTCTTTTATACGGTCTATAAACCCCTTTTACTTTTACGTTTATTCAAAAGGAATCTTTTTTATACGAAGCATTTACTAGATGACAAAAGGGAATGTTTTTGTCGTACGTATGCGGCGACAACAACTTCTCCACCGCCGTGACCATTATTTGAGTTTCAGCTTCCTCTACAAGCCATACGTTTTTTAAAAGAAAAATAAATACCATGTTTTAATTTTATTTTATTTTTGCATTGAAAAATGGTTTTCATAATGTTTTTATATCAATGTTTTGTATTGATATGTTGTGATTGAAAGGTGGAAATGTTATGTTTCCTTTATCCATGTTTTATGTGATACGATTATGTTGAGGTTCTTGAACATTATTATGAAGACAGGTGGTTCTGTGATAAACTAAGGGAGGGTGAGCCTGATATAGCTCTCCAATGCATTGGGTAACGCGAAGGAGTGAAACATTAAGGTTTCTCTGAAGAGATTTAGGGAATATACTGTGGTGGGTATTCCAAACGTAACTAAGAGGGTTACTCCCTACACAAGAATGTTATGAATGCCTCAAGTTACCTTTTATGTATTATGATTTCTATGACTTATTCATGATTTGATGAGGTATGTTAAAGTGCCTATGTTTTATGGGTAAAGTATTATTTCATTCTTATGTATATATGAACTCATGTTTCCATTACATATTTTTTATAACCCTTACTGAGCTTTTTATGCTCATCCTAAGTTTTTGAAATGTTTTTCACAAGTCAAGGGAAAGGTACATGATATGATGATAATGTCAAGGAAGTGTCAAGAAAGAATCCATGTTTTATTTTAAATATGTTTCCGTTGATGGGAAAAAAATGAATACTATCTTTATCTAACCACTTTGTTTAAATGTGGAATGTAATGCAAGTTTTATGATCTAATTCTCTAAAACTCTAAACCTGAAAAGATCCTCAATGTGTAATCGTGTAATAACTCAAGATTAAGTAATGTTTAATGATGGGGCCTTATACTAGGAACCAAAACAATAACCCTGTTTACGATGTTATTTGAAAATAAATCTATGAAATGTTATTCTTTGATGTTAAATAGGCCAGAGAAATAAAAAATAAGGTAGGCAGAAGATATCAAGAGTTAAGAAAAAGGGGGGGCTAGCCCCAAAAATAATTCTACATAAGAATTTTATTATTTAACTATTAGGGTATGGACGACCTTGAACTTGTAATCTCTCATTAGATCATTGATTAAAAGCATAATCCTGATCATAATGGTATTTCAAACATAAAGGGATTCACCCTTCCCTGATTTATTCTTTTAAATATATGTGTTACCACATTCATGACAAAAATAATTCAACTATAGCGATTAAAAGGTGCTTGGTGTTTTCTTAATTGAATATGGAATATCTTTCTACTATTACTTATAGTGAAAAAATTCACAAATGTAGTTTTAAATGTACGAGTACTTATCATTTTTCCCTCTTCTATTAAAACAATATTATTAAAGATTGAACAGAATTTTTTGATGAAAAGTCAATCCTTGAGTGGTTCAATAATTATCCCAGGGAAATTACTTGGGAACATTAATAAAGTTTTTAATCATAGTGAGAGGCTAGGTATGGTAAATATTTATTCACCATCGAGGTAATGAAAATAATTTATTAAGGAAAAAAAATGTTATGATTTAAATATTTGGGGTTCCAAATGAACTTTTTTTACAAAGCACCTTAGAAATATGTTGGTCAGTAAACCTGTTTGGGATTTTTTTAATGAAAAGGAACAAGATATTTGTTCATCAATGTATTATTCCACTATTAAAGGAATCAATTATGATCACCATCTAATATTTTCTAATAATTCTAAAAGATATGTGAAACCACCATTCCCATTAATATTTAAAAATTAATGGGTTTTTCACCTTGAATATAGTAAGCTGGGTCCGGATACATGGGGCCTTTTTTATTAGAGTGATAATATGATGGATTGTGTCTTCATGATTTAGATGATTAACTGGAAATTGAAGGAATGGAGTAGATATTGATTTATAACTATTGAAAGATATATTTCTCATCTTCAATCCTTCCTTTATCCCATTCAATATGATATGACTTATAATGAAATTTCTAGTGGAATTGACCATGAAATTGGGGTCTCCCAAAAACTCAACAACCGTCAAAATCCTACTGAAATATTTCAATGGGAAACCATTAAAGATAAATAGCTTATGGATTGTAACATAAACTCTATGTTTTTCAGGTCTCTCTAAAAATATAGTAAATTTAACTGCACCTTGTCCATTATCAATGAGGATGGGATGTTTTTTTGTCAATAGGAAACGTAATATTGACCATGTAGACACTTTATACATTTACATATTTAATTTCCCCACTACCATCCCTAATTGTTTTGGATGGTATCGTCCACATATTGGTTAACCAAGATGATAACACTAATATTACATCCATTCCTTTATGATTTTGAGATCAGAGATGTGGTCCTTTAACATAATTACAAAAGATCTATTAGCCTTAATTGTTTAACCATCTTCTTCTTCCAAATATTTTGGGTGGTTATTCAACATTATTTTTATAGGCCTCTCATTTTTTTCTTTTATGGTGGTCATATTACATAGGGAAATCAATAAAAAATTACATTCCCTCATTCAAAAAGTGGATTATAAAAATTATATTCATATCTTTAGGCTTGCGGTTCCTGTAATCCTGATCAGCAATATTATTGGAAAAAATATTAATAAATGGATTTATACAATTTCTAATAATATTATCTCAACAAATAAGTATGGATTTATTAAATGAATTACCATACAATACTACCACATCACTACATTATAAAGTGTAAAAATTTTCAGAAAAATCACATGGGGAGGAAATATTACATTGAAACACTATTTTTAAAAGACCATTATTAAGATGGGCTTGGGATTCATATATATGGTCTTACCCATATATTTTTTTATGATCACATTATAATGTGGGTAAAAATACATTTAAGATCAGTTCATATTTTAGTTCGCATAAATTCCGTACCTGAGGGATGCTTTACATGTTCAAGAGGCATCAGAAATGTATATCTTATTTTATCAATTTTTTCTATATAATATAGGATTAACTATGAGGAATTCTACTTTACATGGTGGATAATTAATGTTTGATTACAATCAAAGCTGCTGAAGGTTTTACTATTCCTTTTATATTATTTAATGTTAAGGATATCATTCTCTTCGCATAAAGAGACAAAAAAACATTCAAAAAATAAAATATAACCTTCATAATTATGAAATGATTTTAGTACAGTAGATTAATTAGAAAAAACCATTTTAATATATTTCAAATATCATTCCTCAAGCTTAAATTATTTCCATCATCAAGAATCATAAAATTATATATATGTTTTTTTCCTTGTGCTTATCTTGGTGTCCCCATTTTTTATGAAAGTCCTCATACATGTCATCTCTCTCACATTTTTGGAAATGTTAGAAAAATAGCTTACTGGAAATGCAAAGCATTATAGATGGCTTGTAGGATGTGTCATGTGAAAAAAAATACTTATTAGTTTTTTTTATTTTTTAATGGGTTATAAATAATCATTATCTCTATTTAATAAAATTAATATTTTCATCCAAAAATCCATCTATAACAGGATCATCCTTCAATGAAATTTCAATATAGTATATGGGAAGTAAAGTTGTCAAACCATTACTCTAAGAGATCTTGAAATAAAAAATCTATGTGATCTGAATCAATCTATATAGACACATTTTCTTTGGAGGGCAATTTATTATAAATAAATATCACTTGACATTATTATATGCCTATTTCTATGAGAGATAAAATATAGAAATATAAATTATGTGGAATTATGTATATTTCATTCTCTTAGGGCGTCCTACTCCTGTAATAAAAAATAACTTCATTGGATAGTCAATCAGAACACCCCTATAATTTCAGTTGTACAATAGTTAAGTTATTCCGCTCTAGAACCTATTAATATCTATTGAACTATTGTTGGATCGTAATTCTATTACTAAAGGGGAAATGGAATTCTCTCTGGATATGATTCCTAGAAATATTAGGGTTTTTGTGAGGAATTATAACATCATTAGTAGAGATGTTATAATGATCTCGGTACGATAGGCTAATGGGTTGATCACTTCAATATTATAACAAAAAAATGCATTAGATTGAATTTCACATAATCGGACTTGAAGTCTAAAAAAACCCTGAATTTCACCATCTAGATTTATACATCTATAAAGGCTTGAATATTTTAAGATTCTAATTGACTCATGAGTTCAATAATTAGGCATTGATATTTACTCCAAATGTGTATTATTAAACCTGCATATGGATTAATTCAATCATATGTTCTTAATATATGACATTTCCTCAGTTCTATGGCATGTTTTCATTGATATTTCTGAAGTTCATCCTCCATAGACATCCTCTTCATTGGAGAATATAATAGATTTCCCTTGTATCCCTCTCTCTCAACAACTAAACAATATACATCAACTTGATATTAGAGAATTGATTCATGTTTCATGGAACAACCAAAATAAGATAATTCAAGGGTATTATACCTTCAATATTAAATTGTCCCTTATAGAGATTATGGTTGTATATAAAAATTTTAACTCTCTTCAAAATGGTCCTTGTAATAACTATATTATTGACATTTTAGTTCTTAAAAATAATGTAATTTTTGGTAATTGATGACCTCCTACTAAAACATCTAATGATATATAGATATCATCATTTCATATATTGTTCAAATGAAACACAGATGAGGCATAACAAGGGAATATGAGACCGTTGATCTATGGAGTAGTTTTTTGAAAACATAATGGTGGTGTCTTGGGTTGCCACTATAGACCATGTCGATCTGGATCATCTCTTGATGTTAAAATTATTGTCATGCTCGACTAATTTAATATTGAATGGAAATGAGTTTAGAACAATATTTGGAAATAATGTGACTCTACTACAATCATGTAGTCTATTAGAAATGGTCATATTCATCTTTTATTGAAATTGGAACATAGGTTGATCGGATGCTTGGAACTTCATTCATCCATGAACTACAACATCACACATTCATACCATGATGTATACATCTTTTCTGATTGTCCAAAATAGTAAGTGGTTGATTTTAATGAATTAATTAGGTCTAATAACTTACCAAATTAATTGTTTCTTCTCATGAATGTATATTTTATTAAAAGGCCTTTTCAAAATATTGTCAGCTAGTAGTTTTTTATAAAAATAAACATGTCCATTTGGAAAAATTCTCATCCTTCCATTGTCATTTAAAAATAACTCCCATAGATAAAAATGACAATTCCAAATCAATGAAACATAACGAACCATGTAATTAAATAATTTATTCCACCTAAATGTCATGATAATGTTTATGCAAGAAACCCACAAAAGGAAAATCAGAAGAAAAGGCTCTCATCATCGGTGTGAACTCCATGCTCATTCCCCTATATAAATACCAAACACAACAAGAAGGCAGTCAAAAATAAAGCACAAATCCACTTTCCCTTGTCCATACCAGTATTCATGAAGACTTCTTAGATACCATTTACTGACCAAAATATGTTTTGAGTAAAACTCAGACATCCTACTCCGACAACGTCTATAAATAGTCTACAGAATATTTCATGAAACATTATGATAATAAGTAAATTAATTTATAAATTACTACAAAACATCAATGAATAACCACTAACCCTTGATATCCAAGATAAAACCTTATGTTATCCCAAACCAGGCATGACATGATATCATATGTCACTTTCCATTCCCCAAATAAAAAAACTATCATGGAATATTATTACCTTCCTCCACTAGGAAACTTAGGCATCACCTACATACATAATTCCCTCCTGCACTAAGAATCCATATTATCACCCTCAATCAGCCATTAATCATTCACCTCACCATACAGTCTCAATGAACCTATCCCTTCATCTATTAGAATCATGTGTCCATACATCTCACCCTATGGAACCATATTTATATATATGCATCTCACCCTTATTTATCACACTAACATGCATCTCAACCTCAAACATCAAGCCTAGATGTGTCCTCCAACAATAACAATGAAATAGGAAATTATTATAAAAAAATATATTCAAAAAAAATATATTTTATCAATTCAAAAAAAATTATAAAAAGCATGATTATCATTTAAAATTGACATATTTACAATTTCACAATTCATTATGTCATCATATCATCAAACCACTATTCCCTTACAAAATTCCATACCAATTATACATTCATAAGACATGTGATCCTAGTGAATTTCAAATTTACATGTTAATTCTAACCGTAACAAATTCATCACTTTTATTTTACTATTCAGGGGAATAATTCATAGTCTATAATTCATGGATGAAGGTGGGTACACATCTCTGGTGGCCACGAGTCCAAATCTCTATATCCATTAGACTCAGTTGTGTCTGTTTGATGTATAATGATGATAATATTGGATAAACAAGAGGATTATATCTAAAATATATTATGAACATGGAATTCCAGTGGGATAATATTTTTTTCACATATAATTCAAAAAAAATTCAGACCTTGGGGACTTATTTTAGACCACGTACCTTAACCAATGAGGAAGATACCTAGAAATTAAATTCCCAAATCAACATTCAACACCATGATCCTCTATGGAATTTATTGATTAGTGATGTAAAGTCTTATATAAGGATATATAATAAGAAAACAAGAGGAATCCACTATAACAAATCATAACTCATTTATTTAGTTGATCAAGACTGATGAACAAATTTAGGAGTTGATGAAAAGTGTTATAAAAGCCCAAGAATCCTTGTAAAACCCTTCACAATCATAAATCTCAAGTAATGTTTGAATGATGGTATTAATAATATTATATTGGTGATTCGGTGCATAATATGCTGCTTCCTGTCTTAATTCCAGCACAACCTGACGCCCCTGGCTATCCAATGGTATCCTCCATAGCCACGACTTGATTATAAACCCAATCCGTTCACTGGTGGGTTATATCATCAAGGTAGTGGGCATCATATTTATTTTCCAAGAAAATATAATCCCACTAGAAAATAGGATAATTTTTATTGCTATCTAGTGAAACATCAGCATCTCTAATGCTACATGCCACTACTATCAACAATAAACCAACTTCCACCGAGTCTGCATTCTCCTCTGAGCATGTTTTTCATGATAAGAATTGGATCAAATGTAATTATGAAATGTATTTAAACAAATCATAAAGAGTGAACATATATTGGTTATTGTGTGGGATTTTAGAGGGTGATTTTAAAGTCTTATCACATAGTTTTAATCTTGGTTCACCCGTTTTACCCTTACCATGGTGACTCCATTTTTACAAAGGTTATTATTCATAATCACCAAAATTAATAGGGGCCTAATTAACAAATTTGAACCTCATGATTGAAAATTTTGAATGTATTTTCTCAAATTTAAAAACCATAAGTGTTAGAAATTACATTTAATCTAAACTAGTGAAATGTGACTAAATTTATTTTTCCACAACATGAATTTTTATTTATAAATTTTTTTATATCAAAATAAATCGTACTGTATATTCCAATGTTATTAATTGGAATTTTTTTATTCGAAAAATATTAATGAAATTTTAAAATCAATTATTTTTTTGACCTTTTAAATATATAGAAAGAGAACATGGCTTTAAATAAAATCAGTATTATTCCATATTCATTGAAAAAATCAATATTTTCCAAAACAAAATCCTAAAATTTAAACATAAGCCATATTTTATATGATGATTTAAAGAAGTGTTAGAAATATATTTATAATATATGTGTACACAATGCAATCAAATATATTTTTAAAGAAAATGTATTTTTAATCCTAAAATTACTTTACTAAATATTGAGTGATTATTTCATAAGAATTAATCAATATGTTATTATTGATTAGGACCATTATACGTTATTTCACAATGTATTAACTCCTATAAATACCTTCAAATTCAATAGAAATGTTATAATGGCCATATTTCAAGGTTCTTTTATGTTCAAGGTTGCATGTACTATATGCTCTCAAACATAGTCATATTTTAAAATAACACGATTTTATAGATCTGAACATCCCAAATTATAAAATGAGCATACCTGAAGAATATCCTCCAATGATTGAATTTTATGATCTGATTTTCCATTATATTGAAGATGAAAATATATTCTAATACGTATTTCAATACCTATTTAATTTTTATGTTCCTTCAAAAAAGTAGATGTAAACCATGTATCATGATAAGATACAATAGAGATATTAAGCCAACATAAATTGACTATTTTTTATGATGTATTTGGTAGAAATAATATAAATTCATATGATCCCAGAATAGAAATTATAGAAAATTTAGTCGAATGATAACTCATATTTCATTATTACCTCCTATTTATTTAGTAATCCCACCATAATATCCTAGGTCATATGCTCCCATTATCATTCGGGAATTGAGAATGGATGATTCATCCTCTTCAGTTGATTTAATTCAGCTTTAACCCATTGATAATTCCAACATTTCATGGTATTACTAGCAATGTCTATCATCATTCCTCCCCATAAATATAATTCTCAATGATTTATTTATATCTTAGTGCTACCAGGATGAATATAATATAGAGGGATATGACACTCACTGAATAATTAATTTTTAATTTAGAGAAAACAAATATATATGATCTCTTACAAAATATAATTACACATTCATTTTTTAATATTAAACTCTTTAAATATTTTCCCCTTCACCAATTCCTTATTTTTGCAGAGACATAATATTTCTTCTGATCATGCATAATTGTTTCTAGAAAAGAAAATTACATTGAAACTTGAGCCAATATAAAATGGGATTTATAATACAAACATCTGGTTCTAGTTACATTAAATCATTCACTACCAGGTCATGTTTGAAATATACCATTGTTAATGATGTATTATCTTGTTGAATCATAACATATATTTCCTTTTTTTCTATACATATAGGATATTGGATCATTAAATGATAATCCATTAACTATTATGGCCATCTTCTATGTCGCATGTTTAAATTTTTCTGTGTGAATATATACATAAAACATTTATTATTCATATATATACATATATCACATTTCTACCCATATAAGAAATTCCTCCGTGTTTTTACTGAAAAATTACTGTTGTAGGTTAATAATCATTCTTTGGATAATTTTACATATGAAGATTCATATTACATGATTCATATATTATTACCTTATCATTTTATATAAAAATACAACTGAGGACCTTTAAAAAATAATCTTTATAGTTCAGAAATTCCCTATTTCTTGAAGGTATGTATAAAATTGTAGCATTGGTCAATCTTATTTTTAATTCCTAGAAACAATCATCACATTCCATTGTCCATCTGAATCTCTATCGTTTTCAACTTATCATGGATTGAAAGTGATCTAACTGATCAAGGTTTTCAAAAACATAGTGGTGATAACCTACTAGTCCATATAAACACAAAATATTGAGGAATTAGTATTTCATGGCCAATCTTTATGAATTATAGTTTTAGGAGGGTAAAATGTTATATTGTCTTTAGTTACAATATTCCAAATGAATGAAATCTACCAACACCTAAAATTCACATTTTTTAAATTTTCCATAAAACATATTTTATTTTATGAATCTATAAAACAATACTTATATGTTTATCATGATCCTCATTTCATTTATAATATACCATAATATCATCAATGAATACCACCCAACATTTATCCAAATAGCAACATAAAAATAAATTGATTAGATCTATAAATACAATGGTTGGATTAGGTAACCCAATGAGAATAACCAAAAACACATAATAACCATACCTAGTTTAACATGTTTCCCTTGAAATTTTTTCATCCATTACCTTCAAACAATTATATATAGATTTGATGGTAATTATTGAAAAACATTGAGCACCCTGGGGATGATCATACAAGTCATCAATATGAGGAAATAAATACATGTTCTCAATAGTAATGTATTCAATTCTTTATATTCAATGAAAAGTCGCATAAAACTATCTTTCATTTTAACAAACAAAATAAAATCACCCCAAGATCAAGTGAAAGGGTGAATAAAACCCTCATCAAGTAATTTTTTTATTTTCTTCAACTCCAATAGCTTTTTCCACACCCTTAATATATATATTAATTAATTTAAATAATTTAATAATTTATAGTCTTTATTTATGAATTTTGTTTGGAAAATTATTTTTTTTGAGTTTGGCGGCATCTGGCACATGGGAAGATCAAGGTTTGGAGATCATGAGGCTACCACTTGGTCAATGTGTGGCCTACACTGTGTTCAAATGAATAAAAAAAATTATACGAAAAAGAAATTGACGTTAAAAGATATATAAAATAAAAAAGAATAAATTAATAGAAAATTAAAAATATTTTTTTAATTATAGTAATATGGATGAAATTATTATTGAAAATAATAATAATAATAATATTATTATTATTATTAATTATTATTATTAAAATTTGGAGTTCTGATGTGTTTTAGGCATGTGTGCAGGCACTGCACGGTTAGCTGAAACAGTGTGGTTAGTACAGGTTCCCATGTGACTGCATATTTTTTATTATTATTAATTAGTAGTGTTGATTATTTAATATTAAAAAATCTACTATTATTAATATTTTCTACTATTATTAATTAGTTTTTATGAATAGGATTGTTTTTTTATATTAGTTTAGTTTTCTTTTGTTTTATTTAATTTTTAAGGTGTTCAATCCCCTTCCAAATTATATCCCTCTTTACCCCCTCATTTATGCCTACTTTTGTAGTTTGTGACCCCCCCTCCCTTTACAACAACCCCTATACTCTGGTTCATTTTCCAACGATCCCCTACCGGACAACCTCTAGTTGGTGTGCCGCCTTGCCAAAGAGACCTCCAGTCGTCACCACTCCCCTACCAACGACACCTATAGCCAGTGCCCCACCCCTACCAATGTGATTTCTATCCCACATACATCCCCTACCAGTGAAACATACAGCTCATGCACTTCACTTGACTGCGTGAACCCCTTTCGGCATGACCACCCTTTCTTTTGTAGCTTTCCCCCTCTTGTGACCTCCCTCTTCCTTCATCTTCAATTTCTACTTTTTCGTGGTTTCCTCTTCTTCCATTGTTATTCATGAAATAGGTTGTTGTCTTCCCATGATTTTTTTGGTGTTCATGGTTGTTCAAGACTTTGGTTCATAGATTCAGGGTTTGGGAACCCTCATCCAATGATTTCGGGTCTGTGTTTCTATTGGGACATGGATTTGAGGTAGGTTTCCCCTTTCACATGCCTTTACAACTTAAGATTCATTAGTTTCAGGTTATTTTCACCTTATATATATTCTTTATATTTTTATACCATCATTTGATGATTTAATTGGTGTATAAGAGGGTAATGTATTCCTTGTTTTGTGGTAAAACGCCTCATTTTATTAAAAATGTGCAAACCCATGTTTGATAAAATGATCTGATGGATTTTTCACATGGTTTGTTTTATTTAAAACATGGTTTACTGGCTTGAATTATCTTATGGAATTAAATTGGTGTTTTATGCCTTGTTGGGTGTCAAATTGAATTTTTTTGTTAAATATTTCATACCTTATGCCTGGTTTAATGCGTGGATGGATTTTATGGGTTAAATGTGATGTAATATTATTGTTTTGGAATTTATTAACATATTGGAATCTTTAGAAAGAATATTTTTGGTTCCTTATATGGTTTCCCTAGTGGATTTGTTTTTATAAAGAAATGTGTAATTGGATTTAGCATGTTTTCGAATTTTTATTAAAAATGGTTGGTTCCTTGAATACGTTACCAATGTTTTTTACAGAGGTTGTGAAAATGTTTTCATGCTTCAAATGGTGTTTTAAACCCATTTATAGAAAGGGGATTTTGTATATTGATAAATGTTGGTTTTATGAAATGCTTAAAGTCGTGTTTGGATGCTTTTTGTAATTGTGAAAATCATTATTTTAAAATCATCTAATGGATGACTCTCGTGCGTTGTTATAATTAATAGGTGGGATTTACTCAATGTGTAATAATAATGAAAAATTATTGGAGTTCCTCAGTATGTAATTCTTTTGTTTTATTTGTTCTATGGAATGAGAATCGGTATTTAGAGTGGCACAAAGTGAACCTTGTTGTTGATTTATTATTATATATACATATGATTGGATGCTCAGATGGTATCAGTTGGATTACCCATATTAGATTAATAATACTTCGGAACATGGAATATTGAGATAATTTTTTAAGAATGATTGCTTCAATAATAGTTTACGTACGGGCTAGTGGCCCATAGTAGGTGGATATATTTGGGTTTACTGCTTTCATATTTTCCCTTCGTCCATCCTCAGTTGGTGTGGATGAGCGTATTTAGTGTTTTCTATTTCATCGTGTGTGGAATGTTGTTGGGGATGGGTTTTCATGTATTAGTATCTTGTAGATTATTTTTTATCTCTTGGGTTTACCTATGTCTATTGGCTCTTAGTTTCATGCGGTAATGAATTTCATATTCGTATGTTTATTTCTACTAGCTGTGTAGTGTAATCATTGTAGTGCCTTATTTTGTAGTATTTTTATTGGAATGAGAGGTGTGGTTTTCAAAATTGTTTGTGAAAAATAAATTTATAGAACATTGCCTTATCTTATTTTGTGGAAGTTGAAAATTTAAGATTCACATTTCACTTAAAAAGGTTTTAGCATCACTAATGCAACAAACCTATTTTTGAAATGAAGAATCACTAGTGCAGAAAACGTTTTTTACGTCGGTTATTTTTCATTTTTTACATCGGTTTCTAGCCGACGTTAATATGTGTGACGTTATAAATAAGGTTTTTGACGTCGGTTATTTAAAAACCGACGTCAAAAACATAAAATAGTGATGTTTATCACGTCGGTTATTTTAGAACCGACGTGATAAAGGGCCTGGAGAATGGTTTATCATGTCGGATATTAAAGAACCGACGTGATAAATGGCCTAGACAATGGTTTATCACGTCTGTTCTTAAACAACTGACGTGATAAACATAGGCGAGGGGGTATATCACGTCGGTTCATATAGAACCGACGTGATAATGTGGGGTGAGGGCGGTTTATCACGTCCGTTCTATAAGAACCGACATGATAAACCGGGCTGAGCATGGTTTATCACGTCGTTTCATATAAAACCGACGTGAAAAACCGGGGGAGGGGGGGTTTATCACGTCGGTTATTGTATAACCGCCGTGATAAATCGGATGGAGGCGGTTTATCACGTCGGTTATTGAATAACCGACGTGATAAACCATTGTCCAGGCCGTTTAGCACGTCGGTTATTCAATAACCGACGTGCTAAACCATTCTCCAGGCACTTTATCACGTCGGTTATTAAATAACCAACATGATAAACCATTCTCCAGGCCTTTTATCACGTCGGTTATTAAATATCTGACGTGATAAACCATTCTGCAGCCATTTATCACGTCGGTTATTAAATAACCGACGTGATAAACTATTTTCCAGGCATTTTATCACGTAGGTTATTAAATAACCGACGTGATAAACCCAATTTTTTTTTTAAACAGAATGCAATGATCTTCTCTCCACTAGAATCAACCAGAAAACAAATCAAGAAATCGTACCACAAAAACAGAAGTACATCAAAATTAAGCATGTACATAGATAACATATAAAACTTACCAACTAGACATCATCCACCCTCATTTATACCCCATGGAAAGCCCTCCCACACCGCGTTGGAGCCCTCACCCTCATGTGTACCCCCTGGACAGCCCTCCCCCACCCCATTGGAGCTCCCACCCTCATTTATACCCCTTGGACAACCCTCCCCTACCCCATTGGAGCCCCCACGACACTCCTGGACTGCCCCCCGACCCCCGGACACCCCCAAACACCCCTCGACAACCCCCCACCCGCCTGAACAACACCTCCTCATCCCCTCACTCCACTTGACAGCCCCCACCACACCCATGGACAACCCCCCCACCCCTGGACAGCACTCCCACAGCCCTGGACCGGCTTCCCACACCCCTGGACATCCCTGCAACCCCCCAGGACTGTCCCCCCACCGCACCGGATAGCCCTCCCAGACCGCTGGACACCCCCAACCCCACTGAACAAACCCCCACACCCTTGGAACCCCTCCCCCACAGACCCAAATCCATACCAGAAGAACCATCAAAAGTAGACCAAAACAAGAAGTAGAGAAAAATTAAACATTCACTTATATAACATTCAAAACTTACACTGTCAACTTCAAAAAAAACTAAATCAAACCTAAACAACTACCAAATACACAATTAAAAAGACAATATTCAAAATTACATTTTACAGTACAAACAACTAAAATTCAATCAAACCTGTAAAATAATTTGACCACTCCACTTGTACGTGTTTGATGTCTTCAGCAGTATAGGGTTGAGGGTCATCAAAAAGCTACAAATGAAAAAGAAGATAGTTAACATGTATAATGAATAAATCAAATTGAAATATTATGGAAAAGTTTAAGAGGAAATCGTACCAGGTCAAAATTCACAACTGTCCCATTAGTTATTATTTCATACATAAATCTTAACATATAATATCCGCATTCGATGAGGCCTTGTTGTTCATGACAATTCTATTTTGAATGAGTGTAAATTAAATATATTATTTTTATGTAATAAATCAAAAAGTACAAATTATAAATTGAAATTTACCTTCTCCTTTACATATTTGATATTTGCATTTCTTTTCTTTGTGTTTTTTCGAAAGTAGTCACATGCACTGTTAGAAAAATAATACGAATGGGGTAAATTTAAAATTCATTATAATATATAAAACTATTGAGAAATTGAAACTTACTTTTCTAATATATTCTTAAAACTTGCCCGCACATCACCATGAACAGAGCATATCCAATAAAGAGATTTCTCCATTGGGAAAAAAATCCCTAACATCCAATGATTACTGATAAAAGGAAATTTAATGTTAGTGGTCTTTTATGTTAAAAGATAATTAACTCTTTGAGAGAAATGTGGTTCATACCTCTCAAAAAAAGGCATCATCCAACATTGTTGGATTATATTCTTTTCAAATCTTTCAGTAATATAAACCATTCTTTGTTCCTCAGTCAATGCACATGCTTCAGGGGAAATCAATTGCGGGTCCATGAATCCATATACTTCTGTCAGGTCATTCCTCTCACAAATTTTATAAAGATACCTAATACAAAACATATATAAGTATACATTTTTAATAAATATAACGCAGGGAAAAGGTGTTAAGACTTACATGGAAAATATTTTCACCACGTTGATGCCCAACTTATCTCCAGTAACAAGCTCCATGATATCAGATTTTGTAATCCCCACACTTATTTCACGTCCACAAACATGAGATTCCATTGGAAACTCATTAAAACCCAACAAAAAATGTGAATATCTTGACAATCTACCAAGACCACTGGAATCTGTATCTGATGTCATAGCCTGTTGTCTTTGTTGTTGTCTATATAGTATTTCTTTACCTTTGAAGTATTCCTGTGAAAAAAAATTGAGAATTATAGTAGTTTTCAAATGATAAAACAACTTTAATAAAAAAATAAAATAAATGATATAAGATTCATACCTCTATGGTAATGAGTCGAAGAAGTCTGGATGGCCAAACTAAAAAATGGCCGATACTCTGTCCAACTGTCGCCACCTCATCTATAGGTATTGGTACTCTAGCTGATATATCTATAATATCATGTACAGTGACCCTCTGATTCTCTACCTCTTATTGTTGATGATGAACTGTATCTCCTATACAATATACCAACCCGTATGCTAATATATGATGTTGAGAATCATCAACATACAACTCGCAATATGTAGGAAGCTGCGGCGGAGGCGTAGGATAAAGAATGGGGTCTGCAGGCTGAGGTGGGGGAGTGGGAGCTACTGGCAGAGGTGGAGGATAAATAATGGGGTCTGCAGGGGGAGGTGGAGGAGTGGGAGCTGCAGTCTGAAATTGTCTTTGCATTTCTGCAAACATAGACTGCACCGAATCTCTAATCTTGTCTTCCATTGTCTCATTAATATTTTTAACTTCAGCCTCCAAGGATTCTAGTTTTTTATAAACCCCCTCAATGTTAGATGTTGAAGAACGTGGAAACACTTTTCTTACCGATACACCTGTCGGATATCCTCTTACACGACCAGGATGTTCTGGCCTTCCCAATGATGCAAATAAAATATCTTCCCTCCCAGTAGCTGTAAATGTCCCATCTGAACTTTGCTCCTCAAGAGAGTCCTGTATTAATTAATTGATCATTTCTGTATTGATTGAAACTTCTATGAAGAAAAAAGTTAACTTAAATAAATTAAATAGATATCTTACAATCCTCTCAGCTACGATTCTCGATTCTTCCGAAAGATATTGCCCTTTTTTTCCCTTCCGAGCTCTCTTCCATTTTTCATGTCTAGATAGAGGGGGTGGAGGGGCCACCTCTCCAGAGCTTGAAGACTCAGCTCTTAGTTGTTGAAATTTTTCCGCAATCATTTTTTCTTCTAATAATGTATACCCTCCCCGAGATAAACTATGAGGGTATACATTTTTAGATTGGATCTCTTGATGAGCTTTCCTTGTTTGCTGTAATTTAAGAATAAGAAATCATTAACAAAACATTAATAAAATCATTTATATAAGAAAGTATATAAAATTTTACATTGCCCTTACCAGAAATGGCTCTTTTTTCTACTTTCAAAAAACTGTCTCCATGTGTCTTCATCTATAAAAGGATATATACGACATGGATTGTCATGACTCCTATGACCATAAATGAAATCAGATGTGAGGGTTGATTTGAAATCCCTCCATCTCCTGGCAGCCAACGATAAGCATTTCTTCCTAACTCCTCCAGTGTTAGGAATATCAAATGTCATCTGATAAAGAGGTTAAACATAGTATATATACCAGAAACATTAAAATAATGCTCAAACAATGAAAAAAGATCTTACCAAAATCTTCTCCCACAACTGAGAGATAATCGCTTTATCCACACCTCTCCAATCATCATACAGAATGCTTACTTTGGTCTTAGCCTGAGTTGCAACAAAAATCTTAAAATCTTTGGCATTCGGACCTCTAGGAATATCATCATCATCAAACTCAACTACTATCCTCTGATCCTGCATACGGGCAAGTGATAATTTTGGTAAACGTGTGAAACCACGTTTAATAACCTTTGAACTCTTTTTCGTAATAGGAGCATGTGAATGTTCATCCCCAGAGGTATGACCAGCAAAATTCTCCTCCCCAGAATCATGTGGTTGATAATCTGAATGATCTGTCATTATCCTTCAAATCAAAAAAACAAACGTCAGTTCACAAATATACAAATTCAAATATTTTAATACTACTATAATCAGAAAATAGAAAAGTGTACTAGGTTACATAGTAGTAAACATTGGTAATATGGTAAGCATGTTTAACAATGGTCAAGATGGAAAAGATGGTCAAGATGGTCAAGATGGGCAAGATGGTAAAAAATGGAAAAAATGGTAAAACTCGGTCCTCCGGCTAGCCGGTGGGCAAGAACCGGTTGGCCGGTGCCCATACCGGCTGGCCGGTGGGAATGAACCGGTTGGCCGGTGCCCATATCGGCTGGCCGATGCCCTAACACCGGCTGACCGGTGGCTCTGGCAGAAAGCAATGCTTCTACCAGAGACCACCGGCTGGCTGGTGGGAATCCACCGGTTGGCCGGTAGACTCATAAATATACTTATTTTTTTTAAAACACGTTTTAATAAATAAAAAACATAAAATATCTACCATTTATGGAAATAATAAATGTATACAAGAAATAAACACATGTTACCTGTAATTTTAGGAATGTACAGATGGATTGTTTTCCCAAATTCCTTCGTCGTGATCGTTCCTTATGGCACAAACTATGTCTTCAACATGATCGTCATTATGTTCTGTTAATATTTCCATTGAAGTAGGGATCTCAAATAAATCAGCATATTCATCAAGTTCATCCTCACCAACATATTGTTTTTTCCCTTGTAAAACAACAGCCCACTGCATATCTGATTGATCTACTACATAAAAAATTTGTTTTGCATGTGTTGCCATTATAAAAGAATCAGTTGTGTCTTCCAATCTATTCAGATTAACAAGTGTCATTCCAAATTCATCGTGTATGACACTGTTGTTACCGTTAAACCATTTACAATTAAAAACAGGAACTTAAATTTTAAAGTAATCAACCTCCCATATGTCTTCAATCACTCCATAATATGAATTTGATGCAGAAATTGGGTTTTTGTCCTTAGCACTCGAAAAATGCATTGCTTCTGCAAACACCAATACACCACTATTCTGAACATTACTTCTGTTGTCCTGAGCTTTTGTATGAAATGTATAACCATTAATGTCATAACCAGACCATGTTATCACATTTAAACATGGACCACCCACTATCCATTTTAATGTTTCTGATACATCTGATCTACCAAGCAAAGTCTTTTTAATCCATGACAAAAAAGTTTTGTTGTGCTCATTCAAAATCCACATTTCTTTCTTCTTTGGATGACATTGTTTCAACTCATTAATGTGCAATGTGATATATGGTTGAGCATCAGCTATGTTCTTCAAGATGTATGATTCTAATTTCTTCATCTGTTCAGCTGACAATGATTTGACTTTCACACTGCGAATCCCCTTTCCCTCATTATTAACTTGTTCATGGCGAGATGGAGGCAAACTTATGTGTTGCGCCGCAGCCAAGTAGCTCGTACAAAACTCTGCTACCTCCTCAGAAATATAATTTTCAATAATGGAGGCTTCAGGTAGATATAGATTTTTAACATACCCCTTTAATATTTTCATATACCTTTCAAAAGGATACATCCAACGAAGATATACAGGTCCACAAAGCTTTATTCCTCGAACCAGATGAATCATTAAATGCACCATTATATCAAAAAAAGTTGGAGGAAAATACATTTCCAATTGACAAAGTATTAAAATTGCATCCTTTTCCAAAATGTTCAAATCATTCACATCAATCGCCTTGTTACAAATTGAATTGAAAAAACAACACAACTTCATTATAGTCTTTCTGACACGAATGGGCAATATTCCACGCAATGCAACTGGTAGAATTTGTTGCATCATGGCGTGACAATCATGTGATTTCATACCTATCAACTTCAAGTCCTTCATTGAGACAAAATTTTTTACATTAGAAAAATAACCTTGAGGCACTTTGGTATCATGAAGACACTGACAGAAGCTAATTTTCTCCCTCTTCGATAATGTATGACAAGCCGGGGGAAGAAATGTTCGTCTTCCTTTACGAGTTGGAGCTAACTCCAAACGTATTCCCATTGATATTAAGTCTAATCTTGCATTCAACCCATCTTTAGTCTTTCCTTTAATGTCTAACAATGTTCCAATCAAAGAATCACAGATATTATTCTCCACGTGCATGACATCAATATTATGTTTAACGTCATGATACCTCCAATGTGGTAGCTCAAAAAATATTGACCTTTTCTTCCAAATATGTCTATCATTACCAGATTTCTGTGTCTTTCCCAATGTCACGTCAAGGTTTTTCACCCTCTCAAAATACAGATCATGGGATAAAGGTTTTGGAGCAGTATCAAATTCTTTTGAGTCATTAAATTCCTTTTTTAGTCTTCTATAAGGGTGTTCCATAGGCAAAAACTTTCGATGACCCATGTACACTGTTTTCCTCCCATGATGCAATTGATAATAGGACGTCTGTTGTTCGCAAATTGGACATGCCTTATGCCCTTTAACACTGTATCCAGAAAAATTTCCATACGCTGGGAAGTCATTTATAGTGAACAGAAGCACTGCATGCAGTTGAAAATATTCCATTTTATAAGAATCATACACCCTAATACCATCAGCCCATAGCAGTTTCAAATCATCAATCAACGGTGACAAGTAAACATCAATATCATTACTGGGTTGCTTTGGACCAGAGATCATTGTACTCAACATGACATATTTGCGCTTCATACAAACTTCAGGAGAGAGGTTGTAAATTACCAATAAAACAGGCCATGAACTATGTGTGCTACTGAGTGTTCGGTATGGATTCATTCCATCTGTGCACAAACCTAGTCTGAGATTTCTTATTTCATTTCCAAATGTGGAATACTGCGCATCAATTTTCTTTCATTGTGGAAAATCAGCTGGATGACGTATTTTTCCATCACATACCCGCTCTTCAGCATGCCATCTTAACCTTTTTGCATCATGTGAATTAGCAAATAAATGTTTGAAACGATTAATTATAGGAAGATACCAAAATACCTTTTAAGGGAACTTTGTAATCTCTACATCACCCTGTGATTTTTCTTTCACCTTATACCGTGATGTCCCACATTTTGGACACTCTGACAGAAATTCATATTCCTTCCTATATATAATGCAGTCATTCGGACAGGCATGTATTTTCTTGTATCCCAATCCCATCGGGCATAATATTTTCTTGGCTTTGTAATGTGAATCTGGAAGATCGTTATCTTTTGGAAGAATGTCTTTCATCAATTGTAGCAGCTCTGTAAAACTTATGTCACTCCATCCATGCTTCTCCCTTAGGTTAATCAATCTTAACACCGCTGACAGAACCGTAAAATCTGTACAACCGGGATATAATGGTTTTTCAGCATCACCATATAGACGTGCAACTATCGGTTCTATCACAATTTGTTCTGCTACAATATCGTGAATCATTTCTTCAATTCCATCAGAGTTACCATCTTGCGAATCATCATCATCAGTGACATTCCGTCCAGTTTCACCATGCCAAATCCAAGGGCTGTAACTCGGATTAAAACCATGACATATCAGATGATATTTTATCTCTCTACTTTTCAACTTCTTCATATTCAAACATTTCAGGCATGGACAGAAAAAAATGTCACTACTTGGAACATTTCATTTTTCAAATTCCAAAAAGGCATCAACACCTTCCTCAAATTCATTGCTCATTCGATGTGCCGTAATCCAACTTAGACTCATTATTACCTATAACAAATATCAACAAAAAATATATATTTTTAAGATAAGACAAAACATGTTTATATGAAAAAGATCATAATTTGAATGTAAAACAATTTAAAATATAAAACAAATCTTGAAAGTAGTAGTAGTTTTCATAAGTACCCAACACCAAATAGTTATACATCGTAAGTGTCATGTTAAAAATATGAATATAGACCATTTGTTTTATGTTTAATAATATTGTCATATTATCTGATCATTCTGATTATATATTAGAATTACTATATCCTTTTGATCCGATATATAATCTAAGGCCATTAATATTTTTTTAGAAAAAGTAATGTTAATATCATGGTAATGTAAAAAAAAGTATATGCCGAACTATATATTTGTAATACCAATAAAAAAATACATATGTGTTTGGCCTGGGTTTCACACATAAATCAACTCATCTCACAGATTAAATTTTTGAATCATCCTACATAATACTTATTTTTATAACTTAGGGAATGAAAATAATAAAAGTTTTGATTTATGATACTCATTATGGGTAAACATTATATATATAAATATAATATC
The DNA here is from genome assembly GCA_963277665.1 of Viscum album. NCBI lineage: Eukaryota > Viridiplantae > Streptophyta > Magnoliopsida > Santalales > Viscaceae > Viscum > Viscum album. The sequence continues at coordinate 1,024,696,235 of OY728162.1, forward strand.
TAATCTCATAAAAAGATATCCATGGGGGTATAAGAGCATGTATACACAAAGCACATGATCAAAAAGATAAGTGAAACATTTCTATATAATCATAGATCATAAAACCTGAGTCCAAGTATAACAATTTTAGCATAACATAAGACATGATTTATATGATAGTGGGAACATGATTTAAAAAACCTTATTCACAAGATCACAACATTGGTATGTGGAATAACATAAGAGTGTGGCACAAACATAATCATATAAGTCATAACATATGTCAAGGGAAAACATAGTTTCATTCACCTCATATTGGGATATGTTAATCAGCTTTCCTATAATTTATTATAATATTTCTTACCAGGCACATCACATAACACATTGGACATGGTATAACCATCTGTATCCCATATTGATCTATGATATATAATGCATTGTCGAATGCATTAGAAGGATATTATGGACCCAAATGTCACATAATGACTAACCATATATATGGGTGAATCATGATCATCAAATCATTTATAACACATTCGTAGATCAATTAACTAACAAAAATGAAATGAGGGTCATAATTGTTCTTACAAAACATAATAAATATGAATTGATATTTTTATGAATGCAGATGAAAACAGATGATGGTTTTCTGATCTAGGAGTTATAAAAATCATAATTTTTTGAAAAAATATTATGATGTAACAATGTTGAATGAAATTTTAAGGATAGGTATTACCGATTGTACCTGGTCCAATTTCATTCATGAAAATAATTTTCTGGAAAATCATATTGAAAATATGATTTTAAGAAAATAAGTACTACCAATCTTCATCTAGAAAGACACATTCCAGCTAAGTAGGAAATAATAATGTTGCTGGAAGAATGGAACGTTACAGTACCACCCATTATTTTTCAGATTTTGCTGAAGCTAATCCACAATGTTTTAATAATCATTTGCAAGTTGAATGTTGCGAGTTGAATGAACATAATAACCATTTGCAATAAAAAAAATTCCACGAGATTCAAAAACGAACGAAAAGCACATCATGAATCGAAACAAAAACGAACGAAATAAATTCGTGGAAGGCTTACTTGAATGTCGCAAGTTGAGATGATAGATCCGAGAGCAGTGAAGAAGATAAACAATGCAGCCAAAATGAGTGTAACGCAGGCGATCGACGAGCCGATTACAGTTTACCGCGCGAGAGAGAGACGAGCCGGCGACTATCAATCGAAAAAATCGTAAATGACAGAACACGGGCTTTAATTTATTTAAATGCTTTATAATGTCGGTTATTATATAACCGACGTTATAAACTATTTTTTAGCTTTTTTACGTCGGTTATTTGGCAACCGATGTAAAAACCCCCCCCCCGGGGCTTTGGTTTTTTATGTCGGTTTCAAAATAACCGACGTAAAAAAACCAGATATCTACGCGTTTTTTACGTCGGTTATAAAATAACCGACGTAGAAAACCCGATATTGACGTGTTTTTTACGTCGGTTATCAAATAACCGACGTAAAAAAACCAAAGCCCCTAGGGTTTTTTACGTCGGTTATAAAATAACCGACGTAAAACACACCGCGCTTTGGTTTTTTACGTCGGTTATTTGATAACCGACGTAAAAAACCCGATACTGACACGTTTTTTACGTCGGTTATGAAATAACCGACGTAAAAAAACCAAAGCCCCCGGGGGTTTTTTACGTCGGTTATAAAATAACCGACGTAAAACACACCGCGCTTTGGTTTTTTACGTCGGTTATTTGATAACCGACGTAAAAAACCCCCCGCGCATTGGTTTTTTACGTCGGTTATTTGATAACCGACGTAAAAACCCAACAGGTGCGATTTGTAACATAGGTTATTAAAATAACCGACGTAAAAAATCTACTCGCCGCATTGTTACGTCGGTTATATATAACCGACGTAAAAAATGGTGTCGTAAAAAACGATTTCTGCACTAGTGAATGGAAATGGGCCATACTTTTTTTAAGTAAAATGTATACAAAATAATACTTTTATATGTGTTAGATAAATCATGATATCTATATGTCATTTATTTTAAAGGATGTGAATTGGGAATAGATTATCAGGTTGGCATATTGAGTTTTAATACGAATACATATAGTTCTTTTCCGTTTTTAGCCCTAGCGCATGTTTCAACTTGACTTCGGTCACCTTGGACAACAGTTGATATTGTGTTGGAGAGTGACCTATCTGGTCACATGGATATAGTGTGTTCGTCGGGTTTAATTGGTTTACTTGTGTATTTTAGTTGTATTTTCATATACTTGTACTAATTTTATCCAGTTCGGTATCATTTATATATTGAACATCTTGTACATCTTCCGGTGGTTAGTATTATTAATTTCTTTATCAGGATAAATTATTCCCTTTTTTAGTTTGTTGATGTCCTTGGTTTAGTTTTCTATCCTGGGAGGATCGGTACTTCCTCTTCAGCCTTTCCATGGATCTTCTCGAGTGATTAGTTTATGGTTGACCAAGGTTGGTTCATGAAAAATTTTCATTAGAGATGGGCATATCCTAGCAGTCCTTTCTCTTCTGAAACCCCATTGTTACATAGGGATGCCATGGTAGGTGGAGAATTATTTTTAGGACTCATGGGGTAGTTGTTGAAAGAGTGTTCTGAACTCTTTCTCATTCCAATCCATGGGTTTCCATGGAAATTCCGGTCTCATTAGTATCTATAGTCTTTAATGATTGTTTGGTGATTGGGATATGATAAGTGGTGTTGGACCAATATCCTTCATGAACCATTATGTCTTATAAATCCATGTGTAGATGTGGGTATTGTCATAGAAGGCTCTTGTTGTCTGTCGAATGTTTGGTGCATGGTCGTCCACCATATGGTCAAGTCACCCAGAGAAACAAGATCCCTTTTTGTGGGTCTCTTAGTCCTTCCATAAATTAATGTTTTTCAAAACAAATCTGGTGTGGGAATTTTAGAAATGGGTTTTAATGGGATAGTTGGATTTTGAAAAGATGAAAATGAATTTTCATGATTTACTCTAACATAGGATTTAGAATGTTGGGATTTTGATAAACAAATCTATGGTTAATGTAGATATGGTTTAATGGGATGGGATTTCCATAATGTAAACATATTGGCTGTGGAAATAAAATGTTTGAAAAGCATGGGTTATTTTAAAAAGAGTGGCTTGTTTAATCTTTTGGAATTGTATAATTTGGTTTTTTTCAAATTTTTATGAATGGATAGTGTTTTTTAGATTGGTATTTTGTTAATCGAAATGGGCTTTGACCATAATGGCTAGAAGATTATGAATAGAAAATTTGGTGAATTTCAGAAAGTGGAAAATGGTTTTTTGAAATGAAATGTCTATTCTTGAGTATTTTTATTGTTGACAAGTAATTAATTTGGTTCTTGACTTTTTGTTGTACATCGGCTATCCCCATGGACCTTAGATGGGTGATCGTGGTGCAGTTGCTATTGATTCCCCACTAGCAGGTTTTCTAGTAGATCAATCAAAGGATTTTATGCTTTGGTTATAGAAGAAAAATCCAACTATTTTTAATCGTAATGTATACCCTACCATAGCAGAGGTGTGAATGTGAATGATCAAAAGGAAGTTTATCCCCATTGAGTTTCCCATTTCAATAATGGATATGTTTTTGACATTCATTCTTGGAGGTTCACCGTGGATGTGGTGGAAGTCGGTTTCTCAGTACAAGACCCATGAAAATATTACCTAGTATTTTTTCAAGGATTCATTCATTTATCAGTATTTATATGAGATAGAAAGGGTGATAAAGGCGATGGAGATTCCTTGTCTTCAGTAGGGTGATGGGTCGGTGTTTCAGTATTTCCATATCCTTGTAAATCTAGTCCCTTATGATCCAGGGTATGCTGCAAATGATTCCATGAAGCCTTGAGATCTTAAGGTTGGGATTCATTTTGACCTATAGTCGAAGGTTTCATAGTTCAATATAACTTAATTTGGTAAAGAGGCGACTCAAGCATTTCATGTTGGATACATTATGGAAAGAGTGAATGAGCTATTCCTCCATTACTCGGTCCCTAGGAGCAGTGGGGAAGGTTCTTGTTAAGATATGAGGAAGCAGTCAGATGTTTATGAAGTAGTTTGTGGAATTAAAAGGGCTTAAGATATTTCATCATCCTCTTCGGGGCAAGATATCCTTGAATATTATCAGTGTGAAATGTCCGGCCACAAAAATCAATCATGTTGAGATGATATGAATCCCTTCCATGCATGTGGATGCTTGGGTCACTTGCGGTGATTCTGTGGGGGCCTATCTAAAAAGTGTCACAGAGGAAATCCTTAGAAGTGATGTGTTGTGGGAAATTTGTTTGATGTATATTTTTATATGTTTCCTTCAAATGTAAGGGATCTTTAGTCATGGTGTTTTGGCATGGTGAAAATGTAGTGGATGTTGTCATCCTCCTTATGAATTAACGAGCCAAATTAAAGTGTGGTTTCATTTCTATAATTCCTGTATTTAACAATTTATCAAATCGATTAGTGCATGTGCTAGTTGGGTATTAGAAGCTCTTAAATGTGAAGATGTAGATGCATCATACATCAGATCTTTACCCATAGGTCTTCGAGTGAATTTGAAACATAGTCTGGATCCCCAAACGATTAAGGAGTCTAGTTATGTTTAATCCTCCTCAATTTTATTGATGAAGTTCTACTATATCTCTTGTGGTTTCTCTGTCACCAATAATTCTATAAATATGAAAGAGTGAGGTGGAATTATCCCTCACACTATGTTTATAATGTCATTTCTAGTGTGAGCCCCAGATCAATGTCCTCGTGTGGACCCACATGTTAGTCAGGTTCATTGATGGTTTTTATTTGTTTTTGAGGGTCGAGTGTTGGGTAGTTAATGTTTGTGAATTAGTGGTCCATTCATTGGGGCCCTTCCTTGATAGCCCATGTGTTGAGGGTTTTTGGCCATTGTGTGAGCGGCCCATTTCTAATTCATGCTGAATTTACGTTTAGTCATTTTTAGTTGGTTCTTTATGTTGAGGAGACCCACCGCCTAACTCATTTAATTTTATCTTAAGATGTTATCGGATTCTAGTTGAGTTCTATTCTTGGTAAGTATGTTTGGTCCACCCCACTATTGGTTATATATTTCATGTTTTGGATTTGTTGACCTGAGTTATGTGGAAACTTTAAAATCATTTGATTTCTTATTTTTTATTTTTGGTTTGTGTGAGCATGGGGTTTCCTTGGAAAATAACAAATTTACTAGTTTCGGATGCTTTCTGGATTTGGTGGATTGAATCTTTTCATTGATCATGGGAATTGTATGTGGGTTTTTGTTTTATTTCATGCTATGAGGTAGTGTTCTATTATTTTTTGGAGAAATTTCTTTGGATAGAGAGGTTGGATCAGGTTGATGTTGAATACTTAATCATTCATTAATCAGCTAGATTGTGTTGTGGATTTTTTGTGGTGGAAAGCATTAATGGTGTAGAGAATTTTCTCACCTTAATCTTGTATATTAATTAATTCAACTATATAATTAATTTATTGTCTGTATTTTTTAGTTTTTTATTGAAAATTTGTTCTTTGGGTTTGGCGACATCTCACATACGGGCCGAGCATGGTTTGGAGATTCTGCAATTACCCCTATTCACATTATGGCCTACCCAATGTTCAAGTAAATTAATATATCATGTGAATATGAAAATGATGTTAAATGAATGTTAAATTAAAACAAGGAAATAAAGTAAAGTAAAATTTAAAGTATTGTTTTAATAATAAAAAAATTTAATATTGGGAATATTATTATTATTGTTATTCCGGATTTTTTTGGTTTTAGACCGATGCACATATACCACATAGTTAGTGGAAACCATGTGGTTAGCCCAAGTTCATGTGTGGAAACTTTTGGAATTGGCAGAAGCTACCACACAGATCTTACACGGTCAAGTGATCCATTTGGGTTAACTACGTGGTTTCATATGGTATAAAATAAATGAAATAAATGAGAAATAAATTAAGACAATTTTTTTATTAATTATATTATTCTACATATAATTATAATTATTATAAATTATTTCAATTATTATGAATAATTTTATAATTATTATTTGTGATTATTATTATTATTAAGAGTTTTAATATTATTATTATTTTAGATAATTATTATTCAGTTATTATGATTTATATTATTATTTGTAAATTAATTTTCTTAGGGTTTTCTCTTCACTTCCAATTTTTCTTCCAGGAAACCCCATCCTTTTACCCTCCTTGTGTGGTGTGCGACCTTGTTGCTACAACCCTTCACATCTGGATCCTCTATCTGGTGACCTCCTGCCAGGGTGTCTCCCATACCGGTGTGACCTCCAACTGGTGCCTCACCACTACCGGTGAGACCTCCAGCCGGTTCATCACCCCTCATAGCAGGACCTCCGATTGGTTTTCCACCCCTACCAGCACACCAACGTGACCTCCAATCGACACGCTGGTGCGACCTTTGAATGGTGTGTCGCCACTACCGGCGCGACCCCCCTTTCTAGCGTGAAATTCCGAATCTTTTATCCTCCCTCTTTTGTCCTTATTAATTTTTTTCATTTATTCTTATATTTCCATTGTCATGCTCGACGTGGAGAGATTTTTTCCCAATGAAATTTTGTGGTTTTGGTCTTTTTGGATTTCCTTTCATAAATATTGGGTTTTAGAACCCTTGTCGAGTGATTTCGAGTGTATTTTTTCATTAAACCATGGATTTGACGTAGGTTGCACCTTCTACATGCCTTTTTAATTTTTAATTCATCTATTTCGTGTTAATAACACCATCTTTATATTATTTAGTTTGTTATATCGGCCTTGGATGAATTAGATGGTGTGGAAAAGGGTAGTTTATGCCTTATTTTTTTTTTGGAAAATATCCTTTTTTTGTAAAAAATATGCACACCACATGTTTTATAAAATTTATTTCTATTTTTCGCATGGGGTTTGGGTTATTTAAAACAAGTTTTACGAGATTTAATGAAAATATGGAACACAATTTGGGTTTTATGCCTTTCTTTGTGTTGATCAGAAATTGTTTTTGTTAAATATTGCATTCCCTATGTGTGGATTAATGACCTGTTGGATTTTATAGGTTAAATATGATAAAAGATGATTTTTTTGGGATTTATTAAAATATTTCTAGTGTGGGAAACAATATTTTTGGTTCCTTATATGGTTTACCAAGTGTAATGGTTTTTATAAATAAATGTGCATTAGGTTTTATCATGTTTTTGAATTTTTATAAAAAAATTGTTTATGCCTTGAATTTGTAACTTGAGTGTTTTGAGGTAGTTAGGTAAAACAATTTATGCTAGAAATAGTGTGTTTACACCCATTTATAAAAAGTGTGTTTTTTATATTGATAAATGTTTGTTTTGTAAAATACATAATGTCCCATTTGATATCTTTTTTAAAATGGTGAAAAAATTTATTTTAAAAACCTCTAATGGATGACTCAAATACCTAGTTATATTTAATGAGTCGTATGTCCTCACTATGGAATCCTTATGACCCATTGTTGGAGGTCCTCGGTATTGACTCCTTGAGTTCTATTAGTTTTATGGCATGTGAATCATCCCTTAGAGTGGCATGGTGGGATGCTTATTTTTTATTATTTAAATATATATGTGTGTGATTGGATGCTCGGATGTCATCGGTTGACTCACCATGTTATATACAAGAGACCTGGAAACCTGTAATTTTGAAAGAGTATTTTATGAATTATTTCTAAAATGGTAATTGACATATGGACCTGTGGCCCATAGTAGGTGGGTATATTTGGTTTAATTGATATGGGATTTTCCCATGATCTGTCATGTGTTAGGGTGGCCGAGTGTATTGAGTGTTTCTTATATCATAGTGCATGGAATGATATCAATGATGTGGTCTCAAGTATGAGTATATTGTGGATTATTCTTTATCTCTTGGGTTTAACAATGCATATTGGCACTATGTTTCTTGTAGTAATGAATGTGAAATTTTTATTTTTATTTCAACTTCCCTTGTTGTGTAATCATTGTAGTGTCTTCTTATGTAGTGTTTTTCCTAGAAAGTGAGGTGTGGTTTTCAAAACAATTTGTGTAAAATAAATTTAATGATAAATGTTATATAATATTTTCTTCATGTTTAAAATTTAATTATAACATTCCACTTGAAAAGGTTTTGATATCACAAATGGAACAGACCTAGTTATGAAATGAATAAGAGAAATGGGACATACATTGTTTTTAATTAAAATGTGCATGAATTCATACTTTTTTATATTTTAGTTAAATATTGATATCGAATTTTCTTTAATTTTAAATTAACTGAAATGCGAATAGAATATTTGGATAGCCTGTTGAGTTTTAAAACTCATTCCTATAGCTATTTTTTTTGTTTTATCCTTTTCTAAGTATTCATGTTGAGTTCGGTAACCTCAGGAGATGTTTGCTTTTTTGTGGGGGAGTGACCTGCACCTTCACATCAAGATACTGTGGCCATCAGGTTTAGTTGGTTTATTTCTGTAGTTCCATTATATTTTCAATTTTTCAAATAAAAAATATATCATTCTGTTTCATTTATATATTTAACTACTTGTACACCTTGTTTGGTATAGTTTTCTTTTTATATTTATTGGTAGAAATCGTTCCTAGTTTGAACTTTGTTGATTCCCTTAGTACATTTCACCAGCCCGAGTTGATCAAGAATGCCTTTTGGGGCATTCCAAGGATCAGCTCCGGTGACTGGTTCTGGGTTGACCCATGATGTCTTATGACAGATTCACTAAATCCATTCAATATTGAGGTATTGAAGTTGTCCAAACATTAGAAACTAATTAAATTTTAAATTCAACCATTAATAAAAAATAAAACAAGTCATATCATCAATAATTTTATCCAAAAAATTAAATACCATAGGCACATCATTAATCTAAATAATTTCCTTTTTCAATGATATATAAATTATATCATTCACTCACATCTTCAGTAAAATTATTGGCTTCTTGATATGTTATCATAGATATGATTTCAATATTTGGTTCAAATTGAAACATAGTATTTAAATTTAATATAACTTATTTTTCTTTTAAATATATCATTTCATGTTAACTCAAATATAATCCATACCATAAATACTATCAAACTCTATTATAGATTAGACAAAAATACTTTCTGAAAAAACCATTCCAATTATAAATATATAATGATTCATATACATCTTTGTTAAATTAATAACTCCAATAAGAGTTTTTATCAACAGTTTTAATTCCATTAATTAAATGATATTTCTATTTAACTATCTAATGTTCAAAAAATAAAGTATGTGTAAATACCAAATCAAAAAATACATTGAATAATTTGAATTAAAAAATATAAATGTCCCCATTTCATTTGATGGTCAAACATCGTCCATAGTAGTAGTTAATGAATTTTCCAACCCTTTCTTGTTTCTATTCTCATGCATCCAATATTGTGTAACTAAGATCAAACAAATATTATCATAGATTACTAATTCATTGAAATTTAATCATTTTAATACCATCTGTCCAGCTAGTTTCCCATTATTGGTCTAATAAATGCTCTTCTTTTCAAGTCATGAGCCAAGTCACTGAACTTATCACACTGGAAACACACTCTTGACCATGTTAGATATCATTGAAATTCTTTATCATATTTGGAATATGTTATTGGGGTACATATAGATTTCCTTGTAGATTTATTAACTATTTTTAGACATATTATAGATTTATTATTATTATTAACATCATGGGATTCATAAGAATAAAAAAATTCCCTCTCAACTTTCTATACACATCAAATAATTTCCATATAACTTGTAAATTCAAAAGAGGCCAATTCTTTTTATTAGCTTGGTTTCAGGACTATGTAATACCTATTAATTTTTCTCTCATAGTCCAAAATTAATCTTAGTGTATACTATTCCAATATTTTGAAAGTTTCATCATAAGAGGAAACTGATTCCACTTCCCTTTTCATAAAATCTAAAAACCCATTTTCCATTCAATGTTAATGATCTCTAGGAAAATATTTCTCATAAATAATTCCTTAAAAACCATTAATTATTATCAATTAATTTCATTCTTCTCACATGTATTTTTAATTAAATACACTAATGATCAAAATCACATTCAAAATGGTAAATTGTAAGAGTTGAATTATGAAGCTTGGAATAACCAAAAACATTAAATATCTTACCCATAGAATTAATCCTTCCTTATAATACCACATGTTTTATGGTTCTTCCAAATTCAAAATTCTATTTTTTTATTAGATGATATACTATTTGAATGTTCTTTTGTATAAAATTTGGTTTCCCTATTTCATGGGTTCAAAAATTTATAGACTTAATTAATTTAGTTACCATATCCACAAACTACACAACTCTTACTCCAACCATTTCATGTAATTGATTCAGAAGGATTTATTCTTATGGTTTCTTTAAAACTTTATTCACCTTATTACCTGAATGAAAAACCAATATAAAATAGGAATAAATTAGATAAAGAAACATATAAACCCATAAATTAATCAAAAACACTCTCATAATAATATAACCATAAAATAGAATCCCCATGTTGTATTTCATTGTTAACATCTTATCCTCTAAAGTTATCCAAACCCTACATTGATTCCCAATATAACTGTGCGTACAAATACAACCCTTAATTAAATTGTTTATAGTGAGGATTAAATTTCTAAACATTCCCATGACCTTTTATGTTTAGAGATTTAGATAACTGGGAATTCCATTACATTACAATGATGAAACTTCTAGACCATGTAAATGTTTTCAAAAAATTGGTTCTTAAGATAACAGTCATATTTCATTTATGACATACATTATTTGGTAAAAATGATTATCCACAACCAGATGATTGAAATTGTAATAGTTACTACACTTCCATAAATTAGGTAAAATCATTGAAAATGTGGGATGAGCACATTATTCTGAGTATGGTATATAAGAATAAAGGAAATATCTATTTTCATTAGAAAACATGAAATCCAATGAATTTTTATCGTTTTCACATAAAAATATTTGTCTCATAATAAAACATGAAATTAACTGTTGATCTATAAAACAATCCAAACTCATAAAAAGAATAAATTTATAAATGTATCTTAGGGAATCATTTTCATCACGTTTTTCAAATAACCCTTTTATATCACCCATTAATTAGGAATACCTATTTTGTTTCAAATAATATTTTATCTCGATATACTAAATCATTACCCAATGAATTGGAAAACTATATCTCATTCCCAAATTTCATCACATTTAATTAAAATGTTATGAAACACGATCAAATCATAATCAATAATTCATTTTCACTGGAAAACTAATAAAAACTATCATTTGAGACTATAATCAAAATAACATTCAGATATCTCATAAAAAGAAAAATAAATATCCTTTTCTATAGAAAATTCATTAAAAATAGAAAATTCAATGTTCACTGGGAATAAGATAATATTTTATAATCCATTTTGATTTGTAATTTTTGATTAATAATAATGAAAAATCATATTTGGGAAAAAAATATCATCATGCGATCAATGTAAAATACCACTATTTTCACTCTTTTGAAAAGAACATCAAAAGTAAGCCATATTGAAAATGTTAAATGATTTATTTTTAAACCATTATAATTAATGTCAAATATATTTGAAATTTATCTTAAAAATAATTATAGTATAGAGAATAACATTATTAAATAAACCTAGGGGATATGAATATGGAAAAAAAATTATGAATAGAAAATGTTAAACATTTAAAATAAGGTTTCAAATAAAATTCATTATCTAGATTATTTACCCAATCCCTATGAATTTTACCTTAAGAAAATAATAATATGATATTAATTATTTACATTATTCATAAACGATTTCAGTTCATCCCTTTATTATTATTCCTTTTATTTCCATTTTTATAATTCATTATTTATTTAATAAATCAGTATAGCTCGAACTAGTCATTTTGGGGTTGTTCTATTCATAGTTTTCAAAACAGCTTCGGTACCCAACTAATTGTTAAAATTACTTGTCCACTATCTCCATAAGATATAGATGTTTCATGCTATATTTTTCATCTCATTCCAAAAAAATAAGTTCAACAGGTCATAGTGTAGTTATATTTATGTGAATCTACCTTGATAAGCTTGTTTTTTTACAGTTTAAAGATCCCATGAGTATTCACATTTAATTACAATATTATAATAGAAGTTTTACCAATATATAATACAAAACAAATCATAAATTTATAATTATTGTATAATATTACTAATATATTAGTTTTCTAAATCCATCATCACATAATCATTATAAAATCATTCATGTAGGTGGTAAAACTAACCCAAATAAAAATATGTTATGATGAAAAAATGAATTAGGGTTTATTATTATATAGTAATGATATCAATTATTGGAAGAATAATGATATCAGTTTTTTTTAAAGTAAAAAATGAGATTAAAAAATAGGTAGATAATGAAGATAAATAAAATGGAATAGTAAGATGTTTATACTTATATAGTATATCAGTGTGCCCATTTTAAGTAGTTAAATTTTATGAAAACCATTTATTACAAATATTTTTATTGAATGAACCTTTTATCAATTTAGAACAATTTTCATTCTATATATATTTCATTCGTTAAATTTATTTTTAGATTTAGTCTTGTTAGTTGGTGACAAAAAAAATAAAATACCTCATTTTTTGCGGAGGTAGTCCATACATAACAAAAGCGATGTATTAATTTTTTAATAGATGGGATAAAGGTGAATAAAGATTCTTCCATAAATATAATATCATTTCAAAATAATAATGATTCATTTTTCATTATATTAATATGTTCATAATAGATTTGGAGGCGGTGGAAAAAGAAAGAGAATTGTAAAAAATATATTAAGACAATTACATCTTCTAGGGATAAAATCCTTTACACCATCCATAGCTTTCATAGATTGGTATCTTTGGAATATTAAATCCTATATAATTTGGGAAATATATTTTGGGTTGGATTTTTTAGGTCTTTTTTTAGATAATTTTCTCAATGTGTGTGGGGAAGTGATGGGCTGAGGGGATAATTTTATATATGGGAGGAGTGACACTATTGTAAGTAATTGAATTATTAAAATATAATAAATACATAACTGAAGTAAATTGGCACAAAATAGCCTAATTTAGAAGATAGTATAATATGATTATGTAATACACTCAAACATTCACATTTAGAAATGGTTTTTTGTAATTTTTGACCTTATTCCTACATTTTACACCACTTGAAAACTATTAACCTTTATCATGGTGACTAAAGTTTTACCTAGGTAACTCATTTTGAAGGATAAAAATGTAATGTTCCTTATTGAATAATTTCAAAATTCTGATTCAATGATATAAAATCTTTCCAAAATATTCAAATTCTAGAGGTTGTACAAATAATTATAATATAAGTTTCCATTACGCAATGAAAAATAAATAGAGAAATGAATTCATTGGTGTAAATTGAATTTTCTCCATAAAAATAAATTATAGTATTGAATCCTAGGAATTTTATTAGTTTATTAGTAAAAGAAATTTATGTGACTTTAAAATAAATACAAGCCCAAAATTTACCTTTCGAATACATAATCAACAGAACAGTTATGGTATTTGAAGACACAATTTTTTACCATTTAAACCTAAACATCATCCCTTTAAGAAAAAATATCACCCTACGTTAATTTTTATATGTTGAATCCAAAAAATTCGTTCATTTTATCAAATTCAATTTCTAAAATTTTTAAATTTTATTTTTCAAAAAAACTATATTACACATGGAAAAAATATTAGTTAGAATAAAAATTACCTCATTTTTAAAAAGGAAAAAAATATTCTTATTTTAAAGATTAAAAAAAATTATTTTTACGTTTAAAATAATAACTATTATTGAGAATAAATTGACATAATTTTAAAAATATATATATATATAATTTATTCATTACAAAATATACATGGTTCATCAGAAGAACATCATTGGTGTATGATTCTTGTAAATAGCCTATTGTGGGATAACCAAGCAAAATCATTACTTCTGTTACTCATTAATTAATTATCATCAACAAGGAAAACAAATAAGTATGGTTTAAGTAATCAATTGATTAATAGGATAAATATAATAACATTTGAAAATTTTGATTATATAAATATAATAAGAAGAGTTGAGAAGATATTATATTAAACTACTGATCATGATCTATTAGGGTTTCCAGAGTATAGAGGAGAATGAAAATTAAATTAGACTATGCTGGTTTAACAGATTCACCACCCATTTCATACATTATCTACCACTATATCATTGTAATTATAATATATGGATTGAAACTAGATATAGTGATGTATGTGCATGGTATTTCTATACCTATCAAAAACATCAAGGTATATCATTGTTCATTTGATAAGGCAGGTAAAGGATGTTAAAATCAATTAATATCTTTTCATTTTCAATCATAAATCAAACTCTATCACATATGGTTTTTTTATCCTTCAAACATCAATGTTATACAGGCATTGATTTCATACTAATAATTTCATTAATATATTAGATCATTAATAATATGGTATAAATGGACCATTTCACTAACCATCACTCAACCACTTGTATTCTTAATTGCCTCTCCTGTTAGTGTATTTAAGCTATTGGGGGAAAAAATTTCTTTATTTTATGAATGATTTGTTTTTTGACATTCCATATTAACTAATATGTGTAGATGGATGTATGTATGTATATATGGATGCATGTATGTTGAAATCATCGATAAATTGAAAATGATTATCTTAATTTTCCTAGAATTCCATTATTTTTTCACTTTTCATTTTATAAAAACTCAATACTTCAAAAATTGGTCAAATGATTTTATTCTCAAAGACTTGTTTTTTAATATATTTATAAATCCAGTGTTTTCCACATTTATTTGTTTCATATTATTTTTTTACCATATTTTAAATATTATGAAATTTAGGATTCCCAGGAAGAATGTTTCAATTATAGAAGTATTTGGGAATTCCAAACTAGTTTTTATTTTAAAAACATATATAATTTTTTTCACCCAATTTATTTTTAACCTATAAATATTGCTAGTTCTATATCATTTAACAACTTATAATATTTTATTGGATCATTTTTTGGGTGTCTTGTATTCAACATAATTGAAATAACTAACTACTAACATTTATTATCATGTTTAATAAATGGTGTTCTTTGTCCACTTAGGTAGTTTGTCTAGTATTTCATTGGTGTATCTATATCTACATGCCCCAATTATCATAGTTTATCATAAAAAATGATTTCATAAGTGTTATAAAATCATCACATCATTCTCATTTAATAAAAATATACAATAATTTCATTCCCATTACATATTTTTTTGGATACAAAAAACATATTTGATAGAAAAAATTATAAAACAAATATAGACTATAACATGGATTGATATCATTACCATTTATATTATTTCAAGGTTGGACCCAAATATGAACAATCAAAATGGAATATCATGTAACCATGTCACTACTCTACATAAAGTTAAAAATATAATAAATTTAAAGTATACGTTAAAGAGACATAATTATATAATTACATGATTGTATATAATTTCTATATTGTATTCAATACAAGACTAATTAAATTAATAATTTAATTTATGTAGAGATATGGAACATGAAACCGGAAATGGTAGAATAAAAATAGAATAAATAGGTTTAAAAATTGATAAGTGCATTCAAAATTAATGAAATTGCATTAACTTCAGTTAGCAATGCAATAATATTAAAATAAAGCTGAGCTGCACCAATAATGTTTTCAATGAAGAAACTTCGTTCCAAAATTTATTTGATTACTAGTGAAATTATTTTCTAATAAGGAAAAAAATATAATATGTAGAGTTGTCTTACTGAATTGTTTTATTTTATACAAATATTAAATTCTATATTCAAATTTTATATAGTTATTAATATGATTATTTTAATTTGGAGGAATATATATATATATTTATATATATATATATACATATAATGAGAGTGATCACCCTTTGAAATAAACTATAGGTCATCTAGTTAAAATATTTCTATCATATCAAGGTACAAATTTATGTTTTTTGGAGAAGATATATGGGTTTATTCTTATAAAAATATTTTGTTCATAATAATAAATTAGGACATATGCCCTAATGATTTTATATTCTAAATTCTAGATTCTCTTATTTTTTTTATTTTTTATTAGTGGGGATAACCAAATATATAAGTTTTTTACTTAAGCTTTAAATATTTTATTACTTCATGAAATCTGTGAATGAGACATCAAATTCGATATTAAAAAAAAATTATCTTTATAAATCTCGACTCATACTAAGAGAATTCATTTTCAACTACAAAGATGCTCAAAATTGTCTATTTAAATACATTAATGATGATATTAAAACTAACCACCTGATATAGTTCCATGTGTTTGATCCATCTACATGCTCCAACAAATAATATATAGCATAAATTAACTCTATCCACCGGTGCAGTCTTATAGTA
The DNA here is from genome assembly GCA_963277665.1 of Viscum album. Lineage (NCBI taxonomy): Eukaryota > Viridiplantae > Streptophyta > Magnoliopsida > Santalales > Viscaceae > Viscum > Viscum album. The sequence continues at coordinate 1,024,712,804 of OY728162.1, forward strand.
GTCAATAAGTTCATTATGCAAGATTTTTTGAGATATAATCTTTTATAGAAGGCTTCCAAGGATTAAAAATGATTCCTCGTTTTAGTGATTGAGATCTACCCATGTATTATACTAAAATCATAGTTAATAAACAAATTGTGCTAACATTGATAATTTAACATTTTTAATAGATTTATTTGTGTTGTGTTTGAAATTTAAAGAAAACTCATGGGTGACCTTCTTCATTTGATTAGTTTACGGTGATATTTGGTTGTAATAATCAGCTACTAGTTTCAATTTGAATAAATAATAGTGAATTAATTTTTTAATGTCACCGTCTAATTTATCGTTCATTTCATAAGTAGGTGGACTATAAAAAAAGAACTTTTTTCAATGAAACCATTAAAATAAGGTTACAAGGAACCATCTTCTTGGTTTTCTGGTAGCCACGTTTTCTTTGCATTCTGTATAGACTTCTCCTCCAATCTATGAATGAACATCATATCAAACTCAATCCACATAGTTCACATGAAATTTAGTAAGGGTATAAGTAAAAACATAGAAACAATGAAGTTCAAGTAATTATTTATTTAAAAGTGTAATCTTATCAATGAATCCATTTGAGGTTATTAGAAAGAGGACATTGGGATAGGTTGAGGCATATGTTTATGTGCTTCCCATCCATACATTGCCTCTTACATCTCAAAGAACATAATTTCAATAAAATATAGTTAATTGATATCAAAACAAAATAAGGGTGGTTGGAAAAACATAAACAGATAAGTTAACGCGTTTTCTCTCTTTTCGCTTGTCCCCTCTCCCTTATGTACTAAATCAAAAGGGGATTAATGTGGTGGGGAAAACACTAGACTTTATCCCACATATCTGATATGCTCTAGAATTAATGGAATAAATATATTTAAAATAATATATAATTATTTGTTAAAATCATATTGAAGACACTGATCCATTGATAACTTATTTCATAATCAATAAATACCTGTAATTTTCATTTGTTATAGTTCCATTGGATAGCTTATTCATGGGTTTTTGTGGTTATCCAAAGAAATTACAGTCATATATTACTTCATATAGCTGATGTGTAGTCTTTGAAGTGGATATAGATGTACTTTAATAGAGTGCTCAGTACTAGATATAATTGGAGATGCGGTCATAGAACCTGGGGAGACTCTTGACTTCGGTTCCTTTATTGGACTCTCGGATGCTCCAGATGACCCACTTGAAATTATAATGTTTGGAGTCTTTGTGCAACAAATATCTATTTCTAAGCTATTACTGGTTGAATAAATTGTCTTCCCTCTTTGATTGGAATAATCCTCATTAATGGTTAGTAACCCCATAGATTATGGTTCCTGATCAAATAGGGTGTCATCTATTCCCTGCAGTGGACGATCCGGGGAGAACTCCTAGACTTACACAAGGTTCGAGGCCTATATGTACCTTGGAGGAGGATCATTGGTGGCATGGGGCTCATCCTACAGTGTTTCCTTGTGTTATGATGTGAGTCATCGAAAACAAGCTTCAAGGTATTCTTTGATATAAGTGACAGAACCTAGAGTGGACATTCTCACCGCCTCCTAAAAGTATGAATTATGGGAGAGGGACAACCACATCCCCCATGACAAGTGTTTGGGAATGAACAATACAAAAGAGACTCATTCCCTTAGGGAACTGATTAGATGACCCTTTATCATAGAAATGCGGAAAATTCCATTTTATGGGTCATAAAAAATAATATTTAAAATGGATAATTATTAATAAAAGAATAATAATCATGTATAATGATTCAATATATAGTATTCCCCACATGATAATTTCCATAAGGTTGTAAGAATGATCTCAGGGTATAGGTTGAATCACCCATTAGTATTTTCTCCTGTAATTTATCAATGAAATGCATTTCAATGAAAAACAAATTAATTTACATCTAATAGGAAAAAAGATTTTTTAAAAAAGAAATAATTATAGAAGTGTGAGTCCATTTTTTCCTCTTTTTTCATGGATACTCTCTCTTCAATCCTAAATATTAAGGGTCTGAATGAGTTAGGTGCCACACTAACCTTCCTACAACATAGACTAGCAACTCCAGCATGGCTTCAGCACAAGAAATCAGAACATAATATATTAAGAGTTATAAAAATCATATCAAAGTCACATATAATTTGATCACTCAGTTGAGGAAGTAACAATAAAAATTTGTTTTCTCAAATTTTATTTTTATTTTATAAAATATTCATGGGTTAATCTATTGTCCAGAGTGATTCTAGTGATTCAATGGTCATATGGATAAAGATAATTCTATGAATGGGAGATATAACTACCTGAATTGTTCAGCAAGTAGTGGAGACATTTTTAGACATTACGACATATCTTTAGGAGACTCTCAACATCCATGTCTTCTTGAGACTCTGTGAATCTCTAGTTGACTGGCTAGAAATTAGGGAATTTTGAGTCTTTGGGAATGGATGCTCTTTTTTAGCATTGCGGTGTGTCAAATAAATTGGCTTCCCACTTTGATTGGAATCATCATCTATGATGTTTGGGAATCCAAGAGCTTCATGTTTGTGGTCAATAATGGAATCACCTATGCCTTGTTGTGGAGGATATATGGATAATACTTAGACAACCGTAGGGTTTGAAGAATTGAAGTCCCTTGGAGGTGTATTTTCTACTTATAGTTTCAACTTTTTCTATGGTGCAAGTTTCTAAAAGAAATCTTCTAATTATTCTTTGTTCTACGAGACTGAACCTGATGTGGACATTCTGGTTACTTCCTTCATGGAGGGGGATAAGGACTCCCATTTCTAAATATAAAAGTGTCAGAAAAGGATATAATAATATAAAAAATGAAATACCATTAATTAAAGAATAAAATGTGGATAATTATTCAAAATATAATTATCATCGCACGAGGGTTTCTAGAAGGTTGACTAAATGATCTCAGGAGACTAGGTGAATCACCCATTTGAATTTTATAGCTGCTAAACTTATCCTCACAAAAAGAGATGGAAACCCTTCACTGGATTTCAAAGGATACCTTTGGGAAAGTAGTAAAATAGATTTGAAGCCCAACTACTTCAACTGATGAGGGGATTCAACTAAAACAAGCCTACATGTGTCCAAAATGTCTTTAACCTCACTGATGTGATGCCCTACTAATTCATTTTTGGTCCTAAACACTGCTCTCAGGGAATTAAGATTCTTTTTTACATCATGGGAATTCTGTAAAAACCTACTATGTCTCGTAATTATCCCTCCATGTCCATCAATAAAAATAATTTTGGATATTCACCCCTCCCATTGACTAGACACCATCTCCCATTTTTCATTGTGTGTTTGGCTGATGTTACGTAAGTCTGGCTACTCCAGTGAATACGCTGATTTTTGTAATCATCTATCGAGTCCCTAGTGAATTTGATCATATTGACAGGTGGTGTGTAGACGTATATGAATTACAATGACCATTGTATGGGTTTTATATTTTATGTTTCACACCCACACAAAAATTGATGGATCGATAGATATCCTTATGAGATCCTAGTAGTTACTGGTATATATATAAATCATTTTTTTTCACTCTATTAGGATTTCAAATATCTCAAGATATTTTTATGCATTTTTTCAATCTAATATTCATTGTTTTGGTGGTGTATATTTACTATGATCAAATTTTATTGTTAACGTTTATGAATACTATCATAGAAAACCAAAAAAACCAAAAAGAGTGGTGGAGAGAAATATTTATTTAAAATAATGTTGGTTTTATCCTTTTTGAATGTTTAATACATAGTTGGAATATCATTCGTGGAACTATAAATGCATATTGATATGAAAATTCATGAAAATATAATTCTTACATTGCGTAAGGAGTAAGTTAAATTAAAGGATCACCATAATTCACATAAGGATTTAGAATAAACAACATCCACTATGTGAAAAAAATACACATATAAAAAGCCTCATTACAAAATAAAAACCATCGCTAAATGATTTTCTACTGTGAAATATTATGCAGTTTGAATAACTAATACTAAATAAAACAATGTCGGTTTAATTGGCCACGGGTTGTAAAAAAAGAAACTAAGACCATATTTCTTTAGAGTGTGAACTACATTTTAATTATTAGAATTATTCATTTCATTAAATTTTCTCTTATGAAAAATGTGTTTTGGATACCAATAACAATCAGTCGTATATATTCTATACATAATTTGGATAATTCCTTTGTGAAAGTTTATTTCATAGTTGGTATAACATTTGTGACAATACAAATGCTTATTGATATGAACATTGGGGACAATGAAGTTTTTACCCAACATAATGAGTATGGTAAATAAAAGGATCACTATAACGAACATAAGGATTTAGAATTAATGAATATAAATTTATTTTTGTGAGATAATAATAATGGAAATTTTCCTTCACCTATTTTTATAATGGAAAATCCTAAGAGCGATGTATTCTATAGAAAATTAATGAATTTGAATGTGCAAGGGGCCATCAAATCATGTACAATTAAGGTATAATGATTTTTTAAATATAGAAACTAAGCGAATGTTAATCTGAGATTCAGTTTTCTTCGGATACCTGTAAACACATTTTTAGTTTTTAAAATCACTAAATCATGACCGTAATGGAAAAAACTATATAAAAATAACATGAATGGACATAAAATCATGTGAATAAAACCTTTGAATTAATTTTTATTTATAGGAAATGTTTTCATATCAATTTCATTAATTTATTTTATTATGTAGTTCCAATAACACCTCGCATAAATTTAAAAATTTATTATATAATTATTTAATTTTACCTTTTGAGTTCATTGCGTTTTATTATATATTAAATAGGTATGTTTACCTTTTAAAAGTGTTTTTCAAGATATATTATTTTTTAGGTTAAAATTTCTTCTTCATGATTAAATAAAAAACAAATGGAATATAAAAAAATTATGAATATATTCAATGCCTATTATGTTTCATATTTTTTTCATTAATTTTATGATATGTATTGAATATGATAGATGCTGAAAGTATGAAATAGGATAATGTTTGGGATCCATGACACTCTATAGAAGTTAGTGTGATGACCTATAGTTTAATGGTATGGTAAAATAATATCAATTATTCTACTATAATTTTTATTTATAATGTTTTGTTATAATTTTTATCTACTTTTTGTTCTAGTTTATGACATGATGTTTCTGATTTCATGTATGGTGACTTTACATATAGAGATTCGTGGATGTAGTGGAGGTGGTGATATGGGCATATTTTTTATGGATTTATGATGGATGTTGGAAATATTATATATATATATATAATATTGATGAGGTAATGGATGATATATGGTTGTGTAAATATGAATATGGATATATGACTGAGTTTATTGTGTATTTTTTGTTGTTTTTATTATATGAAAATGTTCATTGTATGCATATTTTTGTTTTAATTGTTTTATTTTAAAAAATATTTTATTTATAATGTTGTGTGATGGTTTTTGATAACCAATTCTAAGACAAAATGCCACTATTTTTTTGTGGTTTTTCAGCAAATTTTTGTTATTTTTTCCACTTTAAAACTAATCCTCCATTGGCTAAATTATCATTTGTTCTGTTAATTTCACCAAAATATTTTAGAAATATCCATCAATTGAATAAAAAACCACCACAATGTGCACAAAAAAAGAATCATGTAAAAAGCACTGTTAAACTATAAAAACATTCACTAAATGATTGTCTGTTGTTAAAAACATCATAGTTTGAATAACTGGTGCTAAAAAGTAGGGGTGGTTTAAACTGCCATGAGTAGTAAAAAATCCACCAGGAAAATATTTTTTTCTAGTTTAAATTAAATTTTATTTATTCTTATTATAAATTTCATTATGTTTTATTTTAGAAGAATTGTTTTGGGATTTAAAGAGAAATCAAACATATATTTTCTACAAATATTTTGGTCATCAAAAATGTAAATTCTTTCTTATATATATGTTATTCTATGTGAAAGTTAATTTTATATTTAGATATTGTTTATTTTAAATGATTTAAGAACCTGGTTGGTAAAATTGAAATGGGACCATTGAAAGGGAATGTGACAACCCAATCATGATATACATTTATCTTACATCATTTTCAGGATTAAAAACTACATCACAAAAATAAAACACATTATCTCAAAACCCAAAGTTTTAGCTTTTTTATGTATATATACATAAATATCTTATTACACATTATTTATTTAACATATTCCATAAAATTATGTACATATAAATTCCAATTTGAAATATTCTTATATATAATTTCATGGGGAAATGGGAAGCATAATGAGTGGGCTTAAGAACTCATTAAGGGAAAAAATATCAATGAGTCATAAATTATTAGATAGAAAATATGCAATAAAACATATTCATGGGAAAAATACAAAATTAAAAATAAAATGGAATCATAATATTTAATTATAAGAAATGATATAATAATATAAATTTTGGAATAAGGATATATAACCTTAAAATTTTCTTCATGAATTATATCGTATAAAATTCCATAAGAATATAGAAACATGTGATGATAATAATGATACATGGATAATAACATTGAAATTTGACACAAACATAAGTATAGTAAATCATAACCTATGTTATTGCTAATAAACAAGACATTAACATCCTAATGGACAATGCATACCACCAGTCCATAACATAGTGGACATTGGATCCCCACTCCAATCTCATATCAATATCATGATATATAAAACATTACCCAATTCATTACAAGGATATTCCATACCCATCTATCACATAATATAAACCATACACATTTCTTTCTATTGAATTCTATCAGACAACATATCTCGATGGAAAAAAATATAAGAAAACAAGTTATATTAAATTTTCATAAGTTATCACATAAGAAGACATAAATGGTTAGATCAGATGAAACCTAAAATTCAATCACACAAAATAATCACAGGACAAAAATCTAATAGGGTGATAAATAAAAAATAATTCCAATGCTTATTGATCATTTATTGGTAGAGTGAAAAATTTATTCAAAAGTTCAAAATGGTTTTCTAAATGATTTTTTCCATAAAGGCAATTGAGTATGTAAACATTAAAATCATTTGAAAATATTAAAAGAAATATAAAAAAAATTAAACATCCCAATAATGAAACTTTAAAAAATTACGTTATGCTTAAAGTAGAGAATATTTTAATTGGAAGATACAAAATGTATGGCAGTAGGAAAAAATAAAATTTTTATCATTTTTAAAAATTTTAATGAAACATAACTCTATATGATAATTATAACACAACATTTTTAAAAGATATATAAATAAATATTAAAGGTAAGGAAATAAATACAATCAATTTTAATATTTTATTAAGGATAAGAAAATTGGGAAATAAGGGATGGTGCTGATGCTCATCAATCAATCATGGGGGTGTAAAATGGTGGATCTCAAGGGCCTCTATGCAGATTATATCCCAAAATTCCCAAGCGAGGAAAGTAGTGGTAGATTATATGATGAGATCCTCTTCTTCAAAACCTTTCAAGGATAAAGAATATGAATCCATATTTACATATCTCTGGGTGTTTTATATCATGAACTTCAGATCTATCATATTGATACATACTATAATATCATTAGAAGTAGACTAGGGACTAGGTGTCTTGAATAGAAGAATGTTGGATAGAATTTATAAATCATTTTACACTTTTAATTGATTGTGGTTGACAGAATATAAATATATAGTCCTCTATGAACGGATTTCACATCATCTTGGAGAGAAATATTTTTTCATAACAAATAATATGGAAAACAAAGACAAAAAACCTACATATAAAATGAGAATTATTCATAACAATAATTAAATTTTTATATAGTACGAAATATATTCATGATTTGTATTGGAATGAAATGTCCTAGACCCGTACATTCTCATTTTTCAATCATTTTAGCTATTCTAGAGGTGGGGAGTATATTTTATTCTATTTGAGGTCTAAAATTCCCACAGTGTTGGATATGGTGGAGACCGTTATGGATTTGTATCCATGAGATCCTATCATTTTAGTGCATGGTGAACACAAAACATCAAACACATGTTTCTAAGGAAGAGTTTTTTAGGGAATTCCCTGTGAAACAGAAAAATGGTTTTGTTACCTATCATGAAGGATGTGGCATTATGAGGAGTTTGGAGTTATTTGGCTGCATTGATTAAATATCTCCATGTAATTGTGTTATCCATTTAATTTTCATGGTGCTTGGATAATTTTATAATGGTAAATGGGGATGGTCAATATATTTTTTTGTAGGCATGGTAGTGTTGTGTGGAGGTTAAGTTGAGATTCTGATTGTGTTTTTGAAGTAGATAGGAAGGTTCCCCCACATTGTGGTATTATCCATGGATCATTTAAAACCACAATGAGAATTTCCCCACATCATGGTGGGTCTTCGAGGGAGGTCATGGTGATGGTCATGCCTATTTTTGAAGTTGATATGTGGCCACTGAAGAAGGGGGATTGCTATTTTAAATATCAAATATTTTTTCTTTCTTTGACTAAGACCATTAGGAATATTATGAATGTCTTCATGCTATGGTGGACGTTGACTGAGTTTCCATAAAATTAGGGGCCAACCATTCTTCTTCATTCAACCATGTTATTTTCACTCAAGAAATTATTCTAAGGCTTATATTTAATTTTTTTTCATACTTTTAAGGAATATATCCTTCTCCATTCATATAATTGATCCTTATTTGATATGAGTTCTCCCATTCATATCAATTACTTTTTTCTCATTATTTTTTCTTATATGGAGGATAATAGTATCAATTTTCCTTGGATATAGTGTAATATGGTTTATGGGCTGGTGAGGAATGTGATGTTTAAGGCTCAAGGAATAATATTTTTGTTTCATTGATTCTCTTTATAATCACTCTTGATATTGAATTTATTGGATTTATTAAGGAAATTTCTATGAATATCTATTATCTTCTGAAATGAAATATTCTTCAGATCTTGTGTGATTCCTTAAGCCTTATTGATACTCTAACTTTTCAATTGATAGATTATTTGAATCCAAATAATCTAACACACATTAATTTTGTCCCTTCAAATATAATGATTTCATTTACCATTAATATACTTGATTAAAAATTTTCTTGATGAATATTATGATCCATAATTCCTATAACATGTCCACATTTTTCAATCTACCAATTCATGAAATTCCTCCAAACATCTTAAATTCAAAACCTTACCTATGTATCGGTGGGGATGTTTTGGTCTTGGGGAGGGGTTGAATTTTTATTATGAATTTCTGTTATCCTAATCATCCCTTGACCCTGGTATCATTGATTGGTTACCAATGAGGGGATATATTTTTTCTCTTATATTTAAATTTTTTTGATTTATTATGCATTTTTATAGTTCCCTTTCTTGGATTTCATCATTCGTTTAATTTCATTTTCTATAATAATAAAATTTCATTATGTAGTGATATTAATATAAATATGGAACTTTAAATTATTATAATCAATGTGTAATGGGTATTATTATGAGAATTGTATTTAGAAATGGAATATGAAATAGTAATAAGGAATATGAAATGAGGAATTTCATTCTTGTTATACTGAATTTATGAATTATGTATCACATGTGAAGTTTTATGAAAAAAGGATGAAATTATAATAAATCATATATATGTATATATATATATATATCTTGTTTCATTGTGATGGAAATACAAAGATGATTAATATACGTAAATCAGAAGTGGGACCCATACAATGATGATATTTAAATTTCGAATTTTCCTTAATGAGATATGAAGAACCCCTATAATGAATGTTTATAAGGGGTAAATTTGGAAATTAATATAGACTAATATGATTGATGTTTAATGTGATGACGAATATATTTGTGTGTGGTTGATAATGTTTCTTAGGATCAGTCGGTTTTCCATGTGATTAAGGTTTTTCACCATGGGATTTCATTTGGATATGGGTATGATTTTAATGATGGTTACTTTAATTATTATAAGGCAATATTTCCCGTTGGATGCTTATAATAGTTATATGAGATTATTCATGTTTTATAATCCTCTTGAGAGAGGTCGTTTCCTACTAATCTTTACCACCACAATGACGAATTCCATTAATTTTGGAGTTTTATAGTGCAGATTTAGATATGAGGGATTTTGGAAAGTCATAGGGAAGTGAGTCATGATGGATTATGGATGTGATTTGGAGGATGTGTTGAAGTTTTAGGTAGATATTATTACTTTATTGGTATTTTATTGGTTTGGGGATGTGTGGTTTTAATTGTGGATGTGTCCTAGTTAATCATGTTTATGTTTTTTTGATTAATTTTTTAATGGATAATTAATATTAGATAAATGAATATCTAATGGGTGATTAATGAATTTAGAAATCTATTTTAGTTGTAGTGTCTCATGAGTTTATGGTAATTTACTTTATTATAAAATGATTAAATTAGTTCATATACTAATACATTTATAACACTACTCTTAATGACTTGTGTGTGACATTGGTTGTTATCATTTGTGTTCACTAATTGATTTATTTCCCATGTGATTTAATATTTTATTCATATGATATTTTTTAGGTGGGATTTTTGTCTATAATTCAATGAATCTATATATGTAATCCATAATTAATTTTAGTTATGTGTATACTATCACGACATATAATGGATTGAGACAAAGTGCACATATACATGAGTTATAATGGATCAAGGTTAACACATGTATAGTCTATATGGATTGTATTGGATTGAAATCCTGATATATATATATATATATATATATATATATATTTGATGTAATGGATTAAGGTAATTTGTATGTATTTACAACTGTGGGAATTAATGGCCCAGGGTTTTAACACATGCACCTATTTATGGGTCACAATGTCTTAATGTTACAACATGTACACATTTCCATCAGGATATAATGGATTAGGTTTATTTCTTGTTCATGGTCTATTATAAGATCCATTTATTACCATGTATGTACCTCTTTGAGTTTTAGAGAAACCCTATTATTTTTTGGTAGTTCTATTTTACACACTGGTAATTGAGTTAGTAAACTAATTGGGTTCACTTTTTAAAGGTTGTAGAAAATGGGGATAACTCTGGTTATAGGATAAAATCACATGATGCATTGTTTATTAACAAAGTTAATTCACCGAGGAAGACACCATGAAATACACACAAGGATTGGATCCGTTTGGTTAGACCCAATGAATAAAAATCACAACCTAAATGGATATGGTTAGTCCTTTTAAAAGGAAACCCAGAAAATGAGATGGATTTATAATGTGATATGGTTCTTTTCTAGGATTTTAAGTTGAGGCATCGTGTTTTTCATGAATTTAGAAAATGGACCATTTGTAATGTGAAAAAAATGTTCATGTCTAGAATATACTAAACTCAACCCTCTTTTTAAACTATAGGGTTGTTTTTTTTGATATCATGCACCACCTTTCTCTAGATTAAAGAACATCCATTGGAAACATATGAGAGACATCTTTAAACTATAATTACAACTCGTTGCATCTTGTTTCTTCATGGTTTAGATGATAATGATGAGTCTCTTAAAACATCATCTCTATATTGATCCATTGGATTTCAATTGGGGTGAACCCTAGTTCAGTTAGCCAAACCTAGATCTAGATATGATATCTTATGCATATTTGTACATAGTTTCTCATTAAAGGGAAGAAAATAAGATTCCAACTCTTACCATAGACATTGATTATTTTTCTACTTATACTTTTATTTTTATTTTTATGGTCTAGATAAAATCCCTAATTTCTATTTTGATTCATATGTAATGTGAAATAAGTGAAACATGCCAACACACCATGCACGTGACCTAATTAATTTAGAAATTCCATGATTAAATAATTTTCACATGCCTAGGCCTAACAATGTCCCATTGGGTTGATTAACATTTACACTATACTTGTGGCCACATGAGAGGTGATCCAACCCAAGAAGCTACGACAAAATGACAGTCTTGATAATTCGAATTTTGAATAAAATATTAATTATGAAAAATATAACGAGGCATGATATGACATTGGTGATTAATCTTGATGTAAAAGAATTCACCATTTGAGAATAAAGGGCTTATAAATTGGTAGTTGTAATAAATTAGAAACATAGCTTATTATATAAATATAACATTTTGATGTTTGATAATTGATGAATACCATTGGGGATTCATTATAAATTATGATAATTCACAGATTGACTGTTGTGTATATTTTTCTTTCATTCATTTTGGTTTCATTTTTTAGATGAAGACTGAGGAATTGATCAATGATCTTGTGATATGTAGTTCAAATGATTCTTCCTGGTGTAATATAATCAACCCATCGATATGGTTACATTAATCTTGCTATATTATCACTCTAGGGGAAGAAGTATGTGACTTGGGCATGGGAAATTAACATAGATCCTAGTACGAGATGGTTATATACCCCTTATTGAGGCGTGATTTGGGGTTATATATAAGTGACTCCATCATGGTAATATATGCATAGATCTCAAAATGAGATGGTTATTTACTCCTTCGAGAGGTGAACCAATGGAATATATAAGAGAAGCCAGAATGGGTATATAAACATAGAATCTAGTGTCACTTGGATTATTTAGAAAAATTTTAGGTGATTCATCCTGATCCGATAGAATAGAAAAAATAGGTGGATGGTTTGGTTGTCCTAGGTTATCAACCTGAATCTCAAGGGCTAGTAGACTAATTTGATGTTTTGTATCTATTTTTAAATTAATAACCATGTTTATATTATTATTTAATTCACTATATATTTAGACAAAACTATTTAGACAATATGGAATTTTTTATACAGATTTCTACTCACACAATGATCGAGGTTTCTTTAGTACGCATGCAGATTTCATGAATGCAAGTCTGGACTACCTAAAAGGTCCAAGTGATGATTTATTGATTGTTATGTGGGTTAGAGTAAAAAGATGAATCCATCATTGGGTTCAGTTTTAGTATTTTAGAGCCTTTTATTTAGTCTGTTAAGACTTTTACTTGTATGAATCTTGGAACATCATTTAGATTAATTTATCATGACATTATATGGGGATTATTATTATTTTGGTTTGTTTAGTTTTTTACATTTTTGATTATGTGAATGCGTGATTATTTATATTATTTATAATATATATATATATGAGATGGTATATTCTCCCCACTATGTTCCTTACACAATTATTAATTGTTGGTAGCCTCTATAATAAACATATCAATGACTGATGTCTAGTATCTAACCAAACATAGTTATGTGTGGGAGTACTAGGGAATGCGATGTTGCAAAGTGGTATCATCTGATTTTTTTCTATTGTGTTACAAATTTTAAAATGGACATAGAATAATGGGATGTTTTAGGTCTTGGTAATTGGATTGTTTATGGGAGTATCTAACCCATGCATGGGGGAAAAGTTGGGTGCCTAGGGATAAGAGAGTTGGTTGTAATATTCCCTTGTTATTGTTTTCATGTTACTTCACCTTGGGTGATTAAATAGTTGAGAGATGTTTTAGATTATATTCATGGGCCCCAATATCATGATATGAGTACAAATGCATCATGGTATGCATACTGGAATTTCTATTGACATTAATTTTTCATTGTAGGGAAATAACTATTTCATGGGACCTAAACAGTTAACATACCTATAAAGATAATCTATTTTTTTAGCTGAGGAAAAAGAAATTAATGAAACTATTATGTTTATTCAATTAAATTTCTAATCATACTATAGTGGAACCTTAAGCCAATGGTTAAATATTTTTATCACATTTTTGGGTTAAAATATTTGTGAAAGTATTTTTCTATGGTCTTTGTTAACCATTGTATAGAAGATGACTCTTAATTTTCTTTGGTCAGAGTGCTAGGAGAGTTGTAATCAATAACCTCCAATGTGGCTAAGCCAAAACAAATTATAGCTCTAGGGAGTTAGATTTTGGAGCATATTAATTATAGTTTCCTAATAGTCATGTCACCCATTGTAACACCCCAAGCTTCCACGATACGCTTCTCTTTCAATAATGCAATAGCTTGCATTGTACGCAAGTTCGAGATTCTAACACACCACGACCAATCAAAGTAGCCGTTATGAATAGTAATATCCACTTTTTGAAATTATATTAATTTTATAATTCAAAATGGAATTCGTTTTTGGATTTGGAGTATCGAAATTAGCCTATGTTTAATTTTTGGTATTTTTCCGAGAACTTCCAATTTTCGATGAATAGTGAAAAATACATAAAAACAACTTCTTTAATAAAAATAATTTATAGTGATAAATTATACTATTTGGAGGTTTTAAAGTATAATTAGAATATATTATTATGATTTTATCAAATTTTTTTCATTATAATTAATTTCACTTTGAAATTCGACATAAACAATTGTCAATCTTTTGATATATATTGTTTCTTAAAAACGCGCTATTTGTTGTGACAGTGGGAATTAATTATAAAATTAATTAATGAAACTCATATGTTTTCAATTTTTTAAAATAAAAATAATTTTTGAATTCGTAATATCAACTATATATTAGGGTGAATTTTTGGTATTGTTCTGAAAACCTTCAATTTTTGATGAATAGTGAAACCACTAAGTGGAAGTTAAAAAACTGATTTTTCGTTTAAATGAAATTTTACTGCTTCATTGATTTTAATTTAAAAAAACCGAAATACATGGTTGTAATTAGGAAGTAAAATGTGGTTCAATGGGATGAAAATAATATTTGGTGAATAGTAACTTTTGAGTATTATTAACCGCGATTAGAGGTAATTAGTGTAATTTAAGGTAAAAATAATGTTATAAGAATATGATATTACCTTGACACATGTCCTAATCTTTTTAGATGACTCATGGACCACCGTGAAAATTCATGGGTCAATTTTTGGGACCCCTTGGATCCACATGGGTAAGATAATGACTTTAATACCTTTTATTTAAAGTAAAAATAAAAATGCCACAAACATGTATTGTTTTACTAAAACAATTTTTACTAGGGGTTATACAAGTCCACATTTTGACTATAAATACTCATTGGAAAGCTATAAAAATTTCCTACATCATGATATTTTTTTATAAACTTTAGAAATTAAATAAATGAATTTTTTAATGACACCATGATGATGCAACGATTACCTCATTAAATAACGATTTAAATAAAATGAAATGATAATGTAAACTCTAAGACATATACTTGTCAAAAACCTATTTTATGAGTGGATTTAGAACCCTTATCACCTTATCCTCGAAATATATAATTTGGGGACCTTTAAATCCGAAAATCATTTCATAATAAAGTAACATTTCATGACATTCCAAGAGTGCCCCTCCTCTCCTTTTATAAAAGGCCCCCACCTCTACCCCTTTATTCACACGATCAAGCCATTTTCATCGGCCATTATCTGCCCAAATACTCTCTCCACTTCTCTCTATAACTCCTAGAATCCTTACTTTGGGCAGAAGTCTTCCCGAGGAATCCTTTGGATCAAATGTAAAAGGGTTACCCGATTTTAAGGCAATGTCTTCTCTTATGTTCTTTTGTATTATTTTGCTTCTCCAACCCCATAAACTCTTTTTATTCCGTTATTTTGTAACAAAACCAGTATCTTAAATATTCTAGGAATTTTTCATGATAAGGATTTGATTTACACTTACACATACCTTCGTATAATGGTTATAGAACATACTGTTTCTGTGGTTGGCGAATTACTGCCTCATGAAATAATGATTGTTCAGTCTTTTTTTAACACCTCCAATGGTGGACGTTAAGATGTAACTATATTTATGTATGATATATATTATGTTTATGTTTTCATTATGCTTCTGTATTTTTAATTTATGGCAAACCTTTATGATTTCCATTATGGGTAAACGCGATATTTTCATTTTAGGAAGAGCGGACTACCACCCCCTCAAAGTTATTTGAATCGTTAATTCCATATATGGGATGTATAAAGGATGGAGTAATGTTATTATATATGATATTATTCTTGAATTATTATATACCTTTATATCATTATTATTTCATTCCATTAAATACAAAATAGAAATGAAAGTAGAGTTCATGCGTACGTACGGCTTACCGTCTCCATGAACGGTGCATTTCATTTCATACCTCTAAATGTTATGTAATATTATAAATGCATGTATATACTGGATATATATGATATATATGATATATACATGATGAAAATAATTCTGGATATAATGGATATTTAACCAGATGAACAACTTGTAATTATAAGAAGTTTATTTTTTACTCAAGTACCAAAGATCGAAAAAACGACCGTTATTAACATAAATAATTACATAATGTTAATAACTTGGTAATAAGTTATATAAAAGGAATAATGAACTTGAAAAAGGTTCTTAAGAAAGTAGAAAATTACTCTAGTCTATTATTCAGGATGTTAAAGAACGATCGAGTCATGTCGGACACGAGGTAAGGGAACTTCTTAACCCAATTTCAATTCTTTGGGTTAATCTCCTACATTCAAATTACGTCATGATATTATTATGTACTATCTTGTATTTGTACATAATTTATGTGTAATTATATTGAATACACATAATAGATCTATTTTATTTAAAAAATGATCTTTGTAAAGGACTTCGTCTCAATCTCCTTTCATTGATGCATATTTTTTTTATACGCCACTTTATTTCATACGGTGTATGAACCCCTTTGACTTTTAGATTTATTCAAAAGGAATTTTTCCGTAAGAAGCATTTTACTAAACGACAAAAGGAATGTTTTTCTCTTACGTATGCAACAACAATGACTTCTCCGCCGTAGTGACCATTATTCGAGTTTCAACTTCCTCTATAAGCCATAACTTTTTTTAAAAGAAAAATAAATACCATGTTTTGATTTTATTTTATTTTGGTATTGAAAATTGTTTTATTATATCAATTTGTTGTATTGATAGCTTTTGATTGAAATGTGGAAATGATAAGTTTTTTATGCATGTTTTATGTGATACGATTATGTTATGGTTTAAGATATGTTTAAACCTTTTCATATAAGGAATGCATTAGACATAATAAGTGACGGGTGGAGCCCGCTATAGTTCCTCGATGCATCGGTAGGTCTCATGTGAAAAACTAGTGTCTTGGAACGAGGCCTTGACTAAATATTATTTGTAGTCGTGGCACGAGGCCTTAGCTACGTGGTTATGATATTTTGGCACTTTTCATTCCATCATTCTGAAAGTGATTATTGATATTTCATGTGATTATTCAACTAGTAGAATATCCATGTGAATAAATAAATGTAATTATTTCATTTTATTTTTACATATTATGTAGAAGTTCATGTTAAAAAGGCTTTTGTTTCTATTATTCATTTCCTTAAATGATTATGTTTATTTATGAAAGCATCCGCTATATTTATATCCTTACTGAGCATCTGAGCTCACCCCTTTCAATGTTTTAATTTTTTCCCGGATGTGAAGAAGTATTTTATGAATGACATGAAGGGATAGTATTAGGGGATTTGAAGATGAGATGTTGTTGTCGTTTTGTATTACTTTATGATGTAATGTAAAACATATGAATGTATCTAGTGTTTTAAGGCTACTAAACTAATCATTATTTTGAGACATGATCTTTGTGTTCATGCCAATGTTACGTAATAATGCTCCGACTCTTGGTAATTGGGGTCGGGGCGTTACACCCATTGAGAGGGAGGAAATTTTCACCATCCCATCAATGTATGATATGAATGTAGTGTTGTATTTTTATTATTCCAGTACATTAACAAGGGAGAGAGGTCCCCAAATTGACATGTTATGGATTTATTCAGTCTAAATGATATTAAAATATCTCAAGAATACTATGTATAGGAGGTTGAAGCTTTCTACTTACATGTTACGAGGACCAACCAAGTGTTTGTGGGATATTATGGGGAAAGTTAACGAGTGAGGGGAGTCAACCAGGAATGGCCATTAGGTGATGTTCCTTAGATACATATATCTAGATAAATTGATAGATGAAGAGGATGAAAAGTTCATGAATCTAAAATAAGAGAGAATTTTAGTGATGGTGTATACCATATGTTTCAACAATCAACAATGTTTTTCTCCATATATAAAAGTAGGTTTGGTCGTTAAGGTGAAAATTTTCTAGTATGTAGGTAATAGGTGAATATTTATCTCATGGGAAGCATTGAATACATGATGAATCAGTTACTCATCATTGAAGGGAACCTAATTAAAGCCCCAAGTGTTAGCTAGTCAGTCACAGTAGTATAATAAGGGATCCCTAAGTTTGTTAGTAGTAAGTGCGTCTATAGCAGTTACCATCATGGTTGTGGTGTGAAAAGTAGCTATGAAAATGGGAATACAAAATAAAAGTATGGACCAATAGAGTAATTTTAGTGTGGATATATTGGCTACATGATCCTATATTTTACACAATAGAGTGTCATTCTTTCAAAATTTTGGGTAATATCTAGTGGTTATATAGGAACTCGTAGTAGCAGAACAATGCTAAAATATTAGGACAAACACCAAAGTCTAGTAGGTACTCAGTACCCCACAAAAAATATGTAGTTTGTGTTATATTGGATGAAAATATTGAGTTAGGAGACGTTTTAACCCAACATAAGTGAAAAAGTACCATACATATGGAGAAGAATGAGGGAGATGGCTGGAGCCCAAGGGAGAGTGGAGAGTCAACTGCACACTATACAATCTACCCTGAATAACATTGAAGTATTAACGTATACCATTAGAGTTATGATTCTCAAATCTCGTACCCTATCTTGCCTTATTTTGATATTTGGGAATCACATTACTTTATATCTGCTCAATTTTCAAATATATTTTGATTTTTTATGGATAGTTTGGATGGTTTTACAACCATCGACACACCTTTGGGAATGCGATCAGAAGATTTATATTAATGGAATGAATGTTCTCTTGAGATTGGTGGCTAAAATTTCATTAGGGAGTTATTTGATCTAGAATTTATAAGCTTTTATTTTATTCTAGGTATGGATTGGATACATCCCTACCCAGATCATATCAAATATTATTTAAGGATACTTACCATTCTATATCTAGAAGGAGACATCTATAATCCCCACAGTGAGTGGGATCTTCAAGTAGGTCATACAAAACCAATTCAGTGAAGGTTGTATTATCACATGGCCTAATTTGGGAGAGCTATTATGGATTATGGAGGAATGTATAATTATACATTTTATCAAGTTCCATACCATTTTCAAAACATGTTTCCATATGAATTATTTAACCATATTCCTGAGAAGGAGGACTATGAGACATTCACGTTGGTTCTAGGAGTTGATCCAGTTTCTTTTCCACCTTATAAAATGACTAAATAAGATCCATGAGTTGTTATTTTGTTTGTTATATCTATAAAAAATGGATAATTATGAATAAGGACTTCCCTGTGGAGTTCTCTAATGATTTCTTTTATGGAATGTGATAAGTTTTCACACTTATGTGTGAAATTTCAAAGAATTAATGAGATGATAGTCAGAAACCAGTATTCACTTCCATGCATCAATGAACTCTTAGATTAGCTGAGAGGTGGTGTGATATTCTCCAAGATAATATTGAGGTTAGGGTACCTTTGCTTGAGGTTGATATCATCTTACATTCCTTTGAATGATTTTGGGAACATGTATGGCTTGTACATGTTTATAGTGATGCCATTTAGTGTGACAAACAAACCCATGGTAATCATTTAAATGATGAAATAGATCATTAATCCATTCCTTGATTATTTTGAGGTTGTTTTCATAAGTGAAATATTAGCGTACCACCATTCCACTTACGTTCATGTAAAATATCAAAGCATTATCTTAATTACACTAATAGAGAATCATCTTTATGACAAGCTATCAAAAATGAATTTCTAAATTTATAAAGAGTACTTCATGAGTCATGTTATATGTGAAGATAGAGTGTTAGTGGACCAAAATAATGATACATTTGATTAATCTTGATAAAATACCATGAATTTTGTTACATTTGATATTTTTCTGGGTCTAGGAGGCTATTATTGATGTTTTGTCTATGTCTTCTATGGTATGGATTCACCGATATCTAGGATGGATATGAAATTGATGAAGTTTCATGGGTTAGATTCTTGTGAAATGGATTTCTTGTAGTTGAATAGTAGGACGAACATAACACTATTCGTCGCCTTATATGTTACTTGTATTGAAAATACCTTGTATTATGACACGTCTTAAGTCAGTCTCGGAGTACTACAGAGATGATAGGATTGAGTAGTTTCTTATAGATCTTGATAACTAGGACTACATTAGAACAACTACACTACTCATGATGTACACTTAGAAGTGATTGTACAAACCCTAATATACCAGGGTTTATATCTATTAGGTTAGTGGATTCTGGTGTGAATGGGCTAAAAGATACTCATGTTTACCATTCCTCTGTGTGACATGATCCTTAGGTAGAGGAGGTGGGGCAAGTTATAATTATTCCAATTTGACAAAGATTATAATATAGAAAATGGAAGCCTAATTTTTTATTCTCTGTGCTAGGATATGCACACATAGATAGTATTGGAGTCTTATGAAGAGTGGAAGTTGATGCCACTCTTTACAAAGATGCATTTTGAAGTTCAACTGTCCCAGGGGTTAGTATCTATGAAAACAACATATATTATAACCATGACTTTGTGTTTTATCATGATAGAGAATTTATCAAATATGAATGACTTATATCTAAGGGAAAACGTATATGGTGAGTTTCCACCATTAGGACGATATCATGACAGTAGCAATGATTTTCTTTTCCAGGGTTGTGTATTAGTTTCTACTGGAATACATGAAGATTTAATGAGGGGGGGGTCTTATATCTATATTGGAGATGTTTCTAGGGAAAATAGTTATTTATCATGATATTTTTATAATGGATGGTTGCCTTGGAATAAAAATTGAAATAATACTCCTTGTGTAATTATATTGCCTCAATCACCAGGTGAAGTCCTGCAGTAGAGGCCATCTAAGTTATTACAGCCTCTTACTACTATTGAATGGAAATGAGAAGATGTAACTATGGATTTTGTGATATGATTAAGTAGGAAACCCCACAATAATGATGCAGTATGGTTGACCCTGGAACAATTGATAAAGGTATCCCACTTCATGCCTATCAGGGAGACCTTCATTATCGATGATTTGTAAAGTCTCTATATGTTGGAGATAGTCTAATTTCACAATTATTCATGGAGTATTGTTTAATATCAGGATCCTCATTTCATTTATATGTTATATAAGGAAATCCATAAGGTACTGAGAATGATTTCTATTCTGAGCACAAACTATCATACTCCCACGAACAGTCAATTGGAATATACACTTTAGATTACATTGGATATGTGGAGAGACTATGTTTTGTACTTCACTAGTTAATGAGAGTTGCATTTGGAACCCACCGAGTTTGCCTATAGTATCAAACTATGTGAATTAGTATAAATGGAATCATTAGAGGATTTATATGGAAGTTCATTCCATTATAATATTTTCTTGTTGGAGGTAGGATAGTTATCACCCGTTAGACCTACTCTTTTGTAGGATTATATTGAGAAGGTATATTTAATAAAAAATGTGTTGGTGACTTCTCAAAACTGATATAAATATTAAGATATACATCAGTGATAACCTCTAGAGTTTGAGTTTGGTCATAATTTTTTTCTTTGCGTGTTACCTAGGCTAAGATAACACTACATTATGAACAAATGGAAGCTCATTCGTAGGTCTGTCAGGCCATTTGAGTTAGTGGAATGGTTAGGTCTAGTGGAAAACCAGTTGACCCTTCCACAGTGCTACAGTTCCATACACATCATGTTCCATGATTCAAGTCTTCATAGTTATCATCCAGACCCTTCCCATATGATAAAATTTAGCGACACTAGGTAGGATGTTGACAAATCCATTGAAGAGCATCAGATATTTTGTCACGGTTTGAGAAGAAAATATAAGGGAAGAACACACATATTTCTTTAGTGAAGTGGTAGTATTGGATTGTGTGAGAGGATAATTGAGATATGGAATATGATATACAGACATAGTGTCCATAATAGTTTGCTGATACACACTGATATACATTAGAGAACAGCTCTAGGATGAGATGTTAAACAGTGGTTAGAGTAACAACCCCAACATGGTCCTCTATTAAGTGATCATTCTAGATATCAAAATTACATCAGGTGTTCCTCCATGTATTCTAGAGGCTGCCGACTAGGAAAAGGGCAGTGATGAAATATTGGAGAGACTATACCCCCGAGTATAGAGTTACACAACAGTGGAAATAGACAATATACATAAATACAATCAGAGTAAATGAAAAATAAATAACTATATATCATGAAACTGTGAAATAAATGAAGGGTCCAAATAATAAAATAATAATAAATAATTTAATTAAAATATATAATGTATCTAAATTTCAAAATAAAAATAATAAAAATAAACAAATTTGGTGACAAAAAATAAAATCAAGGATCTTAATCATGAACCCCATGTGAGTCTAATCTTAAATATGCATCCCATCTTGGAAATTAGAAATAAAAAATTGTCCCTTCCATTGTTTAATCCTACACAGATATAATCATTACATTACCGAACGGAGACCCAAATAGGGTGTGAGAAAAACATAGTAGATCGAAACTGTTCTGTCTAATAAAAACTGGTCTGAAAACATAATGTATGAAACAAATAGAATAACAAGTGTATTAATTAATTAAAAAATTCATAAAATAAATTATTCAAACTACTTCAAAACCCATACAGAATGTCTATAAGAATGTTGCACAACCATGTGAACCACAAAAAGTGTAAAAAACTTCTTTGGAATGATACAGAATATCTTTGAGTATATACCACAACCATAACAAACACCATTGTATGCACTTTTAATACCACATGTTTGTTCCAATCCCATTATATAACAATCTAAGCCTGTGTCAAGGCCTACACTTTTATATAAGAGTTACAACATGTGCCAAGGACTATCCCATTATATAATCCTCACAAAAAGAATTAGGTAATATCTCTGTATATAAGCATTGCATCCTGTATCAGGGAATATCCTAGTATATAATCATGACAATATATTCCAGGTTGTTTCCTAATATATAATCATTTAAATGTACGTTACTAGTGCATATCAAAACAACAATCATAAAAAAATTTAAAAACATAATACCAAATAGTTGATTATTCTAATTACACTTTGTATTTCTATTTACCCATTTATTCAATTAATCAAATAATCCATTTTACTGAGGATAATACATGACAAAAACCCACCTAAAACACATTTCATGATAATATATTATGTAATCCATTAACAAATTTATATTAATAAAGGGTTCACTCACGCAAAGGGTAGTCATAATCTAGATCACATCAATAATTGACCCAAAGGGTTCCATCAAATTATAAATTCCATGATTTATCATTAATCAAAGATTAATTTGATTAAATCATAGATTACATCAGTTTCATCACAATATTTCATATAATTTTCAATTAAAATGAACATAGGTTTTGGTTCAGAATCTATACCTTTATCTGATGAATTATCAACGTTTCCAATGGGAAATTCTAACAAGGATGAAGACATAAATGATTGTATGAAGAACCTATATTAACCAATGTCATGATCTAAACCAAAAACAATCCCACAGAAAAAATATTTACCCCAAAAAAATATGAACCACATAATAGATTATGGAATCCTAACAATGGAAACTCAAAGAGTAATTGATGCGGAAATAAAATGTCTGCAATGAAGGGAATGGACCCAAAATCACCTCGATCACCTTAATAATAGATAGGAGGAAGGGTTTTACTAAAATAATGAGGATAATCAAACACATGTAACACTCAAAACAACAAGGGATAAGGATTAAATTCTATTTAAATCATTCAAAAGTTGTAATAATTAATTAAATAGATATGCCAATAAACCCATCCTATTGGGTTAATATTACTCCCAATAATCATTTAGATGGAAAAAATTAGATGTAGGTCGTGTAAATAATTAATGTAAGTATCTAGTTCATAACATGTTCCTAGAATTAGTTACACATATTTAAACTTATAAATGGAATGTAATTTCCCCATAAAATGTTTTCAGACCGGTATATACTAAATGACCCAAACCAACTCCAATTACTTCCATATCAAGGAAAAACCTAAAAATGATATTTAACACATTTTTATAAAGACTACATTAATTCAAAAAAAAACATGAATCCTTGAAATTTAGGGAATTTATCCAAAAAATGAACTCTATCTACAAACAAGACTCAACCACCAAGGCTCTAACCATTAAATCATGGAGAGATGTACCTAGAAAAGAAAACATATTACCTAATTCCCACCATACAAGAGATCATCTCTGAGATTCTCTAAGCATAACTATGTGGTCTCGATGAATGTGTCTGAAAACTATTCTGACATATCGAACTCCCCTTCCTAGGTCTCCTCCTGACCATGAATATTCCTCCTATGCACTCAACTCGGATGAATAATCCCCCCAGAAGTTATTTATCACTATATTACATAGTCTATATTAGAAACTCCTCAAAAAAACATCATCACAAATCCCATTGTTCTTGATGTCTATCACCTAATTAAGGATATAATAATATCTTCACAACCACAACAGGTGAAACACATTTTTCATGGAATGGTAGCATTGAGGAAAATAAAATTGATATTCCACTCGAAAAGACCCTATCCACTATCTCAAAAAGATAAAAAAACATGAGTGCAAGATTACCCTATTTTTGGATGTGTTGTTTATAAAATATAGGATAAAACCACAAGAAAACATGATGATTAATCTAATAAAATAGAGGTTGTCTGTGATGGTCAATTTATGATTTCTATTGGCTTTTCATAGCCACCATCCACTTTCAGATTAACTGAACCTAATAAATCATCTCTTGCATGAGACTAGGTTTAACGGGCACTAACTCACCTTTCACCAACAAAAATGAGGAAAATTACATTAGATGCCTCGAAAATACACCAAAGGATCCATATGGATCAAATCCTGGAATTTTTTATTATCAATAAAATCCCTGAGGGCCAAAGGCTTCTCCCATAAACCAACAAAATCCCAAACATAGGTTCATAACATATCCTCTATAATCTGAATAGTCTTCTAATATTGGTTGTGAATATTATGATGATATTCTATGATCAAACGAAATAGTGATCTCAATTCCTTCGGAAAACTATTACAAAACTAATAATACAAGTGAAAACCTCGATAAGAAAAATTTTCAATTGGAACCTCATGAAACAAAAATTTCTCAAACACTTATAGACTACCCAAATCATCAATAGTGATGGTCTAACTCATAATTAATAATTATGACACATTCTTCAATCAATACATGATCACCAATACTACACCATTCATAGGGGTTTTCCATGGAAATCTGATCACAAAATCTAGAGAGACATCATCCCATTTCAACTCTATAATTGGTAGAGGTTGTAACAGCCCTATTGGCAATTGATGTTTGTCTTTTGACTGCTAATATATAAAACATCTCTCCATAAATTCTAATACAACCTTCTTCATTACTAAAAACTTTTATTATCCTTTTAGATCATGATACACTCTTGTTAAACTAGGATATACCACCCATAGAGAAGCATAAAACTGTAACAACCCAAAGTTTCATTAATAGAAAATCCCTCTTCATCCAGTTAAATGTTTCTTTATGAAAGATGTTTTTATAAGATGTCAACTTCTTTAGTTTTACGTTAATATTTATGACCGTTACTTTTATAGTTGTTGAACAGTGATCATCTGAGTAGTATAAATATAAGGCTTTAACGAACCCATTTCTACTCAGACAAAGGAAGCGATGGCCTCATCCAGTATAATTGCCCCTTACGAAGCCCATTTGTCAGAGCTCGGAAAAGAGGTGGCGTCTTTGGTCTTTGCCCATGACCAATCCCAAGCTGAAATAAATATTATTTTTGGAATCAGGACGTCGAAATTATCCAAAAATGTATTTTTCATAATTTTCTGAGACAGTCAAATATTTGGGTAAAAATTAAATACCATTTAAATATATAATGTGTTTTATGACATCATAATGACCCAATGGTGTTGTAATAAAATAACATAATCCTTATGTTCGTCCAATATGTGTTTTATCATTAAAATAATGAGGTTTTGGGTTTGTTTGACTTACTTTTCAATGCATTAATGGAGCCCTCAAGACTTATTCAACACTTTGCCTTTTTAAATTAATTTCCATGGGAGTGTGACTCACCTCCACATAAGCAACCCTAGATTTTTAATAAGTTCGGACCTTGGCCTTGTAAAATATTTTTTCCTATTTCCTTTTCTAGAAACCATGGGCAAATACCATGGGATGGTTTGTGGTTTGGATTATTTTAATATAAGGGGTCCCAAACCGAAATAATAAAGAATTCTCTCACCTTTCCTATATAACCCCACCCAAGCTCCCACTTCCTCCTCACTAAAATCCCTTGGAGTTCGTCCAACCTCTGCCCTACTCTCTCTAGAATCATCCCAAGGTGCCCCAAGCTCACAAGAATCCTCTCACAAGCCTCTCTCTAGCCTTTGGAAGCACACTTCCAAGTAAGGGTTTTTTTCTTCCTTTCTCTTTTTTGTCAATTTTCTTTAAGTTGTATTTCCCTTTTAATTTCAATTATGAATGTTGGGGTATGGTTTCGCACCTCGCCCATACTACCCTCTTATTGTTTGAATGATGGGAGACCCCTTTTTCTCTCATTAAATGCCTCCCATGTACACCCGTTACTATGCCAAAATTCCGAAAGGAACCTTTTTCTCCCCTTCTATATTCAAGCAATAATTTTGTATCATGAATCTAAATTCCTTTTCAATTGTTGGTACATGTATCTATATGACCTAATTACTGTCCATTGCATGTAAATATGATGAGGAACCCCTTTCTCTATCATCAACCATTTGTATGAATTCTTATGTCATGTCATTACGCTGCCGAAATCACACCGATTTTCTAAGCCAATATCATTGTATAGTGAATACCATGCCCATTTATCCATCAAGGGTATTCACCTTTATGCACATTTACTAATTGATTATAATGTTTCATGTATGAATTCCACATTCCTTTATCGTGGAATAAATTATTATGTTTTATGAATCTATGTTTTATGATCCATGTGTCACACTTATGCATGAAATGAAATGTTTAAGAAGGGTGCGCCCTTTATAGCGCTCCAATGCATTGGGTAAAGTATAGTATCATGATACGTCATGTTCAATGAGTGGTGACTCATGGTAATTCAAGTGCAATGAGGGTTTACTCGTGCTTCAAGTTCAATGAGGGTTTCTTCATGCTCCATGTGCAATGAGCCTTGGCTCATGCTAATTCAATGTTAAGTGTTGTTGCCACATTTCCATGTTATGATTATCATGCTTTATCATGCCTTTATGTTCATGTTACTCTTATGCTCTATTGATGTTCCTATTGCCTAACATGTATTGTACTCCTCATTTTATTCATTATGTACTTCCTTACTGGGCTTTATAGCTCACCCTTTTCTTATGCATGTCCTCATGTTATCCCATGCAATGCTAAGTACGAAGGAATGTAGTGGTAAGGAAGTTTTCAATAAAGATGTTGTATTTCAAGTTTAAAGTTTTTATGTAATGATCCTAAGCCCAAATGACACTAAGCCTCTCGATCTTCTTTGTTGTATCAAGTGAAGTTATATGTAATAAAGCATTTCTCAGTTGTAATAAAAAGCAGGGTTGTCATAGTTGGTATCAGAGGATAGATTTAGTTATTTTTGGGATTAGGAAACCCTAGTAAAGCCTTAGACACAAGACTAAGTATAATAAAATCATCCCTAAGTTTTGGTAAATACTAAGTAAGTGGTTTATCAAACAAATACATCCATGTATGGATACGAGCAGATAGAGGTGGCTCTGGCACAGATGTATCCTAGGGGTAAAACCCGAAAACACCGCTTTGAGCTAGACTCGAACGGGAACTGGTGCACAACAACGGGCCTTGCTTCACTCTTGGTTACGACACTCCCAGGGGATATGTTTTGATAAATTTACAATCTTAGTATGAACCATTATTAAGGGAAAAATGCCCCTAAGAATATATGTTAGAAGTAAGATCATGAAAATCCTGGATTGAATCCAATAGACTCACGAGTTAAAGAGATTAAATTTTATTTATAAGTCATCAACTTTTGTCATTGAATTACCCTTTATGTGTTACCCCTAACATTACATTTATTCCAGTCAATGGCCGATAATAGGAGAACTCGGGCTAACAACTGTTGTGAAGATCAGTGTGATGATTGTACTTATGAGATGCCCAATCCAATGGGGGCGGGAATCACGAACTTTGTCATGCTTCTCTCTCAGCTAACTCAAGTTTTGAATAGAAACATTGTTCAAGAGGAACGTTCAACCCCCCCCCCCCCCTAAGAAAGAACAAGTCGCTATCGAGAGCTTCATGAGACAAAGGCCTCCTACTTTAAGTGGATCATCAGATCCCACGATCGCTGAACAATGGATCGATTCCATTGAAAAGATATTCTCCATCCTCCAATGCTATGAAAAATAGAAGGTTCTCCTGGAGGCTTATCATATGGAGGGTGATGCTGATCAATGGTGGACGTTGATCAAAAATACGAAGCATGAGGAGGAGATCGAGGCTTTGGAATGGAAGGAATTCCGGAAGATGTTTTTTGATAAATATTTTCCACGCACCCTCCCTCTTAAGATGGAAAGGGACTTCCTTTCCCTCAAACAGAATGATGAATAACCTATGGGAGCGTACGAGGCAAACTTCAAAAGGCTTTCATGATACGCTTCCGGCTTTGTCGTTACCCCGAATGCAAGGTTGACCGCTTCTTTGGTGAGATGAAGCCTAGCTTGCGGAAAGCATTAGTGATCCGTGACTTCGACAGCTATGAGTAAATTGTCCAATGTGCCCTCAAGGATGAAATGGAGATCGGAGAATCACAGGGGTATCATTGGGACAAGAAACGTAAGGTGGACCTCAATGCTGGTGGTCTGATGGATAAATCCAATGGCGCTAAGAAGTTCCAGAACCCCACTTTCCAAAAGTGTGGAAAGAAGCACCCTGGAAATTACCTTAGGGGGACAAGAAAATGCATCAAGTGTGGAATAGAAGGGCACCTAGCTGTTAACTGTCAGCAAGAAGTAACCGCGGCTACGACAGAGGAGAGGAACGCTCCGTTCGAACCTGAACGCGTTGTTCAATGCTACAAATGCAAAGAACCGGGTCATTTTGCAAATCAGTGCCCTAATCCAAGGGTTATCGGAGGCAACCAGCAACCTCCAAGACAGCAAGGAAGAACTTTTTCCATCACTTCTGCTGAAGTGAACCCCGACAACGAAGTGGTGATAGGTATGCTAGTTATTCCCTCAAGAATAGCGAACGTACTTTTTGATTCATGTTCTACGCATTTTTTTATATCTCAAATGTTTTGTAGAACAATCCCTACACCACCACAAATCATGTAAGTAAAGATGTCGGTGAGTAGGACAAATGGGGAAATCATCGCATCCCATGAGTATAAGACCTCCCCTGTTATAATCTGTGGATTGAATTTCCTGGTGAACCTCATCATACTCCCTCTGGTGGAATTTGATGCAATTCTTGGCATGGATTGGCTTTCCTTATATAGAGCCAACATAAATTGTCGGGAGAGGGAAATCACACTCCATATGGAGAATCGACCCCCGATTCATTACAAGTGTCAGGAGGAAGATGAATCTCCTTTAGCTCCATCATCTCATGCATGGATATTACTACCTTATGAGCATGCATATCTGGCTCAGATGATTGAGTCCAAGGAAGAAACCACCCTTGAAGAAATGCCTATTGTGAGGGAATTCGCTGAAGTATTTCCCGAGGAACTTCCTGGTCTTCCTCCAAGAAGAGATGTTGAGTTCTCAATTGAACTTATTCCTGGGGTGCTACCAATATCCAAGACTCCATATAGAATGGCTATTGTTGAGCTTGAAGAGCTGAAGAAACAACTACAGGAGAATCTGGATAAAGGGCTTATACACCCAAGTGCATCACTATGGGGTGCACCAGTCCTCTTCGTCAAGAAGAAGGATGGGTCAATGTGGCTTTGCATTGATTATCGTGAACTTAACAAAATAACGATAAAGAACAAGTATCCTCTCCCAAGAATCTATGAATTGTTTGATCAGCTGCGTGGAGCACAATACTTCTCCAAGGAGGACTTGCGGTCGGGATATTATCAAGTAAGGGTGAAAAAGGAAGATATCCCCAAGACTGCTTTTCGTACAAGGTACGGGCACTATGCATTCATAGTAATGCCTTTTGGACTCACCAATGCTCCAGCAATAATCATGGACTTGATGAATAGAGTCTTTAGAGACTACCTTGAAAAATTTGTGGTAGTCTTTATAGATGATATTCTAATATACTCCAAAACCAAGGAGGACCATGAGTAGCATTTAAAAACTGTACTAGAGACTTTGCGCAAGGAGAAGCTCTATGCAAAGTACAGAAAGTACGAGTTTTGGCTGAAGGAAGTCTCATTCTTGGGCCATATCATCACAAGAAATGGGATATCTGTGGACCCCTCCAAAAAAAATGCAATTGAGGGATGGACGAGGCCAACATCGGTAACTGATATCCGTAGATTCTTGGGGTTAGCTGGAAATTATTGAGGATTTGTGAGAAATTTCTCACGATTGTCCAACCATCTTACCAAGATAACTCGAAAGGGAGTAAAGTTTTCTTGGAGTGATGAATGCGAATAAAGCTTCAAGGATTTGAAAAGGAGGCTTATCACTGCACACGTGCTCACTTTACCCACAAGTGGGGAGCTTTTTGTGGTATCCAGCGATGCTTCGAAAAAGGGATTAGGATGTGTGCTGATGCAGAATGATAAAGTGATATCTTATGCCTCAAGGCAGTTGAAAATCCATGAGCGAAACTATCCAACGCATGATCTGGAGTTGGTGCCGGTGAACTTTTCCTTGAAAATCTGGCTGCATTATCTCTATGGAGAGAAATGTGAGATATATACTGACCACAAGAGTCTTAAATATATATTCACACAGAAAGAGATTAATATGTGCCATAGAAGATGGATAGAGCTCATCAAGGATTATGACTGTTCAATACATTACCACCCTGGGAAGGCGAACAAGGTGGCGGATGCCCTAAGTTGAAAGGATCCAGCGATTCTATCAATGATGAGAATTGAAAAGGATCCAATCTTCTTAGACTTCATGAAGATGGATGTGGGAATCATAAAGAAGGGAACATCATCAATACATTCACAAATGATTGCTCAACCATCTCTTTTGTAAAGGTTAAAGGATTCTCAAAAGAATGATGCAGGAATCCAAGAAAAAGTGGATGCTATCAAAAAGGGAAAATCCTCAGAGTTTAATGTTAATGAATAAGGAATTGTGCGGATTGGGAAAAGACTATGTGTTCCATCAAGTTCGGTGCGTAAGAAGGAACACTTGGATGATGCAAATAGTTAAAATTTCTCTATTCACCCAGGGAGCACAAAGATGTATCGAGATCTCCGATAAAACTTTTGGTGGGATAATATGAAGAAGGAGATCGTTGAATATACATCAAAGTGATTGGTGTGTCAGAAAGTGAAGGCAGAGAGGCAGAAGTCTAAGGGGATGATGCAACCATTGCCCATACTAGAATGGAAATGGGAGAACATCACCATGGACTTTGTCACCGGACTTCCAAGGACATCCAACAGCAACAATGAAATCTGGGTTGTTGTGGATCGTCTTACAAAGACTGCACACTTCATTGTTATTCGAGAGGATTTCTCTTTGGATCAACTGGCACAGATATATATCAGGGATGTGGTATGGTTTCATGGAATACCACTATCTATTGTGTCTGACCGAGATCCAAGATTTACCTCTAAGATTTGGAAGAGTCTTCAACATGATCTGAATACTGAACTGAACTTCAGTACTGCCTATCATCCTCAAACTGATGGCCAATCCGAGCGGACTATCCAAACACTTGAGGATATGTTAAGAGCGTGCTCAATGGACATTAAAGGAGGATGGGATCAACATATTACTCTAGTTGAGTTCTCTTATAATAATAGTTTCCACTCGAGCATCCAAATGGCACCATATGAAGCCCTGTATGGGAAAAGGTGTAGAACACCGGCATGTTGGGATGAGATCGGTGAACGTAAGCTGCTTGGACCAGAAATGGTCGAAGAAATGGTGGAGAAGGTGAAAACCATTCAGTAGCATATCAAGGCAGCCCAAAGTCGACCGAAGATTTATGCAGATAATCGTCGATGAGACCTTGAGTTTAAAGTTGGAGACACAGTGTTTTTACGCATATCTCTGTGGAAGAAGGTCATGAGTTTTGGAAAGAAAGGGAAGTTAAGTCCAAGGTACATCGGCCCCTTTTAGATTCTTGATAGTGTTGGGGCTGTGGCCTATCGACTATCACTTCCACCTACTATGGCCAAGGTGCATGATGTCTTCCATGTATCCCTCTTAAAGAAGTACATACCATACCCTTCACATGTACTCTCTTCCGAGGTGGTACAATTAGAACACGATCTTTCTTATGAGGAGCAACCAGTGAAGATCTTAGACCGTAGAGGAAAAGTTCTACAAAATAAGAAAATTCCCCTCGTCAAGGTGTTGTGTAGAAACCACAAGTTTGAAGAAGCAACTTGGGAGTCGGAGGATATGATGATGCTATGTTACCCACATTTGTTTTAGTGTGGGAAAAGGAAATTTTCGAGGGCGAAATTTCTTAAGGGGGGAATATTGTAAAGACCCAAAGTTTCATTAATAGAAAATCCCTCTTGATCCAGTTAAATGTTTCTTTATGAAAGATGTTTTTATAAGATGTCAACTTCTTTAGTTTTACGTTAAGATTTGTGACCGTTTGTAAAGACCCGCAAATTGCAAGGAAATTTTTTTCTTAATTTTCTTTGGAATTTTACAAGAGCGCAGCTTCAGACGGCACCTGATTCCGAGGCCCGGTGTGCCCGGAATCAATTTCCGAAGTTTGGCTCGGGTACGTTCAGTGAACGGACGAGCGGGTTTTTCTATCTTTTGAACCGGTGCCCGGAATCGAATTCTGAGGGCACCGATGAAATCGCAGCGCCGGTATTTGCTTAGAAACGCCTCTTCCGGAGTTGCGTTTGCTCAGACGAGGTTTTTAAATTTTGCGGCTTTAAGTTAGAAATAAAATAAAGTTTGTGCGACAACTTTATTTTATTTCACTTAAGCTGCTTGGAAGCCACTTGAAGTCACTTAAAGACGGCTTGAACTGAGTTGAACTGGATAGGATGCTATCCAGGAATATCCTACCCCTTGGTAGGATATTTGTGAGGCAGGGCCCGCACGAGCCCCGCCGTTTCTTTCGCTAAGTAACGCACCCGCGAAAACCCGTCAAAGTAACTGAAAAGTCAACCGACGCGTTTTCTTTAATTCTTAACAGACCATTTAATTGGGCTGTTTCTTTCGTGAATTAAATGGGCTGTTTTATTCGTTGAATTAATTCAACGAATTAATTGGGTCGTTACTTACGCGTTTTGCGTTTGTTGGCAAAATAATAAAATAGACAAACTTGTCTATTTTGGAGGATTGCTATTCCTCTGAGCCTCCACCCTCTCCGCGAAGAACGCGAAGAACGCGAAGAACGCGAAGAACGCGAAGAACGCCGGAACCGGAATCCGACGACGCACGATCCGCGACGTCAGCAGCTTTTCCGCGACCTTCTTCTTCTTCGGTGCCTCTTCTTCCGCGGCGAACGTGCGATCGGCAACAAAGGTGAGAATCGAATCCTTTATTTCTCCCTTTTTAAATTTCAATAACAACGGATTTAATTAATTAAATCCGTTTGTTCTTGATCCGGAGATTGGCGACGCGACGCCGGATACCGCGACGACGCGACAATCTCCTTCCTCCGCGACGAGCGATTCCGCGACGACCCCTCGTCCGACAACGACTTCGAGGTAAGGGGTTTATTTTGGAAAAGTTACCTCTTTTAAATTTTCTCGTGAACGTTCTTGAAAATTTAAAAAGACGGTTTCAAGCGAACAATTTTATCTTTAAATAAAATTGTTGGATCATGTGTTGATCATCTTATTTCTTTTCTCCCGTTGTTTATGATTAACGCGGAGGGAGCGGGTCTAACGAACAAGACCCGGCAACCCTCCGCCGATCTTCCCTTTTTGTGCGGATTTGGCGGACGACGACGAACCTGGCGGCAAGGGCAAACCGTTGTTTCCGCAGTGAAGATCGTCCCCCGGGAGGAGCAACGGCGCAGACGGGAAAGGAAACGGGCCACCGGAGCGACTCCGGCGGCCCGCGGAAGGAGGCGGCGGCGCGGGTCGCCGGCGCGGCGGCGCCGGCGACCGGAGGCGGCGGCGCCCGGCGCGCCGCCGCGGAGATCTTCCGCCGCGGCTGAAGCCGCGGCGGCGGCGGCCGGTTCCGCGGCCGCGCGGAACCGGGACGGACGCGGCGGCCCGGCCGCGTCCGCGTGACAGGCGGCCCCCGCGGGGGCCGCGTTTCTTCAAGTGCCGCGGGTCAAACCCGCGGCGGCGGCCTGCTCGGCCGCTCGGCCGAAGCCGAGCCGGCCGGTCCGGTCGGCCGGGCCGCGCCCAGGCCGGACCGGACCCGGCCGAGCCGGTTCGGGCCGGTTCGGGCCGGCCCGGTTCGGGCCGACCCGGTTCGGCCGACCCCAGGGGGGGTTCGGGCCGGGTCGCCCCGGGCCCAGAACCCCCGTTTCGGGCCCTCTTCGGTTTTTCGCCCATATCTTGGGCCTGGGACCTCCGATTGACGAACCGTCAGCGGCTACGCGATCCATGGATCGAGACGGTCGTTTCGGTATATTATACTCAAGGTTTCGGAAGACTTTGGGTTCAGCCGGGTTGGTTCGTACACGAAACCAACCGGGCCCTCGGAGCGGAAACGCTCATAACTTGAGCTACGGACGTCCGATCGACGTACCGTCAGCTGTGGTAGTTTCCTCTAAGTGAGACGGAACTTTTGGCATACTCCGCCCGAGGATCGGATACAGGCGGAGTACGGTCGGGTTGGTTTTGCCCTAAAAACCAACCGGGCCCCTGGGACGAAAATGCCAATAACTCTCAGACCGGGCGTCCGATTGACGCGCCGTCTGTTGCGTTGAGATCCTGTTGTCGATACGGAACTTTTGGATACATCAACTTCGGACTACGTGTCAGTTGATGTATCAGCCCCTCGGCTCGTGGAGCGGACCCTCCTAAACGAGCTCGCTTTGTGCGGGAACCCTAGCGCTGGCTGTGACTTCGACGACAGAGCAGAGATCCTCCGTGGACTGCGACGACGGCAGAGCAGAGATCCTCCGTGGACTGCGACGACGGCCGAGCAGAGATCCTTCGTGGACTGCGGCGACGACTGTGCAGAGATCCTCAGTGGACTGCGTCGACTACTGCACTCAGCGATCCCGTGTGGATCAGTGCCTACAGGTTCTGTGTGAGCCCGATCCTCCGTGGGTCCTTACTACCGGTTCTGTGTGAGCCACTGCCTACAGGTTCTGTGTGAGCCCGATCCTACGTGGGTCCTTTTGCGGGGGTTAGTACCTATCGATCCTTCGTGGGTCCGACGACTGAGACGGATCAGTGATCGTCTTTGACGTCATCTGAAAAAGTATACCTGGTTGAGCTGAATCTTATGTTACTCTCCTTTGTGGATTGTGTTGAATTTATCCTTTGTGGATTTACTGTTTACTCTCCTTGTGGATTTGAGTCTTGCCTTCCTTTGTGGATTGAGTTGTTCTTGAGCTCGTGAGCAGAGCTAGAATTGGGGACTTAGGTATATGTATGGGCATATACCTAAGTCGAGTCAGATGTTACTTCGTGATTGCATCTTTCTTTTGTGCTATATCCTTTGTGGATTTCGGGAGACCTTCGGGGGTCTCGGGGTCCTTACTGAGTAGCTTGTACTCACCCCTGCACGGGCTATGCCCGCACCTTGTTGTGTTGGTTGCAGACGACGGACAGCCCTGATCACGGTTGGGGCGTGGAGCAGGACGGTACCTGGAGGTGGACCACTGGGCGGGACGTGCTCGGAGCGGACGTGGGACCCGAGGAGCCTGGAGGCTATCTGTACCCACCCTTCAGGTGGGATTGCCAGTGGACGACACGAGGCCGCCGTCCTTTCTTCAGTTGCTGTACTTTACTTTTCAGTTGTACTTTACAGTTGGGCTTGTATTTCCGGCCCCTTTACTTTTCTGCACTTTACTTTCCGCTTGCTGACTCTGTGTGGTTGTTACTTATAAAGGCAATGCCTTCCCTGTTTACTGGGATTTTACGCCTTGGTGCTAGTCGCCAGCCCCTGGCCTATGGAAGGCGGGCTTGGGGTAGTCACGGCACGGGCCCCGAGGACGGGTCGTGACAAATTGGTATCAGAGGTGGTCGGTTCTACCGCGGACTCTTATCGTCCTTTCTTTCTATGTGAAGCAATAGTGTTTAGTGTATTGAGTGTGGTTATCAGTTCAGGGAGCCCAGTGTTGGTGCGGCGGCCGACGTATCCATACACCAGGACCCTGACTCCTGATTTCCGACTTAATGCATGAAAACATTGATTGCGTGTGTGTTCCAAGTTTCTTTGTGATTACTTGTGTCAGCTCACCGGGTATACTGATCTGATTTATGAAAGTCTCAAGTTTTCCTTGTGATTACTTGTGCCAGCTCACCAGGTATACTGTTCTGACT
Organism: Viscum album; assembly: GCA_963277665.1. Lineage (NCBI taxonomy): Eukaryota > Viridiplantae > Streptophyta > Magnoliopsida > Santalales > Viscaceae > Viscum > Viscum album. The sequence continues at coordinate 1,024,749,675 of OY728162.1, forward strand.
GTGGTGCTCTTGTTCTCCTTTTCAGGATGGCCCCGCGACGACTGCCAGCTAGGGTTCCGAGTGTAGGGCGCGATGGCAGCCCACCGAGCGACGAGGCCTCGGTGCAGGGCCCTTTGCCAGCAGTGGCACCGGCGGTAGCTTTACCCGCCGAGCCACCGATGCTACCAGTACCAGACGCCGACGATGCACGTCGCCTCAGGGCACTGCACGAGTTTCAGGGCCAGCGACCGCCCAGGTTTCGCGGTGAGGCGGACCCCCAGGCCGCCGAGGACTGGCTAGAGGCGGTGGTACGGATCTTTCGGCTAGTGAGGACACCAGCGGATCTCATGGTGATTCTCGCAGCGAGCCTCCTGCAGGCGGCGGCAGGACGATGGTGGAGCCTGATGCTCCAGGTTCACGACGAGACATCCTTGCTCTGGGCGGACTTCGAGAGCCTCTTCCGCTCTGAGTTCGTCCCGGCCACCCTCCGAGCGGTGCGCATCCAGGAGCTTCTCCAGCTGCGCCAGGGCAGCATGACGGTCGCTCAGTACGCGGCGAGGTTCACGGACCTATCTCGCTACTCGACTGACATGGTACGGGACCCCTTCTTCCGGGCCCGGACCTTCGAGCAGGGCTTGCGACAGGAGATTCGGGCGTCGCTGATCTCCCTCAGCATTCCGACCCAGGCGGGAGTGCTGGAGCGAGCCCTCCTGATCGAGAGCTTCCTGGCGGAGCCTTCTTCAGCAGCGAGACCTAGCGCAGGGCGGCAGGTAGCTGAGTCTTCGACAGCTGGTAGCCGACGGATGACTCACGGGTCCAGGCAGACCAGACCCCCACGCAGACGGCCTCAGGACACCGGCTCAGCAGTACGAGGCACACAGCGGAGTGCCAGCCTTTCGAGAGGCAGGCTGTGCTACTCTTGTGGCGGGCAGGGTCACATGGCTCGTGACTGCCCGACTCGCCGATCAGAGGAGCAGCAGACGGTGGAGGGGCCACCCAGGCAGAGGCAGAGGGTCGACCGTGGCGGTCCGCAGGGAGGAGGCGGACGAGGCAGAGGAGCTGGCCGAGCAGCGGGTGGTGGGAGACGCTTCCAGGCTCTACCCCCACCACCACCAGGAGGGCCACCTCGACCACAGGGAGCTGGCGGGCAGGGACAGGCCCAGCTCCATGCAGTGGAGGCCTACGACCCCGACATGCCAGAGATGATTCGAGGTACGATCTGTGTCTATTCCACCCTTGCTGCAGTACTTATAGACACAGGAGCGAGTCACTCTTTCATAGCCTCTGCCCTTGTTCGGAGCTCGGAGATTCCGACTGAGCCGTTGGCTCGATCCTTACGGCTAGAGACTCCTACGGGAGCAGACTCGACGATTACGCACTGGTGCCGGCAGTGTGAGCTTACTCTAGGAGGCGAGAGCTTCGGCTGGGATCTCCTTGTAGCGGCGTCGAGGCCTTACGACGTCATCTTGGGCATGGATTGGCTATCCACGGCTCATGCCCAGATTGACTGTTTTAGGCGCAAGGTACGATGTGTTCGTACCGACGGGAGCAGGTTTACCTTCACCGGCGAGAAGGGAACCTTTGCAGCACAGGATGGACTTCCGCGGAGGAGAGTGCAGCCTATCTCTCATCAGTTGGCTAGCCTCATCCTAGGAGCGGTGGACGTGCGGAGTCCGGCTTTTCCTGCAGTGGTGGACCAGTACGTGGACGCCTTTCCCGACGACGTTCCAGGGCTACCTCCTCGTCGAGAGGTAGACTTTTACATCGACTTGTACCCCGGGACAGCCCCGATATCTACTCCAGCATATCGGATGGCCCCCGCCGAGCTTCGGGAGCTGCGGGTACAGTTGGAGGACTTGCAGAGCAAGGGGTTTATCCGACCCAGTGTTTCACCCTGGGCTTCCCCGATTTTGTTCGCCAAGAAGGCGGACGGGAGCTTGCGACTATGTGTCGACTATCGTCGCCTGAATCAGGTGACGGTGAGGAACAAGTATCCGCTGCCACGGATTGATGACCTCTTCGATCAGCTCAAGGGAGCGCGGTGGTTCTCGAAGATAGACCTCCGGTCAGGCTATCATCAGCTCAGAGTTCGAGACGAGGACGTGCAGAAGACAGCCTTCAGGTGTCGGTATGGCCATTATGAGTTCTTGGTTATGCCGTTCGGCGTAACCAATGCTCCAGCAGTGTTCATGAGCCTCATGAACAGGATCTTCCAGCCATACCTCGACCGATTTGTCGTTGTCTTCATTGACGACATTTTGGTGTACTCGACGACTGAGGAGGATCATGCCTACCACTTGCGAGTTGTGCTAGACACACTCCGAGAGCACCAGCTTTATGGCAAGCTCTCGAAGTGCCAGTTCTGGTTACGTGAGGTCCATTTCTTGGGGCACGTCATTTCTGAGGCGGGAGTTGCAGTGGATCCCGCGAAGATCGAGGCAGTGCTAGCTTGGGAGCCACCCAGGAGCGTGACAGAGGTGCGGAGCTTCTTGGGCCTAGCGGGATACTATCGGAGATTCGTGCCAGACTTCTCCAGAGTTGCGGCACCACTCTCAGCGTTGACGAAGAAGGGGAAACCCTTCGTGTGGTCAGACAGATGTCAGCAGAGCTTCCAGGAGCTGAGACAGAGATTGACCAGCGCACCTATCTTGAGGTTGCCTGAGGAGGGAGTGGGATACGTAGTTTACTGCGATGCATCAGGGACTGGACTCGGGTGTGTCCTGATGCAGGAGCGGGCCGTGATCGCCTACGGATCACGTCAGTTGAGGCCGCATGAGCAGAACTACGCCACTCATGACCTGGAGTTAGCAGCAGTGGTCTTCGCTCTGAAGACTTGGCGGCACTATCTGATGGGCGAGCGCTTCACAGTCTTTTCTGACCACCAGAGTCTCAGGTATATCTTCTCTCAGAAGGACCTGAACCTGAGACAGCGGAGATGGCTTGAGTTCCTCCAGGACTATGACTTTGAGATTGTCTATACTCCTGGGAAGGGGAACGTGGTAGCCGATGCCCTCAGCAGGAGGACGGGCATTCAGCTACTTGAGGAGGCGACGGAGCAGCTAGCCTCCTTACAGATATCCTTCGTGGATAGAGACGGAGCAGCCTTTCTTCAGTCTCTCACAGTCTCTCCTCCACTTCTACAGCGGGTCAGAGAGGCTCAGCGTGGGGACGCTGACTGTGAGACCCGGCGTGCACTGATATCCTCAGGTCAGGCGCCTGATGGTTTCTCCCTTGGAGCAGAGCACGACATCCTTTTCAGAGGACGTACCTTCGTACCAGTCGCTTTACGAGAGGAGGTGCTGAGAGAGTTTCACACTTCTCCCTTGGCGGTGCATCCCGGAGTGGCGAAGATGTACCAGGATCTCAGACGACAGCACTGGTGGCCGGGCATGAAGAAAGCTGTGGCTGAGTTCGTTTCACGATGCCTCACCTGCCAGCAGGTGAAGGCAGAGCATCAGGTACCAGCAGGCTTGGTACAGCCCTTGGAGGTCCCGGAGTGGAAGTGGGATAGCATATCTATGGACTTCGTGACTGGACTTCCACGTACTTCCAGAGGTCACGACTCCATTTGGGTGATTGTCGACCGACTCACCAAGTCGGCACACTTCTTACCCATCAGAGAGCAGGGCTCAGTGGAGAGCTTGGGACGTCTTTACATCCAGGAGATCGTACGGCTTCACGGTGTGCCATCATCTATCGTCTCCGATCGAGATGCTCGTTTCACTTCCCGGCTTTGGAAGGGGTTGCAGGAGGCGTTCAGGACGCGGCTCCATCTGAGCACAGCCTTCCACCCTCAGACGGATGGTCAGACGGAGAGGACCATACAGACACTCGAGGACATGCTCCGTGCATGTGTTCTCGACTTTGGTCGCAGCTGGGAGGACCACCTACCCTTGGTGGAGTTTGCGTACAACAACAGCTACCACTCCACCATCGGGATGGCACCATACGAGGCGTTGTACGGTAGACCCTGCAGATCACCGTTGTGCTGGACAGACCCTGGGGAGTCAGCACTCGTGGGACCAGAGATGGTCCGAGCCACGACAGAGAAGGTCCAGATCATCCAGGAGAGGATGAGGACAGCTCAGAGCCGGCAGAAGTCATATGCTGATAGGAGGCGGAGGCCACTGGAGTTCGAGGATGGCGACCACGTCTTTTTGCGTGTCTCACCTCGACGTGGTTTACGGAGATTTGGCCGAGGCGGCAAGTTGTCTCCACGCTTCATCGGGCCTTTCCAGGTCCTCAGCAGGATAGGAGAGGTGGCTTATCGCCTGGCTCTACCACCTCAGTTGCACCGGGTGCACGACGTCTTCCACGTGTCTCAGCTGAGGAGATACGTGCACGACCCGACGCACATCATCGACTTTGGGGAGCTGGACGTGGACGATGGGGCGACTTTTGCGGAGGTTCCAGTGGAGATCGAGGATCGACAGGAGCGGGTTCTACGTGGGCGGTCGATTCCTCTTGTGCGCATCAGATGGCAGCACGGGAACCTCCAGGAGAGCACTTGGGAGCGGGAGGCTCAGATACGTGCTCAGTACCCCCATTTGTTCCCCTAATTTTTTGATGTATCTTTACGGGGACGTAAAGCCCTGAGGTGGGAGTAATGTAAAGACCCGCAAATTTCAAGGAAATTTTTTTCTTAATTTTCTTTGGAATTTTACAAGAGCGCAGCTTCAGACGGCACCTGATTCCGAGGCCCGGTGTGCCCGGAATCAATTTCCGAAGTTTGGCTCGGGTACGTTCAGTGAACGGACGAGCGGGTTTTTCTATCTTTTGAACCGGTGCCCGGAATCGAATTCTGAGGGCACCGATGAAATCGCAGCGCCGGTATTTGCTTAGAAACGCCTCTTCCGGAGTTGCGTTTGCTCAGACGAGGTTTTTAAATTTTGCGGCTTTAAGTTAGAAATAAAATAAAGTTTGTGCGACAACTTTATTTTATTTCACTTAAGCTGCTTGGAAGCCACTTGAAGTCACTTAAAGACGGCTTGAACTGAGTTGAACTGGATAGGATGCTATCCAGGAATATCCTACCCCTTGGTAGGATATTTGTGAGGCAGGGCCCGCACGAGCCCCGCCGTTTCTTTCGCTAAGTAACGCACCCGCGAAAACCCGTCAAAGTAACTGAAAAGTCAACCGACGCGTTTTCTTTAATTCTTAACAGACCATTTAATTGGGCTGTTTCTTTCGTGAATTAAATGGGCTGTTTTATTCGTTGAATTAATTCAACGAATTAATTGGGTCGTTACTTACGCGTTTTGCGTTTGTTGGCAAAATAATAAAATAGACAAACTTGTCTATTTTGGAGGATTGCTATTCCTCTGAGCCTCCACCCTCTCCGCGAAGAACGCGAAGAACGCGAAGAACGCGAAGAACGCGAAGAACGCCGGAACCGGAATCCGACGACGCACGATCCGCGACGTCAGCAGCTTTTCCGCGACCTTCTTCTTCTTCGGTGCCTCTTCTTCCGCGGCGAACGTGCGATCGGCAACAAAGGTGAGAATCGAATCCTTTATTTCTCCCTTTTTAAATTTCAATAACAACGGATTTAATTAATTAAATCCGTTTGTTCTTGATCCGGAGATTGGCGACGCGACGCCGGATACCGCGACGACGCGACAATCTCCTTCCTCCGCGACGAGCGATTCCGCGACGACCCCTCGTCCGACAACGACTTCGAGGTAAGGGGTTTATTTTGGAAAAGTTACCTCTTTTAAATTTTCTCGTGAACGTTCTTGAAAATTTAAAAAGACGGTTTCAAGCGAACAATTTTATCTTTAAATAAAATTGTTGGATCATGTGTTGATCATCTTATTTCTTTTCTCCCGTTGTTTATGATTAACGCGGAGGGAGCGGGTCTAACGAACAAGACCCGGCAACCCTCCGCCGATCTTCCCTTTTTGTGCGGATTTGGCGGACGACGACGAACCTGGCGGCAAGGGCAAACCGTTGTTTCCGCAGTGAAGATCGTCCCCCGGGAGGAGCAACGGCGCAGACGGGAAAGGAAACGGGCCACCGGAGCGACTCCGGCGGCCCGCGGAAGGAGGCGGCGGCGCGGGTCGCCGGCGCGGCGGCGGCGGCCGGTTCCGCGGCCGCGCGGAACCGGGACGGACGCGGCGGCCCGGCCGCGTCCGCGTGACAGGCGGCCCCCGCGGGGGCCGCGTTTCTTCAAGTGCCGCGGGTCAAACCCGCGGCGGCGGCCTGCTCGGCCGCTCGGCCGAAGCCGAGCCGGCCGGTCCGGTCGGCCGGGCCGCGCCCAGGCCGGACCGGACCCGGCCGAGCCGGTTCGGGCCGGTTCGGGCCGGCCCGGTTCGGGCCGACCCGGTTCGGCCGACCCCAGGGGGGGTTCGGGCCGGGTCGCCCCGGGCCCAGAACCCCCGTTTCGGGCCCTCTTCGGTTTTTCGCCCATATCTTGGGCCTGGGACCTCCGATTGACGAACCGTCAGCGGCTACGCGATCCATGGATCGAGACGGTCGTTTCGGTATATTATACTCAAGGTTTCGGAAGACTTTGGGTTCAGCCGGGTTGGTTCGTACACGAAACCAACCGGGCCCTCGGAGCGGAAACGCTCATAACTTGAGCTACGGACGTCCGATCGACGTACCGTCAGCTGTGGTAGTTTCCTCTAAGTGAGACGGAACTTTTGGCATACTCCGCCCGAGGATCGGATACAGGCGGAGTACGGTCGGGTTGGTTTTGCCCTAAAAACCAACCGGGCCCCTGGGACGAAAATGCCAATAACTCTCAGACCGGGCGTCCGATTGACGCGCCGTCTGTTGCGTTGAGATCCTGTTGTCGATACGGAACTTTTGGATACATCAACTTCGGACTACGTGTCAGTTGATGTATCAGCCCCTCGGCTCGTGGAGCGGACCCTCCTAAACGAGCTCGCTTTGTGCGGGAACCCTAGCGCTGGCTGTGACTTCGACGACAGAGCAGAGATCCTCCGTGGACTGCGACGACGGCAGAGCAGAGATCCTCCGTGGACTGCGACGACGGCCGAGCAGAGATCCTTCGTGGACTGCGGCGACGACTGTGCAGAGATCCTCAGTGGACTGCGTCGACTACTGCACTCAGCGATCCCGTGTGGATCAGTGCCTACAGGTTCTGTGTGAGCCCGATCCTCCGTGGGTCCTTACTACCGGTTCTGTGTGAGCCACTGCCTACAGGTTCTGTGTGAGCCCGATCCTACGTGGGTCCTTTTGCGGGGGTTAGTACCTATCGATCCTTCGTGGGTCCGACGACTGAGACGGATCAGTGATCGTCTTTGACGTCATCTGAAAAAGTATACCTGGTTGAGCTGAATCTTATGTTACTCTCCTTTGTGGATTGTGTTGAATTTATCCTTTGTGGATTTACTGTTTACTCTCCTTGTGGATTTGAGTCTTGCCTTCCTTTGTGGATTGAGTTGTTCTTGAGCTCGTGAGCAGAGCTAGAATTGGGGACTTAGGTATATGTATGGGCATATACCTAAGTCGAGTCAGATGTTACTTCGTGATTGCATCTTTCTTTTGTGCTATATCCTTTGTGGATTTCGGGAGACCTTCGGGGGTCTCGGGGTCCTTACTGAGTAGCTTGTACTCACCCCTGCACGGGCTATGCCCGCACCTTGTTGTGTTGGTTGCAGACGACGGACAGCCCTGATCACGGTTGGGGCGTGGAGCAGGACGGTACCTGGAGGTGGACCACTGGGCGGGACGTGCTCGGAGCGGACGTGGGACCCGAGGAGCCTGGAGGCTATCTGTACCCACCCTTCAGGTGGGATTGCCAGTGGACGACACGAGGCCGCCGTCCTTTCTTCAGTTGCTGTACTTTACTTTTCAGTTGTACTTTACAGTTGGGCTTGTATTTCCGGCCCCTTTACTTTTCTGCACTTTACTTTCCGCTTGCTGACTCTGTGTGGTTGTTACTTATAAAGGCAATGCCTTCCCTGTTTACTGGGATTTTACGCCTTGGTGCTAGTCGCCAGCCCCTGGCCTATGGAAGGCGGGCTTGGGGTAGTCACGGCACGGGCCCCGAGGACGGGTCGTGACACCGTTACTTTTATAGCCGTTGAACAGTGATCATCTGAGTAGTATAAATATATGGCTTTAACGAACCCATTTATACTCAGACAAAGGAAGCGATGGCCTCATCCAGTAGAATTGCCCCTTACGAAGCCCATTTTTCAGAGCTCAGAAAAGTAGTGGCATCTTTGGGTTTTTCCCTTGACCAAGCCCAAGCTGAGCTTCATCAAGTCAAGCTCGAACGTGATCATCTATGGGAAAAGTGGAAATTGATTGAAATTACCACTCGAGCGATGTTATCCGAGCCGCCCCAAGAGTCTGTCACCATCACACACCTTACCCTTAGGTCTTATGCGGCTATTTTAAAGGGTTATGTAACAAATAAGTAGCACCATGTTCATGTACACTATTTTTGTATATAATAATAAATATAATTTCTAGTCATTTTTGATACATTGTAATTAGTTTTTAAAGTACAAATGGTGTTTTTAGTTTTAATTTAATTAAGAATTATATTTTATTAAATTAAAGGATTTTTGAATTAAATAATATTTTAAATAAATTATTATTATTAATATTAAATTAATCTTTTATTAAGTATAAATGATCTTATAATTTTATGAATGCAATTAAAAATTTTATTAAGGTTTGAAAGCCATTTCTGTCAAAACCCGTGAATTTCTTTATAAATGGCGGTTTTTATTTTAAAAGTGAAAATTCACATATTTATAAAATTATTTAGATAAAAAAAATTATTTTTGGAATCAGGATTTCGAAATTATCCAACGGTGAATTTTTCATAATTTTCTGAGACAGTCAAATTTTTGGTTAAAAATTAAATACCATTTAAATATATAATGTGTTTTATGACATCATAATGACCCAATACTTAAATGGAGCCCTCAAAGCATTAATGGAGCCCTTAATACTTATTCAACACTTTGCCTTTTTAAATTAATTTCCATGGGAGTGTGACTCACCTCCACATAAGCAACCGTAATTTTTTAATAATTTAGGACCTTGGCCTTGTAAAATATTGTTTTCCTCTTTCCTTTTCCTGAAACCATGTGAAAATACCATGGGATGGTTTGTGGTTTGGATTAATTTAATATAAGGGGTCCCAAACCTAAATAATAAAGAATTCTCTCACATTTCTTATATAAACTCACCAATGCTCCCACTTCCTCCTCACTAAAATCCCTTTCAGTTCGTCCAACCTATTCCCTACTCTCTCTATAATCCTGCCAAGGTGCCCAAAGCTCCCAAGAAGCCTCTCACAAGCCTCTCTCTAGCCTTTGGAAGCACACTTCCAAGTAAGGGTTTTTTTCTTCCTTTCTCTTATTTGTCAATTTTCTTTAAGTTGTATTACCCTTATAATTTCAATAATGAATGTTGGGGTATGGTTTCTAACCTCTCCCATACTGCCCTATTATTGTTTGAATGATGGGAGACCCCTTTCTCTCTCATTAAATGCCTCCCATGTACACCCGTTACTATGCCAAAATTCCGAAAGGAACCTTTTTCTCCCATTCTATATTCAAGTAATACTTTTGTATCATGAATCTAAATTACTTTTCAATTGTTGGGACATGTATCTATATGAACTCCTACCTATCCATTACATGTAAATATGATGAGTAACCCCTTTCTCTCTCATCAACCATTTTTATGAATTCTTATGTCACGCCGTTACGCTGCCGAAATCACACCGATTTTCTAAGCCAATATAATTATGTAGTGAATACCATGCCCATTCCTCCATCAAGGGTATTCACCTTGATGCACATTTACTAATTGATTATAAAGTTTCATGTATGAATTCCACATTCCTTTATCATGGAATAAATGATTATGTTTTATGAATCCATGTTTTATGATCCATGTGGCACACTTATGCATGAAATGAAATGTTTAAGAAGGGTGCGCCCTTTATAGCGCTCCAATGCATTGGGTAAAGTATAGTATCATGATACGTCAATGAGTGTTGACACATGCTAATTCAAGTGCAATGAGGGTTTACTCGTGCTTCAAGTGCAATGAGGTTTTACTCATGCTCCATGTGCAATGAGCCTTGGCTCATGCTAATTCAATGTTAAGTGTTGTTGCCACATTTCCATGTTATGATTATCATGATTTATCATGCCTTTATGTTCATGTGACTCCTATTCTCTATTGATGTTCATATTGCCTAACATGTATTTTACTCCTCATGTTATTCATTATGTACTTCCTTACTGGGCTTTATAGCTCACCCTTTTCTTATGGATGACCTCAGGTTATCCCATGCAATGCTAAGTACGAAGGAATGTAGTGGTCATGTAAAATAAGTTTTCAATAAAGATGTTGTATTTCAAGTTTAAAGTTTTTATGTAATGATCCTAAGCCCGAAAGACACTAAACCTCTCGATCTTATTTGTTGTATCAAGTGAAGTTATATGTAGTAAAGCTTGTCTAAGTTGTAATAAAAAGTAGGGTTGTCATAAAAACTCTCTCATCGCCTCCTCGCACAAGCTCTTAGGAACCAATACTAGTATATAAAAAAATATTTAATTTTATATTCAAAGAGACCATCATACTAATGGCTACCCAACATATTTTCTAATCTATAATGTTAATCCCTCAGGATTAGATAAATTCTATGTAATTATATGGTCAAGAATCATGGGTATAACATATCTTTAATTTAGAGAAACTCTTCCCCTAGACTCCAACACATCTATAATTGTGTCTGCAAAGAGTTCCTTCATTCTCCCATCATCATACGATTCCAACACAACCTATGTTTGTGTCTTCCATCTCAAGTGGTCAACAATGATGTTTCCCTTTGTCAGTTTTTATGAAAGCTGAATTTCCGAAGAATGAAGATACTCATCACACCTCCTCTTTCTAAGGATCAGCTCTAACTAAGAAAATATGGACTTTAGGCTCTTAATGTCCATGTACACCACAAGACACTCACCCAACAGATAGTCTTTTCATCATCATATGGAATTTATTATCGATTCCAACTCTAGCCATTGAGTAGGATTACTCCTATCATGTAGTCTCAACTATCTAGATCCATAAAAAACTACTCAATCCACCTACATCATAACTTCTACCGGTCCAACTATAGATGCAACATAGTAAATGGTGTTTTATTATACTGGAATAGGTAGAGTTAGGATATGTGAATAGGCCTATCTTACTTTCACCTCTAGAAAATACCTCTTGTATGAATATGACTAAACAAACTTCACCCCCTTCCTAGTCATCCTATAAATCAGTGTTGAATGATAGAATAAGTACATGATTAAGCACCTGTAATAACCTTATAGACTAAGAAAACATAAAATATCGAATATATTCATGGGATTCTCCAAATATACCATGACTGAAACCTTCCATAGATATGTTAACACTCTATCCTATGAGATAACATGGCCAAAGAGGTGCACATTATCAATCTGGAAGCAACATTTTATAGCATGGAATAATGATGATGCTCTCTCAATGTACTAAATATGATTTCAAGACATTGATCATGATCATCTACAAACATGAAGTATGCTAATATTTCATTGAAAAAAACTACCAGAAACTGATCTAGGAAGGAATGGAAGATTCTATTCATCAAGGCCTTTAATAATGTTAGTGTGTTCGTCATGCTGAACTAAATCATAATAAAATTATATATACTATACATGATCCTAAATGAAGTTCAGGGTATGTATGATAGTCCAACCTATACTACAGGTACCCTAACATCATGTTAGTCTTAATGAAAATCCTATAACCTCTATGATGATCTAAAATATGTTAAATACATGGAATGGGATAAAAATGCCCAACCATTATCATTTTCTTTCTCTAACAATCTAAAAATAAGAAGAATATTATATAATGTTTCTAGTAATAATAATTATGGAACCCTAGAGATATGTAGTAGTCTATAAAAAACCATCATATTACAGATCATCTAACTAAACATTCTACTCCGGAAGCTCTTCTGGATCCATTATTTATGGTGGGATATAAATTTTATCATATCATGGAACCTACTCAATTGTGAACTCCATTTCAATTCATTGATCCCAAACATGAATACATTGATAGAATTGGGGTCTTACAATGAGTGTAAGTGGATGAAACTCGTTACTGACATGTATTTTGAAATTAAGAGTCCCAATGATTAGTATCTATTACTTATAAATCAATTATACCCATGATTTTGTGCTAGATCAATATAGAGATGTTATCAAATATACAGGTCGTATCACTAATGGATAATTTATATGACGGGGATCCACCATTAGAATGGTCTCTTGGCATCAGCAATTTCTTTATTTTCCATGGTCATGTATGGATTCTAACAATATTACATGAGCATCTCATGAGGTGTTTTCAAAATTATATATTTGATGTACATCTAGGGATTATAGAGATATATAATGATATCTATAGAAAGTACATATGTCTAGGAATATAGTTGAAATGATATTATTTGTGTAAATATATTTCACCTATTAGTAGGTGAAGGCCTAACCCATGAGGCCTTCTAGGTTATTGAATCCTATACCCATTACAGAATGGAAATGAGATGATGTAACCTTGGATTTTATAATAGTAGTACTCAAGAATCCTCATAATAATGATGTAGTATTTTTTAACATGGAATGACGGATGAAGGTATCCTTATTTTTTCCAATTAGGAACGCCTTCATTTTTGACGATCTAGGTACTCTCTATGTGTGGGAAATAGTTTGATTTCACAGTGATCTGAGGAGTGTTGTTTCAGATTAAGATCCTTATTTCATGTCTTAGTTCTGGAAGGGTCTTCATAAGGAAATAGTAATGAAGTATTTTTTGATAATAAACTAGCATACTTAGATAGAGAGTCAACATGAACACACACATCAGATTCTGTAGGATATGATACGGGATATGTTTCTGACATCAGTGGTTCTTAGGAGTAGCATCTGGAACTCACGAAGTTCTCCTATAGTTGAAAACTACTAGAGTCATTCTAAATGAATCCAGTTGAGGGTTTTTTTTGGAAGAGAATTCCATTGATCTTTTTACTAGTTAGAGGAAAGAGATTTAGTGGTCATTGGAACCATTATTTTTTAGCATTATTTTAAGAATGTATTGTTAAGAAAAAATATTTCTGAGACCATAAAAAACTGATAGAAATCATGTGCCAGCCATCAAAGATGTCCTTTAGAGTTTTAGGTTGTTCATCATGTTTTTCATTTTTTTTTTGTAACCACAGATGAGGAAACACTATATTAGGAAGAAAGGGAAGATCATGCCCATGTTTTTTAAGATCATTGTGTTAGTGGAAAGGGTCGGTCTTGTGGCATTCCAGTTGTCCCTTCCACAGTGCTACAGTTCCATGCACTACATTTTTTATATGTCGTATATTCAATGGTATCATCCTAACACTCCTCACAGGATTGATGTTGATGAAACTGGGTTGGATATTGATGCATCCTTTGAGGAGCATATGATTTCTATCATGGACCATTTTGAGGAGAATATATTATGGAAGACCGTACCTCTTGAATTATTGAAGTGGCATCATAAGAATTTTCAAGATGATACACAAGAGAGTGAAAATAATATATTGAAATAATGTCCATTATTTTTTTTATGATAACAATTGAGGTACTTTGGAGTAAACTCAGGTACTAGCTTTTATATGGTTGGGAGAGTAACACCACCACCCTGGTATTCCCTAACGTGACCATGTTTGTTTGGTATGTGACTTTAGTTGTGGAACACCATATGAGAGGGGCTGCCAACTATGAAAAAGGAAGCAGTGAAATAATTGAGAGACTATACACACATTTATAGACCTATATAGAAATTGAAATAAAAAATATAACAAAATACAATTAAAGTAAAAGACAATGAAAAGGAAATATATCATGCAATATGGAAATAAAATAAGGGACCAAATAATCCAATAATAAAAAATTAGGTAATGTAAGGATGAAATATATCTAAATTTCAAACTAGATATACTAAAAATTAAAGAAATAGATAATATTAAATAATATAAAATACCCCAGTCCGGTACCCAGGGTTGGTTTTGTCTCCAAACTCCATCCCATCTCCAAAATCATCAATCAACAAAAATATCACTTTTAATTGTTCAAACCGACATCAATGTAGTCTTATCGGGGAAAAAACAAAAACCCAAAATTAGTGTGAGAAAAAATCAGTTGATTGACAATATTGTGTCTAAAAACCCAATCTGAGAAACATAAGGCATGCAATAGAGTGAATAAAATATGTACTAATTAATTCAAAAAATTAATATAATACATCAATAAACCTTCTTTGACACCCTACCAGAATGTCTCTAGGACTGTAAGATGACCATATGAACAACAACAATGAAAAAAATACTCATTATGATTCATGTCAGAATGTCTCTAATCATGTACCATTAGCATTTCAATAAAAACCTTATACACATTGTATAACAAATCACTATACCAATAACACTATATAAGAATCTCAGCATGTTTCAAGGCCATTCCTAGTAGATTAGAATAACTACATGTGTCAAGACTGAGACCATTATATAAGCATCACAACATGTATCAGGACCTATCTAAGTATATTATCATTATAATGTGTTTTTGGGCGTAGAAAGATAAATAATCATCGAAGCATTTGTTAGGGCCTAGACAGGTATATAGGCACCACATCGTGTGTCAAAAGTGCATATCACAACAACAAGCATATCCAAAATATAACTTAAGAGCAAATGGATTATTTTTCTAATTACAATTTGTATTCCAATTTAACCATTTATTCAATTAATCACATATGACTTTATCCCAAGTTGAATCTATAACAAAAAATCACTTAGAACACATGTCAAGATAAAAACATATGTAATCTAATATCCAATTCATATTAATCTAGGGTTTTCTCACCCAACGGGTATCCATAATCTTGTTCGAAAAAATAATTCACCCCATGGGATCCAACCATATAAATTCTAGGATTTACCATTATCAAAAGAATAAATTAATTAAAAAACGCATTGCATCAATGCCGTCAAAATATTCGATATACTTTTCAATTAAATAGACTAGTGGTTTTGGTATAGACTCCCAACATTTATTAGTTGATTTTCAATGTTTCTATTGGTAAATTACAACAAGAATGAAGACATAGAAGATCATAAAAAAAATATAGATCAACCCAAGTCAAGATCCAACTCCAAAAAAACCCAAAGTCAAAATATTTACACCACAACAACAAGGAACAATGGAATAAAAGAGGAAAAACTAATAAAGGAAACTCACCAGAGATCATATGTGGAAGAAGATTATCTAAAATGAAGGTATGATACCCAAAATCACCTTGATCACCATTGGTATTGAGAGCAGTAAGGGTTTCATCAAATTAATGAGTAGAATCAAACACATGGAACACTTAAAACAACAGGGGTGAGGATTACATGACGTGTAAACTATTCACCAAATTCATTTATTAATTAAATTGATACAGAAAAAACCCATCACCTTGAGTTAATATTTTTCCCAATCGAAATTTACATTAAATTAATTATTTGTAGGATGTGTAAACACTTCTTATCATTACTTAGTTCACCACATGTGCATGGAGGTAGTTACACATTGGGTAACATATTCAGGATGTATAATTTCTATTCATCAAATTTTTATCCTAGTGTATACCAAAGGACGTGATCCACCTTAAATTACATACGTACAATGGAAAACCTTCATAAAACCATTTAACACATTTATATAATGTCATAATTAATTCAAATATTCACACATCCCTAATCATTAAGTCATTTTATCCAATGAAGGATCTCTGTCTATGAAAAATACTCAACGATGCTCTAACTAAAAACTCAAAAGAGACGTACATGGAGATTATGGGATCTTACAGCCCCCCCAACGTATATTATGTCATCCCCGAGACACTCGACGAATCACTGTGGGTCACAATGAATGAGTCTGCCTAATGATACCGCATATCAAACTCCATCACCTAGGTCTCCTCCTGACCGCACCCATGCTTCCCCTACACTCAAACTAGAATAATAGTCCCCCCCCAATGATATATATCTCTATAGTATAAAATCCATATTAGATTCTCTTTAGAGGACACATCATCACCAATCTTGATGTTCTTAATGTATATCACAGGGTAAGGTCCAAGATAATATCCACAAATTTGTGACATGTGAAACATTTCATTCATGTCACTATAGCACTGTGGAATGGCTAATTGGTATTCCAATAAACATACCCTATCCACTATCGTAGAATTCCAAAAAAATTTGGTAGATAGCATTCCCTATTACTTATTATGGAATTTACTAAACCTAGGGGGAACCCAAAGCAAAACCGGATGACTAACCTCGAACATTAGAGGTCGCTTGTGATGGTCAATGTATGATTTTTGTGAGCTCTACTTGGTTACCAACCTCTAATCAACTAAACATGTTCAGTCATCTTCTACACAAGGCCATTTTTATCAACAAATGACTCACCTTCCTCTAACCAAAAATGATGAAAATTACATGAAATATCATACAAATCCTCAAAATGATCCATTTGGATCAATTCCTAGAAGCTACAATTATATGAAAAATCCCTGAGGGAAAAATTATTCTCCCATGAACTATCAAAATCCAAAACATAGATAGTAACATATCCTCGAAAACCTGAATAATCCACTCAGATTGACTATGACACTAGGGATAATATGATATGATCAAAAGAACATGTAATCCCAAATCCTTATGAATACCTTTACAAAACTAAGAATTGACATGTGAATCGTGATCATAAACATTTTTTTAGGAACACTATTAAATTGAATTTTATCACAGACATATAGACTACCTAGATCATCAATGGAGAAGGTATACCTAAATGGAAATAATTGGGATACCTTCATTGATAAATTAATGATTACCTATACCAAATCATTCATATGGGTTTTCCTAGGTAATCCTATCAAAAAATCCATTGAGACATCATCCCATTTACACTCTAGAATGGCTATAGGCTACAATAATGTAGCTACACTCTGATGGTTTTCTTTCACCTTTTGATATATGAAACATCTCTCTATGAATATTTGTTCCTCCTCCTTCATTCCTTACAACTATTACTATCAATGGAGATCATGATACATCTTTGTTAATCCAGGATATATCACACATATTGAATCATGAATATCTCTCTTCACCTCCTCGCATAATCCCTTAGGATCCCATACTTAGACATGAAAATAAGAGAATTTTCACTTCCCAGAGAACATCCTGTTGTTGGATTCCCACCATATATGCAATTCATCATTTATAATCCTTCCAGATCAAATAACTTCCATGTAATAATCTGATCATTATGTATTTTTATAACAGATGTCTAGGTTAAACCAACTCATCCCTGGGAATCCTTAACAACAAGATTTATGTCTTCAAAGATTTCCATCATCTTTCACTCTTCATATGATTCCCACACTACCTATATTTTTTTTTCCATACAAAGGTGTTGGAAATGAAATTTCACTTTCTTGGATTATAAGATATATCACTATCCAAAGGCTGATGATTTTAAATCCACCTCCACTGATCAAATCTCATGTCTCACCAAAAAATATGTACATGAGGACCTTTTATTAAGTGTACACCACAAACATCTCACAAAAAAGATAGTTCCTTAATCATCATATAGAATGCACCTCATATTCCAACTCCAGATCATGAGTAGGGTAATTCCTTTCGTGCGGTCTCAACAATCATGAGCCATATGCAACCAATCGATCCTACTACATTAGAAGTTATTTGAGTCCAATTATGGATGCATAAATGTAAATTTTGTATTATTTAACTGACATAGGTAATGTGAGATTAGTTGATGAGGTCATCCTTCATTATAAATCTTAAAAATAAATCTTTCAAGAATCTGACCAAACAAAATTCACCCTTTTTCTATTCAGTCAAGAAATCAGTGCTGAGAGATAGGAGAAGTACTTGATAAAGAATTGATAATAACCTTCTAGTCCAAGAAAACTATAAATCTCAAATATGATCTCTATTTTCTCCTAATATACCATGACTAAAAAATTCTTTTGGTTTGTTGATACTGCAGCCTATGAGATAACATGGACTAATAATTTCACATTGTCAATCCAAAAAGTATGTTCGGATATCTTGACATATAAGAGATACAATCTGAATACACTCAATGTTTATGTCAAGATTTATAGCATGATCATTTTTATAGTTTTTGTACACTAATATTATTTTAAGAAAACTACCAAAAACTGATCAAGGAGAGGATGGATGATCATATTCATCAAGTCTAGGAATTACATCAGTGTTTTCGTTATACTGAACTACATAACTACAAACTTCTATATTACATAATTTATACTCAAATAATTTCATTGCATTTCCGGTAGTCCCACCATCAACTGGTGGTACCATAATCTCAGGACAATCATAAAACAAATCGTATCACCTCTAAGCTCATAAAAGATATATTCAATCTATTGAAGGGGGATACTAGTTCTCGACCATATTCTTTTCTACTCCTTGATAATCCACACTTAATAATAATGTCCCGTCACGATTCTAGTGAAAATAATTGGATCACACCATAGAGATGTAAAAGGCCAAATACAATCCGTAACTTAAAGATCATCTTACTAAACATTATACTCATAAATCTATATAGGTTCTATTATATAAGGTGGGATATCAATTTTCTCATTTCGCAGAACTAACCCAATCGTGAACTCATTATCCTTCTATGTTGTTAAGGTAAATAAATCTTTAAGAGATATGTCTGGAAAATTATCTACAATTATATTAAATGTATCATTATGTACTTCTATATAATTCAAAACAATGAATACTATCTAAAAAGTGAGATAATCTGATCTAAAATAAATTGGTCATGTACGACTAGACTAAATATCCCACTCAGTCAAGTGATTATATATCCCCCCATCAAAAGATAGAAAGGTAACTACCCTTCAATAATAGTTGATATGATATTGTTATAGAACTATCCAATCCATAAAAATAATAAAATAGATTCATATAATTTACATCACAAAATGTTCCCAAATGATACGATAACTACATATTTCATGATAACACTCCTTACAACATTTGATAACATCTAACCACACTCCCAATGGTGTGTTAATAGTCATGAAACCATTAATTATTTCTATGTAAAAATCCAAAAAACAATTGTACAAAGAGAAGATTTAAATGAGTTCTGTGATCCTATAT
This sequence comes from Viscum album, assembly GCA_963277665.1. Classification (NCBI taxonomy): domain Eukaryota; kingdom Viridiplantae; phylum Streptophyta; class Magnoliopsida; order Santalales; family Viscaceae; genus Viscum; species Viscum album. Next base: position 1,024,768,948 of record OY728162.1, read on the forward strand.
CAAACAAAACAAAATATGCGGTTGAGGATATAAGAATTATATCTATAAATATATATGATCTTGCATCCATACATGACAGAGTAAATTGTATAGAATGAATTTGCCTCACCCATTTTCCTTGATCTCTAGTCTAAAACCCCTATGAAATTTAATGTGAGTGGTGTTACTTCTCTTTCATTAGGGTAGCACATCCCCTACCTCATCCAAATTACCTGGTGGTACTCCGGCTACGTATTTGATAAGGGGAAGTTGAGCCCCTTCTCGACATAGGTGTTTTTCATGATACCCTACCTCTACTCTACTATGGAAGGCTCCCACAAAACATTTACTTATGACAAAATCTGCCCCAAGCATGAAACTCTAATGTATGTTATATACTCTAAGTTCAGTTTTTTCCAAATATTCAACACTGAAAGAACTGCAATAGAACATGAACTTGATATGGATGCCCAATTCCATAACGTCTTACATGCTATTTCCTTGGTCAAAACTATCATGCGATGGTTCTTTACACCTGAAGATGAACTCCCAATTAACCCTGCTCAAACAGTCTGGACATTTTTCTAGGATGATATTAGATTACCATTAATGAAGATTTCCTAATTCATCATATCCTTAAAACCACTCAATTGAAAGATGTTCAACTAGTACACGATCTCATAGAAAATACCAACCTAAAAATGTCTTGACCTAGAAGTCTCATTAGTAGCAAGAGATGGTGAATAGTGTTACAGGTTGGTTAAATGTTTGATGTATTCTAGCACTAACATGACCTTATATGTCAGATGCATGAACTCATGAGCATTCTCATCCCTCAATGTCTCTAGATAGTTGTGGATGAAGAATGATTCCTCAATGTCCTTCCAATATTACTCCTCTTGTTAACCAGAATTCTCCAGAATATCCCACCAATGTTTGGCAGGTTCACAAAGTATATACATAACAATTTTCAGTCCCTTATCAGAAGGTCTCCCAAGATGTTAAAAGATCATATGGACTGAATCGATCAATAACTCATCTATCTGGGGGCCACCCTCTATAGTGTACATCAGAAGATGTTATAGATGGAACTCTCTCATCGGCTCAGACATTGAAGGAATAGTGTGAACAATTTACCTTTTCATGTACTACATGACCATAAAGAAGCTTTCAAGAAGCTGAACAACTATATGACCCTTAAGAGATATAGGACGCTCTAGTTTAGCAGTGTTAGGATCATATTAATTTCCAATCTCATAACTCTCAACTAGAAGATGATGATGAGTCATTTTCTCAAAAAGACAAACATACTCCTTAGAAAACTGGATATAACAAACAGGTCAACCACAATCGGTGAAAACAACAGCAAACCACTAATCCTATCCTCTCTAAAGAATGGATAATAATTAATTTATAATGACATATCAATTCATTTATTTATATTATCAGATTTAATGAGTTTCTCATATGACAGTTCATATTGAAAAATATATCACATCCAATAAATACATCCCTATCATGATCAATGGATGTAATTGTATATTTACCTATGTGCACATCATAAAGGATGTATAGTCATCGCTCTCCATAACAGGCCATAATTATAAATCTAGAAATATTAAAACCACACAATATGTGGATCAAAAATGGTGAAATAACATCAAACCGTAACAATCAAACATTATGAACAATAATCCCATCCTCAAGAACTCATATTTTAAATCATATAAGGGTTCAAAATTCCAATGAAAACTATAATTACCAAGTAGTCACACATCCTGTTATCCTTTCCACCTTTTCCAAATATAAAATAAATCCAAAAGAAAACTCTTCTCATCTAATACCACTTTGTAATGTCACTAAGATGGTGCTCCCTCAAGTGACTAAGTTGTTTGGCTACATGACCTCAGGCATGCCTCCCTGTATGCCAGAGGCTATCGATTAGTACAAGGGGTGTGATGATATAATGGGAAGACTCTACCCTCAGGTATAGAGTTACATAGAATAGAAAAAAAACAATATAAATAAATTCGATCTGAGTAAAATATGGAGAAGATAAAATATATCATGAAACTGGGAAATAAAAGAATGAAACAAATAATCCATTAATAACAAATCATGTAATTATTGGATAAATTTTTTCTAAATATCAAAATAAAAACAATTAAAATGAAAGAATAAACTAACACATAAAAACTCAAAGGCCCCAATCTTGATCCCCAGGTAGGTCCCCCCTCCAAACCCCATACAATCTACAAAAGAAAATATCAAAAACAATGTACATTGACCTTTTCTAAACTTGTAACCATGTAATCTTTTTGGGTACCAAATAGTGGGCTAAATACGGTGTGAGTGAAACTTAGTTAGTCAAATCCATCATCCTTAAACAAAAATAGTCTGAGAAACATAGTACGTGAAATAAATGGGATAATTGGTGAATTTATTAATTCAAAAATTAATATAACAAATAAATCAACCTACTTCGATAGCATTCTAGAAAGTATTCAATAATGTAACTTAACCATTCAAACCAAAACCATGAAACCAAACAACCTACTATGGAACCATGCTAGAATATCTATGATTATTTAAAAAAACAAGACAAACTCAAAATTATTCACATGGCATAGAATATCACTACACCAAGACCTCTATATAATAATCTCAAAATGTGTCAGGGCCAATAGTGATATATAAGAATCACAACATGTGTTAGAGCCTAACTAGGCATATAAGCATCGCAAAATATTTTAGAGAAAAGCTCTATATATAAGCATTTTAATATGTGTTGGGTCCTAGCCTAGTCTTTTAAAATTTCATCATGTGTCAGGTCCAAGTCTGGTATATAATCATTCCAGCATGTGTTACGCATCCATGTCAAAAATGGAAGTATATCACAACATAATAACATGATATGAAATTGTAAATTCAAATAATTAACGTTTGCCTTTCAATTTACACCGTAATTATAGTAATAATATAATACATTTTACTAAGGTGAGTCTGTAAATATAAAATATCAAAAACACATGTCATGCTAAAATAATAAATAATACATTATCAAATTCAAATTAAACAAGGGGTTTCTCACAAAATTTTAACCATAAGCCATGTCACAACAATAATTGAACCCAAGGGATCCAAAAATTTTCATTCCATGATTTACCATTAATCAAATATAAAATTAATTGAAGTGCATGTTATGTCAGTGCAATGATAGTATTAGATAAACATTACAATTAAATAGACCATAGGTTTATTTTTTAAATCCATACATTTTTCCAGTGATTTATCAATAGTTCCAATGTAAAATTATAGTAATGACCATGCCACAGAAGGTAGAAACAAGAATCTAAATCAACTCAGGTCAAGATCAAACCCTAACATAACTCTTCCTCAAATGATTTATATTGCATGGACGTGGAGTGAAGGAAGATAAGAGGGAATCCTATGAAAGGAAACTCACCAGGGATCAGATGTGGAAATGGAACATCAAGAATGAAGGGTAGGGAACCAAAATTTCTTAGAGCACCATGGGAATCGATAGAAGGAATGAATGAAATGAAATAATGAGGATAATAAAATGAACAACACACATAAAACTATTGGGTTTGAGTATTACACATTTTTAAACCATACACATTGTGTGTTTCTAAACTAATGAGATACACTGAAAAACCCATCACCATAGGTTTATATTTTTCTCGATTAACATTTTCATGATGTGAATTATGTGAACATTGTGTATCCACTTCACCACATGACCAAATTCATAACATGTTCCTGGAAATAATTGAATGATGTGTAATATATACACTCCATTTATATTCTTTACATGTAGTTTTTAGCTCAGTTTCTCTTAAAGGAACCAACCAACCTCCAACACCTTCTATACTATGGAAATACCTCATAACCACATTTCATAAATTTATATCCACAATCCATTAATCTAAATAAATATAAATCCCTAAACATTATTTCATTTTACCCAAAACTGTTTATCCATCTCCAAAAATGACCCATCCATTAATCCTCCAACCAAAAATTCAAAGAGAGATGTACCTGAAAAATATGGTATCTTAAATGAATCATGAAGGGTCATATATTTTAACTATTTCCCCTTTTTTGGTTAATCCTTCTAGTGTTTCTGTAGTTTATGTTTTTATCTTCTTAATCAAGTGAGTAAACAGGTTGGGATCACTATTTAGAGGAAGTAGAAATGGGGTCTATGTCTGCCTACAGAATAGTTCAATATGTAAATTAACATGGGAAGAAACCATAAAATCCATACAAGGAATGAATGGGTAAGGGATAACCCGATGAATCTAATTCCTGAATTATATAGACATTGATTGGCCTATTAAATGAATATTCACACTGTGATATGGGTTCACAATCTGATGTGGTTATTTTCTGGGTTTTAAGTTAAGGAGTTGGGTTTTTCCGAATAATTTTAAAACATGCCATCCAAAATGGTAAAACCCTAATCACATATAGAATATGAATCTCAATAACATCCTTTAAAACTCTACTTTAATGAAAAATGATATCATTCACCCCCTTTCACTTCATTACATACCTTCCCTTAGTGACATATGCAAGTCTTATTCAAACTAGAAGTATACCGCAATGAATATTGGTGTTTCAATACAAATATATTAATGGTGAGTCGCTTGGACATTAATTTAGAGACCAGAAGCTTGACATACATAGACATTACATTACTTTTGTGGAATACGTAGAACATAACAAAAATAGACACACAAGGACCGTAATAGTTTAGTGTCTTTGGAAACATGGAAGGTAACCTTCTAATCGTGGTGAAAGATCTTCAACATCTCCCATAAAGATCATCCCATTTTTTTTTTCTTACATAAAATCTTACTTTTAATCCTGGGGAAAAGAAAACATAAAAAGGGTGAGCTCAAATGCTCAGTAAGGGTAAGCATGGATAAAATAAAACATACCACATACATTTGAACTTAAAAAACACGAACATTAAAAATCTTCAGCAACGACATAAAACATGGAAGTACATAAGGCATAGATCATAATGGAACATAAATCATGATAAAATAGCATGGGAAAAAACATGTAATTGTGGCATACATTAATCACATGTAATGATTTCCATAGTAGCCAAGGCATTGCTGCCAAGACCATCTTAGTGGAAAAAGTCCCTTTCTGAATCGAGTTCACTCCTCATTTCAGTCCTGTAATACTGAACCGGATTAACTTACCGTTCCAGCCATGTCTATCTCATGAGACATAAATAATTACCCAATTCATTGGGGGAGATATAGGTCCCACCCATCTCATAATGAAATAATTCTTACATGTGCCACAAAATAAACATACATCATTCATAAAAACCCAATAAATAAAATTGTTTCATAAACATCATTCCATCATCACATAATCCATATAAAAGATATTGATATCATTTCATAATAGGAAAAGTAAAACCATGTAAATCATAGGGACATTATAAATGAAACATACACATATGAAATAATGTTATCATAGAAGAAAAAGGGTTTTGATAAAACACTTGAAATGAATTCTTGAGGAAAATATCCTTTCTTCTTCAATAAAATTTTCTTTTCACAAAATCCCATGAAATTTTAAAAGAATAGAATTTTTTTTAAAACAGTCATGAAATCTTTTGGAGGAAGCTTCATAAAAATAAGGCTTTATAAAACTGTAAAAATCATTTCGTGCCGTATACATTAAATAACATTCTTCTTGTACTTTTTTTGGAAAAGTCAAAAAGTACCACGTAACGTAAACAAAAGAAAGATTCCTTACATACTATGTAGTAAAAGTCAATAATGGGTAAAAAGGATGGAAAAAATTATATAAAACATCGACATGGATGATAGAAATAACCCCAGTAAATACTTACGAATAAGCAATCTCGGATAAAAATGATATTTGAAAAATTATCCCTCACCATAGGTCTGATTTTCTTCGTAAGTGTCTGAACCTCCTCTTCTTTGAAGCGCCTCTTTGAGACCTCCTCTTAAGGAACTAAAAATGGCCTTTGAAGAAGACCAGGACCTCTAGGCTTTTTCTAGAGAAGTGGAGAATATAATTGGGCAGGGGTTGGCCGAGCTTGAAGGCTCAAAGTGGTGTGTGGAAGAGAGGGAGGAGCTGCCATTTTATAAGGGAGGAGAGGGGAACCTTTGGAATTCTTAAAAATATTAATTTATAATAAATCTAACCCCACTTAAAAAACTCCAAAATGACTCATATTCTAAGACTAGATGAGATAGGGTTGTAATCTCATCAACCGATCAAATTTAGACATGTTTGGATCTTATTTTAAACTTTATCATTTTGATTTATACTTATTTAATCTATTTAAGTTTATGTGTGGTAATAAAATTTAAATTTTTAATTATAACAAATAATTACTTCTTTGTTGTGAATTTTCCATAATTGTTTATTTTATAACATTATAGACCATATAAATTTAAATTTCTAAATTTTAAATATTTTTGTGATTTTTAAAAAAATTTATAATATGTTGTTTTTATAAAATACCAATAGTGTCAATTTTGACACTATTCATTTATTTGAATTTAAAAAAACTATATACAAAATAAATGTTCAAATTTAAAGCTTTAATAGATTCATAAAAGGTCATATGTATATATAAAATTAGTGGATCACATTAAATAGTTCATATAATATTTATTTTATTATTTTTAAAACCATTTATTTGGTTTATCTCTTAATAAAATAATTACTACAACATTTTTGAATAATTATTTAATATACTGATTTGATGCATAAAAATTAAAAATAAAATCCTATGATGAAGATAGATCTATTACCTTTGACAATAATACTTTTACTCGAATTTATCATCTTAATATCACAATACTTAAATTGTTATATTTATTAAATTATGAAGGTGACAACTTTGGCATCATTTAAAATAAAATAATATAAGTGTCATAATCACTTTTATAAGGTTCCAAACGGTTATATATTAGGTAATTGGATGATTATGGTGTATATATACACTACCAATAAGTTTTTGTCAGGTTTGTGGGCCTTTTAATGGGTATTATTATTTCAATAAAAACTATATTACTTATTTCCCACTTAATAAATAATTTTTGTATCATTAATGTATCAACATTAATGACAATTATTTAATCCCTAAAAATTCTAAATAAATTATCATGATGTATATAATTTTATTAGATTTCTGGAGACTATTCATGTTCAAAGTTTTATGATGTTTATCACTAAATTAAAATTATTATACTTATTAGATTTAAGAGAGTGACATGTTTTCACTTTCATTGGTTTTAATAATAATTAAATTATTTTCATGGTCAAAATTCCATAAAATGAATCTAATCCGACCCTTAGGTTATATGTGTCTAATCTTAGCCATCCAATAGAATTTTGGCATGTGTTAGGGTAATTTTATAATATTATATTTACCCTTAATTACCTGATTTACCTTTAACTATGGTAAATAAAATTTACCGTAGTTACTATTCATAATTCCCTAGAATAAAAAGTAGCTTATTAAAATAATTTGGACCCACTTATTCCAAATATGTATTCCGTTTTTCAAAATTAAATACACAAAAGTTTCAGAAGTTAAATCAAAATTAATCATGTTGTCGAATGAAAACGGGGTTTTCATTAAAACATTGCAAAAGGTTGAATTGATTTAACCTACGAATTTAATGTAAAATCAATGATAATGACATACATTAAATTAAATGGTAAAAATATATACTATTTATACTTTAAAACCATTCAATATTATAATTTAATCATATAAATTATTGCGCTGAAAAGAGTCGATTTTATTTAAAATATATCGTGTTTTTACTATTCATCAAAATATGAAAGTTATCAGAATAATATGAAAAATTTATCCAAAGCAAATTTGTATTTTCTTGATTCCAATGAAGAATTTTATTTTGTCAAATTGAACTTATAAACATGTCAAAAACTAGATATAAAGTTGGTGCACCATCAAAAGGCGGCAAAACTGCATGTTTTGAAAAATAATTATTTTACCCGAAACATTTATTTTGTTCTTATACCATGTTCTAGAAAATGTGTAAGACGAATAATAATGTTATAAAATTCAAAATTTAGTAAATACTATTCATAATGGCTAGTTCATAATAATATTATATTAATATATCGTTGTTTAGTAAAACCCGGTATTGCGTACAACACACGCTATCGAGGAAGGTCACGATTGCGTGTAATGCAAGCCAAGTCAGGGTTGCGTGTTGTGCAAGAATCCTTCGTTGTTTCGTATAATATAATCCAACCATATTTCATTTATACATTGAATATATATATATATACTCAATTTTGCGTAGAATAACTATTATCAAAATTATGTGTAACACGATCCAAGAATAGTGTTGCGTATACTGCAAGCTAATATGGTGTTGCGTATAGCGCAAGGTAATCTTGGTGTAGCATAAAACACAATACATTAATGAAATTAAAAGAATATTTTTCATAAAATCTATGGTTGTTACATTCTACCCCCCTTAAAATTAATTTCTCCCTCGAAATTCGTCGGGGTTATAAATGGTTTACCACTCGAAAGTCAGTTTAATAGAAACCCACATCGTAAAAAGGAATACCAAAACATGGATTTAAAAACTAAAGTATGAAATGTAACGGTTACCCAAATTAACTCATCACGGGGTTTCCACGTAGGAGAACATAGGTGAAAATATGGATATGGAAGAAAAAATATAACCATCAAGTTCTGATGAAGAGTGGTAGAGAACATGGCTATGAAAAATCCAACAATCACAAAGCTATTGATTTGTGATGATATAAGGTACCATCTGATTCATCGGATATAAGGGAACTAGGACAACATTTTTGGTTTTCAATATCATTTCCATAAAGATGATGAATTAAGAGAAATACTTGCATGATTTTGGTACAATCTCACTGTTGTTGCTGAATTGAACAATTTCCACTTCATCCCTTAAAGAAATGAAGTTTAATTAGTTATTTGTGACGAGTTATCAGATCATGTGATAGAATGATGGGTCATTCCATCTCTTTCAAAAAAAAGGTTAACAAAAAATATACGTCCATCTTATGGTTAGATTAATCGTATATGGTTCCAGAAATGAATTTATACATCATATATCATATTTGTTAATAAAATAAATCTAGTTTTTACTAAACAGGGACTTCTTGTAGGCCAGTGGTAGGTGATAAATGCCAGTCGCACATCGGTTGTGGGTTCGATTCCCACAGCCTTGTCCGACGCGATGGGTTTTCTCCCATCCTGCAGGTTTTCCTTTTTTTAAAACTATATTACCATAACATCCCATCAATAATATCGAAAAAAACTTCTATCATTAAACAATACTAACTTATGTCCAACATAATCCATTCCAATCATTGGGCTTATCCATAATACTACAGTCCACTCTCATAATATAGTGAAAACGATTACCAGAGATTTAATATCATCGTTGATCCCCATATATCATAAGATATGTCTTGTTGGTCACATTCCAAACATTCAAAGGCCTTAATCATGTATTCTCTTGAAAAATGAATACCCATTGAACCTTAGTGAAATCATGAATGCAGTTAAAAGATAACACTTTCCACATAAAAAAATCCTCAAAATTCTATATACTCAAACCATGATATCTCTTAGTTCTTATATCAATCATGAGCTCATGAATACAATCAAACATCTCGTTATCTTCTTATTCCTTCATTATGAGCATATCATCTACTTTCTAAAAATATCTGAATAACCTTTCATGGTTACAAGTACCATTAATCATACACTTTCAAAACATAAGGAAAGACAACAGTGTAACAATCCATAGATGTCTCTTTATTCCATGGTACCATGAGATTACTTATACAACATTACACTTGATAAACATGTAAACATTCCACTGCCTTCATAAACCATTGACTAAACTTCGACAATTATTTCATCTTACATATCATTTGTAGTCTCTTTATCATCATCAAAATAAATACTACCCATATAACGGTATTGATTCTCTTCATGAGAATTTTCTTTAGGGCATTGGTTTTCATAATTCCCATACATTTCACATTTAAAACATTTAACCATTTTTTGATGTCGTAGCAATACCATTATCCTCATCCATGGTGTTAACTAAACCTTTTCTTTTGCACTTACTGGCTTTGCTTCCTTGTTTTCCACACCCAAAGCATCTTCTAGTTCCCTTGAAACATTCTCCTTGATGCCTCTTCCAACATGATTTACCTAGGGGAAATTGAACTTTCTTTCCTCTAGGATCATCATGAAACTCCATCTTTCTCTTATTATCTAAGTCGGGAAACATACCAAAGTTGAGATTATTGATCATATTATGAGATTGATGATTAGGCATAATAACGATGTTTAAACTTCGAAAATCCCATTTCATTTGGTTTCTAATGAAGAATATCATTCCATTGTCTGTCATATCCTCCATTATCATGAATCTTCATGTTTCCAGCCATTTTCTAAAACCCAAAAAGAATAGTGTGAGAGGAAAAAATCATGCTAGGGAAAATAACATACTAAAGGGGAAGCACCAAGAATATCTAACATCTTAGGTTAAATTCTAAGATCGTTACCATAGTTCTAGGACTATATCTTATACGTATACATATCCTTATGGAAATCCCTAGACATACCTTAGAAATATCTCTAGGGATCTCACTAACGTTTTTGCATCCTAGTTTCCAAAGGTTGACTAAGCCTTTCCTCTGATACCAATTGTAGAGACCCGAAGCTTGACATGCATAGACATTACATTAATTTTTCGGAATAATTAGTACATAACAAAAACAGACACACAAGGACCGTAATAGTTTAGTGTCTTTGGAAACATGGAAGGTAATCTTCTAATCGTGGTGAAAGATCTTCAACATCTCCCATAAAGATCTTCCCATTTTTGTTTCCTTACCTAAATTCTTTCTCTTAATCCTGGGGAAAAGAAAACATAAAAAGGGTGAGCTCAAATGCTTAGTAAGGGTAAGAATGGATAAAATAAAACATACCACATACATTTGATCTTAAAAAAACATGAACATTAAAAATCTTGAGCAACGACATAAAACATGGAAGTACATAAGGAATAGATCATAATGGAACATAAATCATGATAAAACAGCATGGGAATAAAACATGTAATTGTGGCATCCATTATGCACATGTAATGAATTCCATAGTAGCCAAGTCATTGCTTCCAAGACCATCTTAGTGGACAAAGTCCCTTTCTGAATCAAGTTCAGTCCCCATTTCAATCCTGTAATACTGAACCAGATTGACTTACCGTTCTAGCCATGTCTATCACATGAGATATAAATATTTACCCAATGTATTAGAGGGAGATATAGGTCCCACCCATCTCATAATGAAATCATTATTACTTGTGCCACAAAATAAACATACATCATTTATAAAAACCCAATAAATAAAATGGGTTTCATAAACATCATCCCATCATCACTTAATCCATATAAAAGAAATTGATATCCTTTCATTATAAGAAAAGTGAAACCATGTAAATCATACAGACATTATACTTGAACCATAAACATATGAAATAATGTTATCTTAGATGAAAAATGGTTTTTATAAAACACTTGAAATGAATTCATGAGGAAAATATCCTTTCTTCTTCAAAATCATTTACTTTTCACAAAATTCCATGCAATTTTAAAAGAATATAATTTTGTTTAAAATAGTCGTGAAATATTTTGGAGGACACTTCATAAGAATAAGGCTTTATAAAACCGTAAAAATCCTTTCATGCCGTATATGTTTAAAAAACATTCTTCTCGTACTTTTGTCGGAAAAGTCAAAAAGTACCTCATAACGTAAACAAAAGAATGATTCCTTACATACCATGTAGTAAAATTCAAGAATGGGTAAAAAGGATGGAAACACATTTATAAAACATGGACATGGATGATATAAATAACCCCAGTAAATACTTACGAATAAGCAATCTCGGATAATAATGAGATTTGGAAAATTATCCCTTACCTTAGGTCCGATTTGCTTCGTAAGTGTTCGAACCTCCTCTTCTTTGAAGCGCCTCTTTGAGACCTCCTCTTAGGGCACTAAAATCTGTCTTTGAAGAAGACCAAGACCTCTAGGATGTTTCTAGTGAAGTGGGGAAGATAATTGGGTTGGTTTTGGCCAATCTTGAAGGCTCAATGTGGTGTGTGGAAGAGAGGGTGGAGGTGCCCTTTTATAAGGGAGGAGAGGGGAACCTTTGGAATTCCTAAAAATATTAATTTATAATAAATCTAACCCCAGTTAATAACCTACAAAAATGACTCATATTAGAAGATTAGATGAGATAGGGTTGTAATCTCATCAACTAATCAAATTTAGAAATGTTTGGATCTTATTTTAAACCTTATCATTTTGATTTATCCTTATTTAATCTATTTAAGTTTATTTGTGGTAATAAAATTATAAATTTTAAATTATAACAAATAATTACTTATTTGATGTGAATTTTCCATAATTGTTTAATTTATAAAATTATAGACCATATAAATTTAAATTTATAATTTTTAAATATTTTTGTGATTTTTAACCAATTTTATAATATTTTATTTTTATAAATTAACAATAGTGTCAATTTTGACACTATTCATTTATTTATATTTAAATAAAATATATACAAAATATATGTTTGAAATAAAAGCTTTAATAGATTTATAAAATGTCATATGTGTCTATAAAATTAGTGGATCACATTAAATAGTTCATATAATATTTAGTTTATTATTTTTAAAACCATTTATTTGGTTTATCTCTTAATAAAATAATTACAACAATAGTTTTGTATAATTATTTATTATACTGATTAGTTGGATAAAAATTAAAAATAAAATCCTATGATGAAGATATATCTATTACCATTCGCAATAATACTTTTAATCGAATTTATCATCTTAAAATCACAATATTTAAATTGTTATATTTATTATATTATGAAGGTGACAACTTTGGAATCATTTAAAATAAAATAATATAAGTGTCATAATCACTTTTATAAGGCTCCAAACGGTTATATATTAGGTCATTGGATGATTACGGTGCAGATATACACTACCAATAAGTTTTGGTCAGGTTTGTGGGCCTTTTAATGGGTATTATTATTTCAATAAAAACTATATTACTCATTTCCCACTTAATAAATAATTTCTGTATCATTAATGTATCACCATTAATGACAATTATTTAATCCCTAAAAATTCTAAATAAATTATCATGATGTATAAAATTTTATTAGATTTTTTGAGACTATTCAGGTACGATGTTTTATGATTTTTATCACTAAATTAAAATTATTATACTTATAAGATTTAAGAGAGTGACATGTTGTCACTTTCGTTGGTTTTAATAATAATTAAATTATTTTCATAGTCAAAAGTCTATAAAATGAATATAATCTAACCCTTAGGTTATATGGGTCCACCTTTAGCCATACAATAGAATTTTTTCATGTGCTAGGGTAATTTTATCATATTATATTTACCCTTAATTACCCGATTTACCTTTAACTATGGTAAATAAAATTTACCGTAGTTACTATTCATAATTCCCAAAAATAAAAAGTAGCCTATTAACATAATTTGGACCCATTGATTCCAAATATGGAATCCATTTTTCTAAATTAAATACACAAAAATTTACAGAAATTAAATAAAAATTAATCTCGTTGTCTAAAGAAAACATGTTTTTCTTTAAATCATTACAAAAGATTGAATTGATTTAACCTATTAATTTAATGTAAAATCAATGATAATGACATAAATTATATTAAATGGTAAAAATATATTCAATTTATACTTTAAAACCATTCAATATTATAATTTAACGATATAAAATATTGTGATGAAAAAAGTTGTTTTTAATTAAAATATAGTGTGTTTTTACTATTCATCAAAATATGAAAGTTACAAGAATAATATGAAAAATTTATCCAAAATAATTTTTTATTCATGATTCCAAAGAAGAATATTATTTTGTCAAATTGAACTTATAAACATGTCAAAAACTAGATTTAAAGTGGGTGTGCCATCAAAAGGCGACAAAACTGCATTTTTTTAAAAATACTTATTTTTCCTGAAAATTTTATTTTGTTCTTATACCATGTTTTTTAAAATGTGTAAGATGAATAATAATGTTATAAAATTCGAAATTTAGTTAATACTATTCATAACGGCTAGTTCATAATAATATTATAATAATATATCATTTTTTAGTAAAACCCGGTATTCCGTACAACACACACTATCGAAGAAGGTCGCGATTGCGTGTAATGCAAGCCAAGTCAGGGTTGCGTGTTGTCCAAGAATCCTTCGTTGTTTCGTATAACAGAATCCAACCATATTTCATTTATACATTGAATATATATATATATATATACTCAATGTTTCATAGAATATCTATTCTCAAAATTGTGTGTAACACGATCCAAGAATAGTGTTGCGTATACTGCAAGCTAATACGGTGTTGCGTATAGTGCAACGTAATCTTGGTGTAGCATACAACACAAGACATTAATGAAATTAAAAGAATATTTTTCATAAAATCTCGGGGTGTTAAAATTAATATATATCATGATCCATTGGTTTTTTCATTGGGTGAACCCTTGTTCAATTCTCTAAACCCATATCTAGATCTGACATCTTGTTCCAATTAGTTCATGGCTACTCATTAATGGTTTGGAATGAGGATTCTATATTCTACCTCAAACATTGAGAAATATTTTATATATATTCTTAATTTGATTTGGATGTTCTATAACAACTCGATAATGTTTGTTTTTATTTTTATAGTTTGGGGAATAAGTGAGATGATGTTAGAAATCCTTGCATGTGAAATAATTAATTAGAAAATTCATTATTTAATGAATTTTTACATGCTTAGACCTCCCATAGATCACATTGGGTCTAAAGGCATTGAGAAAAAAATGTAGGCCATCTGATAGGTGAGACTACCCTTGAACCTATGGTGAACTAAAAATAGTGATAACATGAATTTGTAATAACATGTGACTTTAAATGAATGGTAACCTGGCATGATATAACACAATTGATTCATCCTGATGTAGGAGAATATACTAGTTGAGAATAAAGTGATCATAAATTAGTAATTATAAGAATATTCCAACCTATTTTATGATCTCTTGACAACATGTTGATGTTTTATTACTGGATGCATACTATAAATGAATCATCTTGAAAAAATAAATTCCAATAGTTGACTATTATATTCTTTTTTTCATTCATTCATTTTTTTAATTTTATTACCTGATCCTCATGGTATTTACACATTGTCTCATGATATGTGGTACTGATGATTAATCATTATGTACATTAATTCACCAATAGATATGGTTATATTACATGTATTATGGTATTGGACCATGGAAAGATGTATGTTACTGCACCCTAGGAAATTCCCATGGAGCCCATTATGGGATGATTACTTTACCCATGATGACCGGCACCATGGGAAGAAGAAAGTTTCCCCATCAAGGGTATATACACATGAAACCTTGCAGGACACTGTTACATTCCCCATGGAAATGTGCGACATGGGAATACGTAAGAGACTCCAACATGGGTATATATACATGGTGCCCAGTGTCACATTGTTAATTGAGAAATTATTTAGGAAATTCATCCTTACATGAAATAATCCACTAACTAAATGTGTGGTAAAAATTAATGTAGGAGTATATATGATTTTTTATAGATATTTGACCTCGAGTAAAATTTGGTTTGGCTGAATTGACGTGTCAACTATGATACCAAGGGTCAGTGGGTTTGTTTTATGTTTTGTATTAATTTATGAATTAACACACCTATTTATTGTATAATTCAATGAATGATATATATATTTAAGGTGATGTTTAAATTAAAAATAGGTATATTTCTACTAAGTTACACACACACCCTACTTGGTCATCCTTTGGTAACAGGAAAAATTTCTTGGATATAGGTCTAGACAACAGCAAACAGACTGGTGTTGATTGATTTCTTGTTGCATGGGTTTCATCTTGGAGATGAAACCAATGTAGGTTTCAGGACAAAGGTTTTGGATTCTCTCATTGAGTTTGATTAGTATTTTATAGGTATGAATTTATGTACGTCATTTAGTTACATTCATCCTATCATTACATGGAGATTATTATAATTTGGTTTTTTTTCATTTTTTCCTTCATTCGTCTTGTTTTCATGCTTGATTATTTATATTATTTCCAATCTTATTTAAACTCTTTACCAAGGGGTACTGTAACATATCAGGTAAACAATGAATATTAAATTTTCATATTTAATAGTTATTATGAATTAAATATTAATTTTGATTTAAAGGGGATGCTATACCAGATAGCATACTCAACACACAATAATGGGTTTCTATTAAATCTTATGTTGCACACAATATTGAGTTATACCAAAAAATAATATAATATTCTTATTATTTTAAATTGTAGTTAACACATAGCCGTTGTATTGAAAGGTACTGATAAAACTAAATAAAATATTATTATTCCTATTTGTTAAATGTCTTTACAATTTTCTAATAATTTTTAGAGATATAGAATAAAAAGGAATTTGATTTTAATCATGAAAAACTCTAATATTCTTGAAAAGGTCGTTTTACCGCCTTTTGATGGAGTACCGTTTTTAAATATAAATTTTTCACTATTATATATTTTATTTGATAGAATAATATTCTTCCTTAGAATAGGAAAAAACGTTTACTTTGGATGAAATTTCGGTATTTGTCTGATAATGTACATTTTTAATGATTAGTGAAAAATACTGTATTTTAATTCAAAACTACCTTTCAATCAAATGTATTTATATAGTTAGATTATATTTTTAATTGGATTAAAAGTTTAATTAGATTATATAATTACCTTTGAATCCAATTTTGGACATTGTAAGTAATTTTACTTTGAAATTGGAAAAAGAAAAGTGTCAATATTTTGATAGTTTTTATTTCATAAAAACACGCTTTTTGTTTTGACAATGAGAATTAATTTTAAATTAATTTCTGCCCTTTTTGTGGTTTGAATTTAGAAAAATGGATTCAATATTTGGAATATTGAGTTCCAAAATTTTTAAATATGTAACTTTTATTTTGATACATTATGAATATTTACTTCAGTACATATTTTCTTTACCATGGTTAAATGGTAAATTTTGTAAATAAGGGTAAAAATATATTAATAATAATAATAAATTACCCTAACATGTTTCCCAATCTTATTGGATGATACCTGACCATCCATGGTCATCCTTAGGTTGATTTTGGGACCCCATGGAGCCACATGGAAGTGATAGTGACACCTTATATTGACAAATTTTAAGTAATGACATATATCTCTAAGTAAAAAAAAAAATAGAGTATGGGGTTATGTAAGTGATCTCTCAGATTATAAATATTAATTAAAAGTCTAAACTTTTTTCCCCCGTAATGTTATTTTATATATAATTTTTAGAAATTAAATAAATATATGTAATTATCAGACAATGATGATGCAGTAATTGATTCATTAAAAAAGATTCAAATAATCGATATTATAATTATTAAAATAAATTCATTTTTAATAATTTTATACCATCTGTGAATTTTAAAGATAATAATGACTTTTATTATTTTAATTAATGATGTTTTTCTGAAATAATAAACTTTTTATAGCATTTCTAAAATCATGATATGAATAGGTTATAAATTGACAAAAATGAGTTTTAAAAAATAATATTTTAATAAATGATAAAATAATGATAAAATTCAAAGATTCAGAAAAATTAAATTAATAATGTAAAAAATGTCATAAATGAAACATTTTTGGTCGATTATAATTTAATGGTAACTATATTAAAAATATAGATTGAATACACAACAAGACATGTTTTGAGTCAAATTAGATAACTAAGGGTTAATGCTAAATGATATGGTTAAATTTGAAAGAAAAACATGTCAAAAAAAAATATTGGATGAGATGATTTCTAATAATAGTCATCTTATATTTGTATTTAATAAGTTTGGGACATTTATAAAACGAAATTTAGTTTATAATAAAATAATATTTTCAAACATTCCTTAAAAGGCCCTCCTCCCCCATATAAAAATCCATCACCTCTAATATATTACAAGCACCTACAAAGCCCCTTGGATCATCAAAACTCAAAAAAAATAAGCTCTAAACATCCATCTATTCCCCCTAAAAGCCTTCCCCATGTTATAAGACAATTCAAGTATTCCTTTTGGTTCAAAAAAAGGGAGATACCTGATTTAAATGTAACGCCTTCTATTATGTTCTTTTAATTTGTTTTACATCTTCAATCCCCATAAACTATTTTATTCCATTATTATATAATGACAACATTATAATACATATATTAGGTTGTTTTTATTATAATTATTCCAAATTCAACTACACACACTTCCATTTAATGGATACGAACAAACAGTTTCTGTGGATTGTGAACTACTACCTCGCTAAATGCGGATTGTTGAATTATCTCCTACCACCTCCCATGGAGGCCATTATGATGGAACTGTAATTATATATGATATTTATTATATTTATATTATCTATATTCTTATATAATTACTTCTTATAACAAACCTTTATGCTTTTCATTTTCAATATATACGATAATTTCATTTGAGGAAGTACTTACTACTGCCCCCTCAAAATGATATGACTCATTCATACCATACATGGAACATATAAAGGATGGTGTTAAAGAGAATATGTAATGTATATAAAATATCATATTATATTGTAATTATAGTATTCCTATTTATAATTTACTTTTCATTCCATTATAAATGAAAAAAAGAAATTAAAGTAGCGTTCATTCGTACGTACGACATATAGTCTCCATC
This sequence comes from Viscum album, assembly GCA_963277665.1. Classification (NCBI taxonomy): domain Eukaryota; kingdom Viridiplantae; phylum Streptophyta; class Magnoliopsida; order Santalales; family Viscaceae; genus Viscum; species Viscum album. Next base: position 1,024,787,867 of record OY728162.1, read on the forward strand.
AATGGTGCATTTCATTTTCATATATCCAAATGATATAGAATATTATAAATAAATATTTAGAATATATATATGATATATTTTATATTTAAATTATTAATATTATTATGTATAGAATATACTTTTTCCAACATCGAAAAACATGTAATTAAAAGTACGAAATATCGACAAAAAAGATATTAACTTAAATGAGTATGTAATGCATATTACATGGTAATAAGTGATGTAAAAGGAATAATAAACTTGAAAAAGGTTTTTAATCAAGTATAAATTAACTTTAGTTTATTATACAGGATATTTAAAGAATAAACGAGTCAGTTCAGACATGAGGTAAGGGGTTTTCATCTCACATTTTATTCCAGTGAGATTCATGCAATATTTTCCATTATTTCCTTTTGTGTAGTGTATATACTTCCCATTATTGTGTTATTTGATTAATATAATATCATTTATGGCTATTTACATATTCATTTTATGACCCTTATTTCATTTTGTGTATGTTTTGCAAGTTAACAAATCAGTAAGGGAACCTTTCACTGTACTCTATTAGTCAAAGACTTCTTTTATGTTTCATATTTTAAATTTTTTTCATATGTTGTGATATGTTATTCGATATCCTTGTTTCTGAAAATTTTATATCCATGTGATGAGAGACACTTTTCTCTCTCATCAAATAATTTTCTGAATTATCAAGCGACAGAGTTAGGTGATCGAGTTTCTGTATGAGAGCTTCTTAACCCAATTTCAATTCTTTGGGTTAAACTTATACTTATTGATTATGTCATGTTATGAATTTGTGTGAATGACCTATTATTTTATTACACATAATATTCAATTATATAGTGTCTATTTGTATTTTTCATACATTATTATGTCATTAATTTTTCATTAATCTAAGGATATGATCTTTGCAAGGGACATTGTATCAATTTACATTCTATTTAGACTTATTTGTAGTTATACTCAAATTCAAATTTATGTGGTTTATATACTGCAATTTGACATAATATATCATGAATCTGTTTATTCTCATGATATTATAAGCTTTGATTAATGTTATTCCTCGATTATTTGTAATAAAGAATCTCTAATTTTTTTAAGAACTCATTAATTAAAATATCATTTTAAATGTTATAAATATTTATTCTAATAAATCCATAAAATTAATATAAATGTTTAAAAAATGGTTTTATGTATTTATTTATATGGACATGAATTTTTTGAAATTAAAATTTCTTTCAAAAGCTTGAAAGTGGTATGGGACACATTGACTCACAAATCTATTTATTAAATGATTTAAATGGTTTTGAAAATGGTTTGATAAAGCATTGATTATGTCGATATATTGAAATGATATATTGTGATTTTATTGTGTAAATGTAATCTTTCCTCTATTATTTTTTTATTTGTAATGAATATGTTATATATATTGGAAATTTTTTACGTATATGGGTGGTTCCTTAAAAAAAATAGGATGGGTGATACCAAGATAGCTCTCCAATGCATTGGGTAATATGAGAGAGGTAAAAGTGATGTTTCTCCATACGGATTTAGGGAATATACTGTGATGGGTATTCAAAATGTAACTCCCTATGTAACCATGAATACTAAAACATAAGTATATCATAGAAGCCACAAGTTACTATTATGATTTATGTTTTCTATGTGTTATTAATAAATCTTATGATTTGATTCGGTATGTTAAAAGGCTTATGTTTTGATGTACTAATGTTTTAATTATTTATTTTATAACCCCTAATGAGAATTTTTTTCTCATCCCATGTTTTTGAAATGTTTTTCAGAGGACATAAAGATGAATAGGGTCAAGGATGAGATCATAGAAAATTCATTCTTTCTAAAACATAGAACTAGACATGAATCTCTTTTCAAGAGTATTTATTTTATGGAAACTGAGTATAAGTGTCTACTTTGTAATTTTTTAGATGTAATAGTTGTGGTCTAATTATCTAAAACTATAAACCTGAAAAGAACCTCCATGTGAATTATACATTTAATTCAATATTATGTAATTTTTTTTGGCCGGGTCCATATAGTTGGTATCTGAGGACTATTTAGACAAATTAAGGGATTAAGACTTTTTGTTAAACACATGGTTAGTCCCTATGTATATTATTCTAGTTAAATCATTATTTTATAATGTTTTTAGATCATGAAAAGTATATTATTGATTTAATTAGGAGGATCTCAAACAACATTCCAATATCTTCCTAATGACATGCTTGAAATAATTATTTCAAAGTCATGTTTGGTTGATTGTGAAAATATTTCTACAATAGAACTCACTTTCATGAAATTTTTTGAGATATGAAACACCTATACTATAACTCAAAATCATCGTGGATCATGGATTGTATTTAGTAAATTATGTTTTGAAACATTTCTTAATATTTTCAAGAAAGGTAAATATTATCAAGTAGTTTTCAAATATTTAACTTTCTCGCAATATTTTGATGCATATTATGATTTCGAAAAAGTGATGAAGAAGGATACCATTGCGCAACCTATTTATATTTTACTTTACAATATAGTCTCTAAGAACATAATTATGGTATTTTAAAATGACTATTTAATAAATGTTTCATCTCATACTCGGTCCGACTATTTTATAAAAATCATGTTTTATTAGATGTTTTGAAATTATATTTTATACATGACTATTTTCCAAAACTATTTTTTTACGAACACCCATATGTCCCATGTTGTATAATGTGTATTTGTAATATGGAACCAATTTATTTTTAAGGATATATAAATCAATTTTTCAATTCGTGGACATTCAACCTACGTGAACAAGATAATGATGAAACCATATAAACACCATGATCAAGGTATGATGGTCTTTCTTTTTTGAATAGTTTTATTTTATTATATTGAGGTGAAAAAATAAAAATATATATGATGTTGAGGTCATAATGTATTGGGATTAAAATTAAAGGTATAATAAAACCTTTTAGGTTAAAACATGATAGGGTTATTTTGGAGTTTTATAAAAAGGACAACAAACAATCCATATGACAACCATTGGCGTCAGACAAATCTGGGGAAATTGAACCCACAACTAATGTCCGATTTGGATTTTTCAACTACCACTGGACTACATGAAGTCCCTGGTTAGTATGAATAATTTTTATGATTTAAATTATTGTATGGATTTATAATAAGTTTATTTGGGATCTTATTTTTTATCAAATAAATATACTTAGTATACAAAAATGGTTTGGTGATTAAGTGTTAAAGATTTTCTTGGAAGATGTTCTCTCTTTTGTGAAAACACTATATGCCTAAGGAAAATAGAATACTATTAGATTTAATTTGTGGATAATGGTTGAATTTTTTTTTGGAGGAATATATGTTTTTATTATGGACATATGGTGATTTGGGTTATTTCTGGAAATGATTAACCTATCATAGTTAATATGTGATTAGATTAATTACACTTGAGTATGAGACATTAAGAGTATTCGATGTTTTTGGAGATAAATGTTAAGATTTCTTGTGGAAAACTATGTGATTAAATCCTTCTGAATTTTTGGCTTCAATAATAGATTGGAATATTTTGAAGAATTATAAGGACAACTATGTATTGAAAGGACTTTCTTGAACTTTGGGTACATTTTGTTGAATTTTGGAGATTAATACTAGCATTTATTTTTATAAGGGGTTATCCTTATGGAGAATATCTTATCTCTTACAAACCATTTTTGGATTTGGTTATTGTCAAAAGTTAGGGGAAATATTTTGTTCTTTTTTTAGATAATGTGATTCTTTAAAATATTATTATAGCACTCTGGTGAGACAATGTCATTTTGAATAGTACTCATCTGATGAAAAGATGAGTTTTTTGTAGAAACATATTAGTGGATGAAACTCTACATTAAAGGTATGTATATTTCCTTATATTTATAGTCAATATCATAAATAAATTCCTCACCTTTATGAAAAGTAACTTCAAAAAATGTTTTCCATTTACTTTTCTTACTGGGGAATTAGATACTATTTATCCTCTCACAATTGTGTGATTTTTTGGTGGTTAAATTTATCATGTTCATGTTTTTTTTCACTCTCTATCAGAACTTGATGGTGTGTTTTTCATCCATATACATAATTTCATACATGGAATCCTAGTATTGGTTATCTCATGTGACCTTTTTAATTCTCTTTATTTAATTTAGAGTGATATTTTTATTGACTCTTTCATGATGTGGTACTTTTAATACTGTTTTTGAGCCCAATTTAAAAATTGTGGCTACGCAATTCCCAAAAAAGGGGGGAAGGATGCTACATCCCAGGTCAATAAAGAATATGAAATATGCATATTTATTAATATTTAGGATTTAAATATAAATGTTAATTTATAGGGGATTCTATGTATGATAATGTACTCAACACGCAACAACAAGTTTCTTTGATATCTTATTTTGCACACAACATTCAGTTATACCGATAAATAATATAATATTATTATTATTTTAAATGGTAGTTAACACACAACTGTTGTATTGGTGAGAATTAAAATATCTACCTAAAATGTTATTATACATTTTTTGGTAAAATTATTTGTATTTGTACAATATTTTTTAGAGACTTAAAATAATAAAGAATCTAATTTTAAGCATGAAATACTCTAATATTCATTAAACGGTCGTTTTACTGCCATATCGATGGAGAACTGTTATTTAATATAGTTTTGGTAACTTTTATATGTTTTATTTGAAAAAATAATATTCTTCTTTAGAAACAGGAAATCAAAATGTACTTTTAAAGAAATTTTGGTATTTTTCTGATAATGTTCATTTTTTATTGAATAGTGAAAAATATTGTATTTAAATTCAAAACCACTTATTAATGTAATGTATTTATATGGATATATTATATTTTTAATTGGTTTTAAAGATTAATTAGATTATATTTTATCATTTAATACAAGTTTGGTCATTGGATGTAATTTCACTTTGAAATTCGACATAAACAAGTGTCAATATTTTGATAGTTATTATTTAATAAAAACTCGATTTTTGTTTTGACAATGGGAATTAATTTTAAATTAGTTTCTTCCACTTTTTTGTATTGAATTTGAAAAAAATTGATTATATATTTGGAATCAGGAGGTCTAGATTTTATAAATAGGTAACTTTTATTTTTAGACATTATGAAAATTTACTTTAGTAAATATTTTATTTACCATGGTTAAAGGGTAATTCTGGTAAATAAGGGTCCAAACATATTATTATAATAATATTAAATAAACATAACATGTGTCCTAATCCCATTGGTTCATAAATATCCGACCCTGGTCATCCTTGAGTCGATTTTGGGACCCCATGGAGCCACTAAGAGTGATAATGACAATTTATATTAAATAATTTAAAGTAAAGACAAAGATGATATAAACATATATCTCTTAGTAAAAAAAAATTATATGGGGTTATATATGTTTTCTCTTAGACTATAAATATTAATTTTAGAGCTAAAATTATATCCCACATAATTATATTTTATTTATAATTTTTAGACATTAAATAAATAAACTTAATTATGACACAATGAGGATGTATTAATTGCATAATTAATAAAGGATTCAAATAAGCGATATTAAAATTATTAAAATAAATTTATTTTTAAACATTTTATTCCATACACAAATTTTAGAGATAATAATGACTTTTTATCTTAGATTTAATGAATTTTTTTCGAAATAATCAGGTTCTTATATATTTGTTAAATGTCTTGATATGGGTTTTTTATTAATTGACATAAATTTTTTATAAAACCATTAATATTTTATTAAATGATAAAATAATAATAAAAATCTATGATTCTTAAAAATTACTAAAATAATGTTAAAAGGTCATAATTGATCCATTTTGAGTTGATTGGATTTTTATGGTAACTATATTAAAAATATAGTGTGAATATATAAGAAGATTTGTTAGGAGTCATATTAGTTAACTAAGGGTTAATGCAAAATGATAAGGATACATTTGAAACCAAAACTTGAATAAAACCTAATAGTTGAGTGGATTTCGAATTATAGTCATCTTATCATAGAATTTAATGAGTTTGGGACCTTTTGAAATTGAAATGTAGTTTATAATAAAATAATGTTTTCAAACATTATTAACGAGCCCCTCCTCCCCCTTATAAAAAGCCATCACCTCTAACCCATTACTAACACCTATCAAGACTTTTGTCTCACACAAAATCTTCCCGAAGAAGCTTCCAACATCCCTCTCTTCCTCATAGAATCCTTCAACTAGAAAGAAGGCAATTCGAGTAATCATTTTTCTTCAAACCAAATAGAGATACCCGATTTAATGTTAAGGTATTATTTTATGTTCTTTTCATTTATTTTAATTCTTCGACCCCCAAAAACTCTTTTATTCTTTTCATTTATAAAAAAATAGATATATTAAATATTCTAGGCTGTTTGTAGGAGAATTATTCAAACTACACTTACACACACCTCCATCTAATGGATACGAAATTACTGTTTTGGTGGACGACGAACTACTCCCTCACGAAATGATGATTGTTCAATTATCTCCAACCGACTCTCATGGTGGCCATTAAGACAGAACATTAATTATATATGTTATTTATATTATTTATATTATCCCTATACTTTTTTAATTATATTTTATAACAGACCTTTATTCTTTTCATGTTGTATACATACGATAATTTCGTTTGAGGAAGTGTGAACTACCACCCCCTCAAAGGGATATGACTCTTTCATACAATACATGTAATGTATAAAGGACAGGGTTAATGAAGTTATGTATCATATATAAAATACGATGTTATACTGGAATTATAATATACTTATGTATCATTTTTTCATTCTTTTAAAAATGAAAAAAATAAATAAGAGTAGAGTTCATTCTTCGTACGGCTTACCATCTCCATGAATGGTGCATTTATTTTTCCTATATCCAAATGATGTATATTTTTATAAATAATTATATACTGGATATATAAGAATTTTTAGATATGTAAATCATGAATATAATTCTTTATATAATGAACTATTTACCATATGGACAACTTATAATTAAAAATACCAAATATCAACAAAATGACCATTATTAACATAAATCATTATGTATTGTTTATAACATAGTAATAAGTGATACAAAAGGAATAATAAATATTAAAAAGGTTATGAAGACATTATAAATTAACTTTAGTAAATTATTCAAGATATTTAAAGAATGAACGAGTCAAGTCAGATATGAGTTAAGGGGTTTTCATATCACTGTTTATTCCCATGAGATTCATTATATATTTTCCACTATTTCCTATTGTGGGATTTATATAATGACTGTGATTGTATTCTATGAGTAATATAAATTAATTTATGGTTATTTAAATCTTCATTGTATGACCCTTACTTTATGTGGTGTATGTTATGCAAGTTACCAAATCTTAAGGGAACCTTTCACTGTACACTATTAGTCAAAGAATTATTTTATGTTATATATTTTAAATCTACATTTTATTAAGTTGGTATATGTTCTTCTATATCCTTATAATTGTAAATTTTATATCCATATGATTATAGACCCTTTTCTCTCTAATTAACTCATTTTCTTAATTTTACAGTGACACTGTTTGGATGTTGAGTTTCTATAAGAGAACATCTTAACCCAATTTAAATTCATTGGGTTAAACTTCTACTTCTTGATTATGTCGTGATGTAAATATGTATGAATGAACTATGATTGTATTATACATAACATCCACTTATATTGTGTGAATTATTATTTTTCACACATAATTATGTCATTAATTTGTTTTTAATCTAATGATATGATATTGGAAAGGGACATTGTCTCAAATTACATTGTATTGAGACTTATTCGTTGGTATACACCAATTCAATTTTATATGGTGTATATACATCACTTTGAAATGTTATACCATGAATCGCTTTATTCTCGTGATATTATTTTCTTTATATAATTTTATTCCTCAATTATTTGTATTCAAGCATATCACATTTGGTTATTAAATCTTTAAACAAAATATCATTTTAAATGTTTTAAAGATTTATTCTTCTAAATATTTCACATTAATGTCCATGTTTTAAAAATGGTTTTAAGGATTTTTTAATATGTACAAGATTATTTTGAAATTAAAATTTCATTCAAAAGCTTCAAAGTGGTATGGGTCACTTTGATTCAAAAATATCCATTAAATGATATAAATGGTTTCAAAAATGGGTTGAAAAAGCATTGATTATGTCAATATCTTTAAATTATATATTTTGATTGCAATATGTAAATGTTATCTTTACACTATGATTTTTTTATGAATATGTTATGGTTATTGGGAATTTTTTACGTATACTGGTGGTTCTTTGATAAACCTAGGGTGTGTAAGCCCGAGATAGCACTCCAATGCATTAGGTAATGTGACAGAGGTAAATGAGATGTTTCTATTAAGATGTTTAGGGAATATACTATGATGGGTATTCCAAATGTAACTCCCAATGTAGCTATGAATGCTACAACGTAAGTATATTATGGATGACACAAATTACCTTTAAGATATATGTTTTCTATGTGTTATTAGTAAATCTTATGATTTCATGAGCTATTCTAAAATTATTATGTTTTGATGTACTAATGTTAACTTTCTTTATTTTATAACTCTTAATGAGATTTTTTTGCTCATCCCATGTTTTAAAAAAATATTCCATAGGAATTAAAGGTAAATTGGGTCAAGGATGGGATCAATGAAAAGTCATGCTATCTAAAAATGGAAATATACATGAATCTTTCTTTCATGAGTTTTTATTTTATGGAAAATAAGTATAAGTGTCTACTTTGTAATTTTTTTGATTTAACAGTTATGGCCTAATTCTCTAAAACTCGAAAACCAAAAAGATCCTCAATATGAGTTATTCAATTAATTCCAGATTATATAATGTTTTTAGGATGGTTATTTATAGGTATAGTCTCTCCATTATGTTTCTTACAACATTAATGATAATCATCTACCTCTCATGTACATAGATTCAAGCATGATGTCCAATATCATACCTGGCATAGTCATGTGGGGGATCATTAGGTCGATGGATATGACATGTTTGATGGATATCAGTTTATTGAACATTTCAATGGGATTTTTTTGAGATGATTTAATTGTTGACATGGGTTGAAAAGGGTTCATGATTAAAGGATGATATAGATATGATATGATTCACTAGGTTTATGATTATTTTCCAAATGAAATGAAGGATGCAGTGGTAATGTGATTATGATGGGATGATTGGACTAGGTTGAGACCTACTATTTCTTATTTGCCTAATCGTGATTATGGTTGTTATGATGTGGTAATGGTGTGATGTTTTTCATTATATAGGAATTTATTATGTGAATGTTACAGAAATTAAATCGACTAAATAAATGAATAGTTTTGATTGGTGGACGAGGGGTTATTTGTTTCATGAACATTTTTGATTTATTTTTATGATTCCAATAACCTCATATAATTCAGTCTCATTTATACTGATGTATTTTGAGATATTATAGTAATTTAATTTGATCATGTTGATGTGTCAGTTGTGAGATTCTAAAATACCTTTATTACATGGGGATTTACATACTAATTTTATATGAATCCTTAATTATCTCATGTTCTTACTATGTTTATTTCACTCATGTCTCTCTTGGAACATTGATTTCACAAGTATGATTAATTTCATTAACATATGATCATATTGAGTACTACTAAGTGATCACCCAGCTATAGTGTTTCTTGAGTTGTTTTTATAGGATATGTAGAGTGAGGAGGGAAATGTTACTATTCAGGTTTCTTTAGGGGAGATTTAGAATCTCGTTATTTTATTTCCTTTGGTTTTATTATTCATGATTCATGTACATATAGTAGAAATTGGGCTTCTTAAATAATCCATTAATATATATGGATTTTTTTGGTGGATTTGTTTTATTATCCAATAAATTAAGTGGGAAATGCCTCCCATACTTATGATTGATTCCCTTAGGGATAGTCTCTAACCCAGGGTTTATTGGAGGAAGGATTTTGGGGAAACATTCGTCTCCACTACTTTCCCTATAGGGGATTTAGTGGGGTTGGTTTATTAAAGAGTGGATTCTGAGATTTTGATTGAGGGATTTTATGGATTTTTTGTTTAGAAAAAATTGAAGTTTCCATGGGTTTGGTAGGGAAAACATATTATATATCCTTAACCTATGATGAATGTGAGAAAAATTTTAAGACATAGATATTTTCGGCACCTTTTGAATGATTATAGAACACTAATACCAAATAGGCTGGATAAGAAAAAAGTACTATGCCCCCCATTAATCAATTGTACATTCTATGATATCAAAATAATCATATTTTGGGGGTAATACATTGACTAAAGTGGAAAAAATTATGGTATCATGTATGCATAATTATTACAGGTTTCATTTTGATTTTTGATTATGTGTAGTATATTTATTATGTTATCTTATATTTACATGATTTGGTATTTATAATTACTCTTCGTCCCTTATGATAAATTGATTCATGAATGATTAAATATGCTTTAAAACAAAATCGTGATGTAACACCTCTACTTAGGGGTTTCCAAGATAGGTCACCACATGAACACTGGTGCCCCAACCCATATTCCAGAGGTTATCAACTAGTGGTGAGTTCTTAATCAATAAAATGGGTCAAGTATTCCCTTGAATCAATGTAAACAATAATAGTAAATAACCAAAATAATAATATCCATAATAATATAATATGTAAATTAATAAACATATTTCTATAAAAAAATGTGTGAAATGGAATCATATAGTTATAGATACCCCAATCACCCATTGGGTCGATCCCCAAAAAAATAAATCAAGAATTAAATGTACACACACTATCCCTATTAACATCATTGGGCCTTATAAGACCTTTTTCTAAATTCCCATTAAGTTGCACCAACATGAAAATATGCATGTCCTATGATAAACATAAAATAATAAATAAGGTATGCACATGAACTGAGTTTCCCATGAGGTTATGAGAAATGAATCTTAGTAGGGTCTTACCATGTTCCCCAAGTATACACAATAATATATGTATATACATGAAATAAAATAAACATGTCACACAAGAACCTTTTTTACGGTGTTATCCAGAACACCCTGAATACTTGTACGCAATGTCACTATGTTATAATGAGTCAACTATAACACAAGATCCTACCAATATTGTCACAATTCCAGAATCTACCTAATCATCTTATCTAACTCATGAAATTGTATCGATTCCAAGACAGTATCTAAAGACTCTGAGTAGGACATTATCTAATAACCATTACCCACTACCCACAAGCACAATGAATGATCATAGGTATATATATAATCCACTACCTAATCACTATATGATGGGTCCACTAGTTATTCATTACATCATCCCAAAACCTAGCCTGTAGGGAAGCTTCCTACCAATGACTTTCTAAGCCATGGTCCAATTCATAAACACTAACTCAATCCATTCCTTGCATGGTTATCGGCCAAATACGTGAAGGAATGGTGCATGATCATCACACCAACCAATCCATGAAAACATTTGGGAGGTCATAAGTACACCCAACCATCTCTAAAGACCCTATAGAGGCCACAGACACATGAAAACACACAGATCTCATCAATCATCACATAAAACATTAGCTAGCTCTTGGGATCTAGTTGCTCGAGACATATCCCCTTATAAAAAACATCACACCCATCCTATCATGGTGTTCATTGGGCCCTATATATCCATCACAGTCTCTAACCATTGGTACCGAGTCCCACTCACCACCCACCAGTGGCACCAATGCCCTAAAGATCCTCTTACCTAGACCTATTAGGTTGGTCCATCCATATTATGATCCCACAACCCTCATCTTCGAGACTCTTGATGATCACACCCCATATTTCCTTGAAGGATTCACTTTTTTAAACAATTCTATTTAAGAGACCACACCACCATTATGATGGTGCTCTAATCATACAAAAGACATTCAACGATATTATTTGTCAACACAAGAACCAAGACCTCTCTCACATGCTCGGTAGCCCTAGTAGATTCCACTTTGGATACCCACATCACATATCAAACCCCAAGACATACCAAATTCCTACCATAAACATAAACATCACTCCTTACCCTTGATGACACATTGATTGGGAAATTATAACTTGCTAAAGTGATAAAGGTCACTTTCCTCATAGCGTTGGATACCCAACAACATCCTATGTAGGAATTTCAGCTACTCCTGGTCCCTATTCATCTACCGGATCTCATAAAATGAATAAAATAAAGAAAAATTATTCATAAATAAGAATATGAATTTAAATTCAAGGGACAACCTACATCTATCAAGGAGTTACAATCCATGAACTACTCTGCACCACTATGACCAAACCCCCCATGCCGAATCCTACCTCATAAACCACTTGATATTATTCCTCACACAATAAGAAATGTAAAACTAATTAGAAAAAATTATAATTAATTACATAATTAAATCAAAATGATGAATATTTAGATGATAACATACTGATTTTTTCCATTGTTCCACAATTTCGTGTAACCAACCACCATTAGATGGTCTATATAACACCCCTGACACAATCCCAATATAAAAACATATCCTGTGATGCTCAATTACTTGACAAATAAATTGAATTTTAACCAAAAACCATAAATAAATTATGGAAGTGTCTTATGTACACTGAAACAATGAGGGAATGTGGGCATATATCATCTTATAACATTCTCTATGAAGTTGTGGGCAAATCCACATAAATCTCAATTGATTACATATTACCATTTAATCACATCCTTGATCCAATTTATTAGTATTTTAGATAACTCTAATAACTCTAATTTTACAAAAGAATTTTTTGTTTTGAATATTTTGGCTTACAAAGGAACTAACTATTTGGGAACTTTTGTAAATGTCTTGAACTGACCTCATAAAAAAATATATTGATTTCTTGAACAAAATATTACCTAACACAAGAACAAAACATTATATACCACATTGAAAAAATGTACTAACCGTATTGAAAAAAAATTATTTACCACAGGAAAAAATATTTGACCACATGAAAAAAAATATAATGATAGCATTAAAAAAATATACTAATCGCATGAATAAAGGCATGATGACTACATGAAAAAAACAGACTAACTAAATGAACAAGAATTTTTATACTACATAAATATAAATCTACTGACTACATGAAAAAAATTTGCTTAACTCATGAAAAAATATAATGACAACATCAAAAAATATGACTGACCACATGTTGAAATTTTGAAATGTGTTGAACCCACCTTATGAGCAATCCATGGTCCCTTATTTCATTTTTCATCTTTTATCTCAATACATGCTCTATTTTATTTGAGATTTTATATATCAAATTAGTGCGGGATTATTTAAAATGTTTATCATGATTTAATTATTACTTAATTACTTATTAATCATTTTAATACTATTGAATCTTATTTTGAATATTCATATATTGGATTAAATGCATATAACATGGGTTGAAGCTTGAATTGTTTCTTGGAAAAACATGAGTTTCAAATTAAATATTGTTGAAATTTGAAAAGTTTATCTCACATACTCTAAAGAATATTTCCAAGGGACTGTAATGATTATTATAATTAATTATTACCACTATATTCATTATTAAAAAAACATATCATGTTAAATTGTGATTTTAATGTTACATGTTATTGAATTAACACACATGTGTATATTTTTCAAGTACATTAAGCATTGATGTCACATGTAACATTGGAAAATATAAATTGAAATGATTTTCATTTTTTTATTTTTCCAATTAAAAAACAACATGATATTATGATTTCTACAAATCTATATAATATCTCGAGGTTGAGGATATTGATGAAATATATATGTTTGATATACATTTTTGAACTACTTCCATTAGTAAAATAATATTTGTTTGATCCTTTACGGCTGAAGAATGACTTTCTTCTTCGACACTCAGACTGTATAATCGTCATATGTTTCAAATATAGTAATTATTAATATCCGTTTTTAAATGGTAATGGTTTATACTTCCCATTAAAATGTAGAATACTAGGTTTTGAATCTCAAACAAGATTCAATTATTGGGTTTCACTTATAGGGGAAAATAAAATTTTTTCGGTTTGTGCCTCCATAAAGAAAAAGGTTTCATTAGTTTGGGTTTCATCCTTGAAAGGAAAAAAGTTTTTATAATTTGGTTGTGACTTAATGTGGAAAAAAGTTATAATAACATTCCATTATATTGGTTATAGTGGGTTCTATAATATTCATTTCATTGTATGGGTAAAGAGTATTGTATGGTCATTTAGATATTTAAAATTATAAAAATATCTTCTATTCATTTTCTTTTATCTTCATTTTTATTTACCTAAAAACCATGATATAACTATATCGTCATTTTAAATGGTTATTTCACCCCTTATTTTCAATTTTTATGTCTTAAATTCAAACCAATATATAGTATCAGGGGTGTTTCACTGGATAATATATATTTTTTTTTATGTTATAACCACTTCCAAACATAACCATTATTGGAAAAAGATATATTAAATATGGAATGAACAAGATCGAATAAATGATGGATACTACAAAAACAATATCATTTTGATGATGGTGATTATAAATATTTGAAATATCAAATGTAATTATTTTTATAGAAACTCAGCATTGATCATTGTAAAATAATGGAAATGGGATACAAGATACTAATAGATGAACCCGAATCATTAGTTGGCTGTGACGTGATAAAGTATGTTCTGAATTACATGGAGATTAATATTTTATATCATGAAACAAATAGAAATGTATATAGTTATATTTCTTCCTGAAAAAATACTCATGTCATCTATAAAATTCTATAAGTGACCCATCTTGGCTTAGATAATCTTACTATAATTATGTATGGTATGTTAAGAGATGAATATTAAGAATTTAAAATGGGTTAATATGAAACTATTAATAAAATATTCTATAATTTACTAGTACTATTAATGGGAAGAGTTCTGCAGTTGATACTCTCGAAAATCCTATGATTTTTGAAAGAGTGCAAAGATAACTTCGTAAGAAGTGACCTGATAGAATGGTCACAATGGTGGAAAGTAAGAATTTCAAGGAATATAAACTTATTGAAATTATCACATTATTATTTTAATATGAGTTAGATATTAAAAATAATTATTAATAATATAATTCAATGAATATGTAAAATTATTTTAAATCAAATGCATCTACTTTATATTTTGATTTTGAGTTATATAGAAGTTACATGAATAATTCAACCTATGTTAAAAAAGTGGAATTTAAGCAGGGATGGATACTCAAGGAGGTCTCTAAAAGAAAATCATAAAGATGTTTATAATGACAAGATGAAAGGTAATTTTATTTATACTTCTGATCAAGCTTTAATTTTTTATGAGTGTTGGAAGAGAGAGAGCATTATATCTAATTTTCCAAGACTAAAGAAGGAAAACATTAATATGAAGTAGTTCATTAAATTAAATAAGGTAATGGTATCTATATTGAATTTCACTAAGTATTCAAGTACATATGAAGAATCGAGTTCTAAAAAGGCAATGTAAAACATAATCTTTATGGATACCTCAAATCATGAAATTGATTCAACTAATTATTCATTTTCTGAATCTAAATCTAAAAAATACATTATTGAGGTATTGATTAAAAAAATATGGGCTTGAACATAAATCTAACAAGATCAATGGTCAATATAAGATCCGCAAGTGAAAAAATAATGATTTTATTAAGGATAATTAAAATCTTAATTAATCATTTTCGGAAGGCTCAAATTCTGAAAATATAGATTTTAATTCTATATGTACATATCTAGAAAATTCTGAAATAGAACTAAATTATTCTCCCACTAAAATGATAAATTTAACATAGAATTTTATTTCATATAAAAGTCTCAGGAATATGAAATAAATAATTTTCATAATTTTCATAAAGAGAATGATTAGATTTAGAATGAAATTGAATGTTTACTGTCAAATATATCATTTATTGTTCATGGTAGAGAATAATTTGATAAAATGATGAGATTCAATAAAATCAAAAATGAGATCTAGTTTTCGTTAGGATAATAATTTAAAAATATTAATTTAATATTAATTGCTACAATAAATAATGGAAGAAAACCTATGAATACATATTTAGATTTCATATGCAATGTCATTATGAAAATTAGTGTTCTTTTCTATTTCAAAAAATAATTTCACTAGTGAAAATAATTATTTTTTACATTGGGTTACATTTTGACCTTGGTTATTAGGAGAAATTGTTTTTTGGTCCATTATAAATAATTTTAAAATGACATTTATAAATAACCGATGTTTTAAATATTTTATTTTGTGAAATTTTTTACATAATATTTTCAATAGATTATGAGAAAAATGTTCTTTCATGTTGGTTATATGAAAGTACCAATGTGAAAGAATCATTTACTCCTTATTTTTTAGATAACCAACATGAAAGAGAAAGAAAATTAATCATTCACATTAGTTCTATAATAACTGATGTGAAATAGAGAGACAATTCATCTTTTACATATGTTATATACGTAACGGATGTGAAGGATTCATCAAAAAACCTTATTCCATTTAGGTATTAAAAAATTACTCACATTAAATAAGGTTTCTCACATCGGTTGTTTGGTAACCGATGTTAAAAATATTCTTTTTTATATGCATCCATTTTACACAAACCTATCCAAAGAAACGAGTAGAATAGTTGAAAACAAATGAACACCAGTAGAAAAATACCATTACATTTGATATCTCTACTTTCTAGTTTACTCAATATATTAAAAAAAATATAAAAATTAATAATATATGTGAAATGATTCACCCATTAATTTTTTATGTGTGTAAAATCTTTTTCTCAATAAGGATGAGGGTTATCAAAATGCTACATGTTTTCTATAAATCATTTAACAAGTATGTATATTGAATAAAACTAATGAGATATCAAGGAAATGTTTGCCAAGAAATATAACCTTATTAAACTTCGAGAGATTCCTAGTTTTAGTTATTTCAAACATAAATCATAAAACATAGTATCCCCTTTCTTTAGTGGTTTATACTGTTTAAACTATTCTTTATTTAATCTTATCGGAGTAGGTATTCACCTGGGTCTCAGACTTTCGGGGTAATATATCCAAAATTAATCATTAGAAACAAAAATTCACCTTAGTTTTTACATATTTTTTCTTTCCATTATTCTATCAGGTTGAATATCTATAAGAATGCAATTTCCTGTTTGAAAATAATATGAATAAAATATATTTAATTCATTATAATATAAAAAGGTATTAAAATACTCAATCATATAGGTTTAATACTTCTATAAATACATTTCACTTCATCATAGGTCAAACACAACCAGTACAGTGTCCCCTCCCTTGGACGAAGTACACCCAACATCCATAGGGCACTAATATATAAGAAAATTTAATATGTGTGGATAGTATGTTAAGAGATATAATGAAATTTGTGACAAAAATCTTTCATACTCTTGAACATATGGAAACATACAACACTGAATAATTGCATTCTTCTGAAATCTTTCATAAATATAAAATGTTCTTTCAACATCAATTATTGTCCTAGATATGGGTGAAATAAAATGTTGATCCATTAATCGATATACATATTCCGTGTAATGATATGAAAAAATTTAATAAAGATACCTAATAAAAAACCAAAATAGGTATAAATTTTAAATAAATTAAATTTATGTAGAAGTTTTGTTAGCAGACATACATGGGAAAAATACTCATAATGTTGATGCCTAGATGATATCTACCAAAATTATCTATGATATAATTATTCAAAATTATCACATTAATTGCACACCCAAAATAATCTTCAATTATAATCTCAAATACATCCAATAACAAATTTGATTATCTCAACAATCTATCAAAATCTGTAGAAACTGCATATGAAATCAGAACACTTTTAATATGTTATTGACTATATATCATTTCTTTAACATTAAATTATTTTTATAAAAAATACATAAATATAAAAAAATCATAATTATAAAAAAAATTAATACCAAAATTAAATAGAAGATAACATATACATATAACTCTATGGTAACATGTCGAACATGTCTATATGGCCCAAGATAGAATATGGTTGACAATTTTCCCATTTATATTCACCTCAACTCTTGGACATCAAATTATTAAAGATTTATCTATACTTTCATGTGAAATTTCCCAATAATGGTCAATATCTATACATTGATGTCTAATGGTATCGACTAAATAAACTATCATCCCATATGAAACAATATTATGGGGATCATTAATATACAATTCACAATAATAGAGAATCTCTAGAAGAAGGGGTTGTAGGAGTTTGTTGAGAATCAATGGGGTATGAAGGATTATATGTATGAGTTTTATAATTATGAGTGGGATCAAATAGAAGAGGTTTTATGGGTGAATGGATTGGATCAGCAGTCTGGAACTATTTTTTTTTTCAGGTATGCATACATCACCTATATGGATGATCGAATCATGTACCCCATCATCATATGGATATCTAGAACATCTGAACCCAAACATTCTATTTTTTTATTTACATCATCAATTTATGAATATTCAGAATGGAGAAACACTTTTTTTACTGATACACGTGTCATGTATCCTCATACAAGACATGGGTGTTTGGCCTTTCCCAATAATACGGCTAAAACATCCCACCTACCCTCAGCTATACAGATTCACAATGTGCTCTAATCATCAAAAAAGCTTGTATAGTATATTTGAAAAATCCTGTAATGAAACGCAACATATAAACAATAGATTTAACTTAAATAAGTGAATAATGTTAACATTTTACAATCATCTTATCTACAAACTTAAACTATAATGTAAGATATTGTCCTTTTTTACCATCAGATATATATTCTATTTTTCATTCATTATGGGGGGGATAACCTCTGCTAATCTTGATGACTCAACCCTTAGTTGTGAAAATTTTCCATCCATCATTTTCCATTCTTGTAACCTTCACCCTCCCTAAGATAAAGTATGATGGTATATGTTTTTTCTTCGATCTTGTAATGATATCTCATTTATTTCTATAAATTAATAATTAAAAAATAAATAATATGATTATTAATATGATCATTAATATAGTAAACCATTTAAATTGAAACATTGCTCATACACAAAATACATCTCCTCAAATTCTTCAAAAAAATTGCTTCTAATTATATTCATCTATAATTGGATATATATAAAATTTTGTTTTCATTTTTCATATTCCAAAAAATTAATGATAATGTGGTGGTAGATTTAATGCCCCACTATCTCCTAGCATCTAATGACATAAATTTCTTCTTGAATCCTCCATTTATTGTTATATCATATGTCATCGGATATGAATGGTGAAATCATATATAAGTATAAACATTTCAGTATAAGTAAAATAATAACAAATGTGATTAATAAAATAGTCTCTCACATGTGAGACATGTAACTTTTTCAACACTTCTCCAATTATCAATAACAATGATATCATTACTTTTATCATCGACTTATATTATAGTCATGGAATGTTTTACATGTAGACCTCTTGTAATATCATTATAATCAAATTCTACTAATATTATATGGTCATCACTGTGGTAAATATAAAATTTTGGTAAACATGTCATTCCACATTTACCCTACCTAGAAATATTTTTTAACCCCAAGGATGTAATTTCCTCCTATAAAGAATGAAGAGGAGGCTCATCAATGGAATCATGCATGAATTCCTCCCTTTAAGTATCATGATCCTGATCAAATCCAGAAGTATGTTTCATATCAACTGATGGATCTATCATTATCACACAAATCAATGAAACAAACAATTAGTAAAGAAAAACAAAAATAAAACTATTATATTCAAATGAAAATTAATAATGGAAATTAAATATGGAAAACTTTCAAATTAAAAGTAATCTAAACAAAAATTAATACATTTTATTAATATTTTCTATTGTTAACCAAAATTCTAAAAAAAAATCTGAGGTGAAATGTCATAAATAAATTTAAGAAAATCCAAAAATATTGTGTTAAAATGTGTTCTAAAAATGTGATTCATATTAAAATATCTATCAATATGTGAAATTTTAAAAAGTAAAACAATGTAAAAAAGGAATGTTACCTAGTAAATTATGAATATACTAAATTATTATTTTTTCAAATTCCTTTGTATTGACCGTTCTGTATAGAAAACACCTTGTTTTGACATGTCCATCAACATTATCCTTTAATCTTTCTATGGAAGTAGTGACCTCACATAAATCGACATCTTCATTGATTGTATCATCAAAACAATACTTCTTGTTTCCTAGTAAAATAATAGACCCCTTCATATTAGATTTATCAATAACAATGAAAAAAATTCATGTGTTTCCATGATAAATTCATTAGCTGTGTATTCCAATTTATTCACTTTAACTACTTTAACTCCAAGTTCATCGTGTTTGACATTGTTTTTACCAATAATCCATTTTTATTTTAAAACTGGAACATGAAATTTATTTTAATCAACCTCAAAAAATTCTTCAATGACTCCATAATATGAAATTTATATAGAGATTTATTTTTTTTCGTTGGCACTCAAAAAATTCATTACTTCTATGAACACCAATACACCAATATTCTAAAATGTACTTCTTTTGTCTTGATCCATCTTATGGAATGTGTAACAATTTATATCATAATTAAACCATGTTATTAAATTTAAACTATAAATTCCCACTAACCATATCTAGTTTACAGATGCATCTGATATACCAATCATGATCTATTTAAACCAAGGAAAAAATAATTTTTTATTCTCATTCACAATCCACATATCTTTATTTTTTGGATAACATTGTTTTAACAAAATAATATTCAACATTATATATGTTTTATAAATATTCTATGTTATTCATGATGTATAAATTTATTATCGTTATCTCTTCACTTGTCAGTTATTTTACATTCAAGCCCTGGATACCCTTCCCCCATAATTAACTCGTTCGTGGAAACATGTAGGAAAAATGATGTTCTCCATTACAATGAATAACTAGTACACAACAATAAAACTTCTTAAAAAATATACATCTCAACAATAGAGGATTCAGGTTGATATATATTCATAATATATCCCATTAAGAACATCATATACCATACAAAATGATTCATTCAATATAGGTATACAGGTACTCCCATATTCATTTATCATACAAATGAACCATGATACCCAAAAAGGACAGAGGAAAATTAATTTCCAATTGAAGAACTACATAAACCTATTTGTTATCCAATTTTTTCAAAGAGATCAGATCTGCCACTTTATTATAAATTGAATTGAAAACATAACACACCTTGATGATCATTATTTTGACATCGATGGGGAATTTTTCATGCAATGGAACTAGTTGGAGTTGTTGTGTAATGATTTAAAAATCATGATATTACATAACTGTCAACTACGAATCATTTAAAGAATCAATTTTTTACCATTTAAACAATAAAACAACGGCCCATTGATATCATAAATACATTGAAAAAATGTTATTTTCTACCTCTTCGATAATGTATAACATGTTGGGGGCAAGAATGATCACCATTCATGAGGAAATAACTAAAAAATAGATTCGTTTCAAAAATTTATATCCACAAAATAAAGGAATATAACCTTATGAAACTATTTAAAAAATATTTACAATGATATCCAAAAAATAATTTATATAATGAGAACAACTAATTCATTCTAGAAATAATAATTATTTATACCTTGATAATATCAATTATCAAAACTCATTCTGATATAGTTTAATTTATTTTTCAAATAATGATTCTTATTTAAATAAATTTTTATTAATTAAAATGAAAAATTTATAATATAAATATAAAAACCTTTACTTTTTTCTTATTTTTTTAAAATTATATAACCTTAATAAATTACCCATATAATTACCATATAAAAAATTTATACCGAAATTATAGGGAATTCAATATATCATGATAGTGTTTTTTAAATATTATTAATTTTATTATAGATATTAATTTAATAAATTTTATAGAAAAACGTAATTACATAATTATAACTATTTTATTTTCATTTAACTAATATACTTTTTATAAATTAAATTAATATACCGAATTAAATTTCTATAATTTATAATGATATTATATGTTATATAATTCAATTCATAGTTGATTATTTATAAAAATAAATATTTATTCTATTTTTTAATTAACAATATATTAAAATCATAAATTGATTCTTAGTTTAAAAATAATGTCATAGTTAACCTTGCTTCGTGGTGCTTCCTATGATATATAGTATTCCATAACTCGGTACCCAGTTAGTCTGCTATGTGAAAATTAGACCCATCGCAAATTAAACCCTTTTTAAAATCTTTATAGTTCCACTACAACACATTACCATGTATAGAAACACCACCTAAAGATGCTCATAGTCTCAAAATTTTCATATTAGTACCATTTATCAAAACACCCTCACTTCCACACAAGAAATTCAATATTCCACTAAATTGATTATCCTATAATGAATATCTCCATAATAAAATCCACACCATATGTATTTTCATCAATAAGAAGATTATTTGATAATCCCCTACCTTATGATCATCCATTAGTAATGGTTTTCGCAACCAATTGCAAATTTCAAACTCTTCAGAGCTCCATCACACCATTGTTTGGTCAATCCCAACTGGGTTTTAACCAAAAATACCATTATGATATAAAACACACACATTCCATCACTAAAACAAAACATCCATTTGAAAACTCATCTCGATATGTGAAGATACATGAAACAAAAGTTGTAAACCCCCCCCCCCCCCCCCATTTACTATCATTATCGGAAGTGAAATAAACCCACCCTGATATCAAAAAATAGTTAATCTAAAACCCAAATAATTTTCCTAAATGAGAATGTAGAAAAACCCAAAATCCAGTTATTTTATCTTTGAATAATAATCCTTAGCATGATATATTCAATAAAATAATTTTAATTTAATCGAAACAAGAAAAAATGTATTGAATGAGAACAACCAATTCATAATAGAAATAAAACTAAGAACAACTAATTCAGACATTCTAAAAGATATTCAAACCTTCAGTCGAGCTAGTTGGAGATGATAATATATAGAATCAAATGTTAAATTATGAAGCTGAAAAAACCTTAGATTGTGTGAATATGGTAATGTGGGAATCAATTCTAATAGATCAAACAATCGACGATTAGATATTAAATGGAAAATAATGACTAAAAAGATAGAAACAACAATGTGTGAGGGTTACTTCATATCTATATTCGATGCATACCATGGGGCTAATGAATCCCGAGAGAGTGTTAAGATCCTAATGTGATATTAGACAATCAGATCGAAGAAACAAGATAGTTAGGTATTGGGAAAGAGAAATGTGAGACATACCTCGTGATAATGGAAGACCATGAATTGAACCCCCTATCGATTCATATAATTTTAAAAGATATATAACATCATATATTATATAACATACATGGAAATATATATTCTCATAGTGGTTATATTATAACCCACATTAACATTTTCATTCCTATTGGTTAAATGATAGAATTGGTTAAAAATATTGTAAAATCTGAGTTTTTCATTTTGTCTTTTATATAACTAACATGAAAAATGGATTTTATTAGTCTTTTAATGAAAAAATTGATGTGAACAATCAATATTAATATATTTTCATGTCAGTTATAGATAGATGATGTGAAAAAAATGAGATTTTATTAATAGTTTTTCTACAAGTATTTGGGTATATGAATATTTTATTTCTAAAAAATTATCATCATGATTTTTTTTGTAAATAATAATTTACAATAATTTGGGATTCCAAAAAAAATTATATGCTAATCCTGTTAGACATATATATACATGGGAACCAAAAATTAATTAAATATGTTTTTCATGTAAAGTGTATTGGGAGAATTCAAAAGTTTGTTTAGTACATGGATAATTTATTCTAAATGAACATGATTGTTGATATATCAAATTTTCCTTCATTCAATTAGTGTGATGGTGGTAATGTTACTCTCAAAAATAATTCAAAAGGAAAAGTAAATGGTTTCATAGAGGTTTTAATTTCTATAACAATTATTATTTATAAAGTCTTACATGTTCGTGGATTGAACTATAATTTAATAATAATTTCACAACTATGTGATGAAATAATTCTTTTTAAATTTCCAAATGATATATGTGTAGTTTTAAAGGATAACTTTATTTTGTTTTTTGAAATTTAAAAGACAAAATTTGTTCAATTAATTTTTTTGAATCAAATAATGAAAATACCAAATGATTAAATATTGTAAAATATGATAACATTATTTTTGAAAACGAGGTGGGAACATGAAAATTTTATGTTAATGAACACGCTTTCCAAGAACCAAACTATTTTATAGTTAATATAACATAAGGTGGACAATAAATTTATATGTAGTTTTTTTGTGAATGGTTAAAAAAATTATATATTTTTATGTCAATCATTGAAGTACACAATTTATGTCTTCTTGATCTCAGTAATTTTGATTTATTTGTTCCTCTCAATACAATATTTGATTGTAATAGATATTTTCTTGTTATTATTGATTATTTTACATGATAAACATGGGTTTAATTTCTTACTCTCAATTCTAAAACATTGTCTATATTTATTACTTTTTATGAATTTGTTCCAAATAAGAAATTAATGTTAACTAAAAAAATTATAAATTATTATGGTGTTGTATTCTAGAATCTTTAATATATCTAGTTTTGGGGACAAAATCTGTATTTTCACAAAATTTCACCCCCCAAAAACACCACAACAAAATGGTGTAGTTTAAAGGAAAAAAATGAACACTTAATGAAATCACTATCACCATGATAAATGAATTTAATCTAAAAAATTA
This sequence comes from Viscum album, assembly GCA_963277665.1. Classification (NCBI taxonomy): domain Eukaryota; kingdom Viridiplantae; phylum Streptophyta; class Magnoliopsida; order Santalales; family Viscaceae; genus Viscum; species Viscum album. Next base: position 1,024,812,914 of record OY728162.1, read on the forward strand.
TTTCTATGATGAAACTAAAAATAAAAATTATTATGTTACAAATAGTATCATTCTAATTCCATTGTTGAAAAAGATTCCATATGAGCTTTATAAGGGAATAAAAGCTAAAATTTTCTATTTTAGAGTATATGGATGTGATGTTTTTATTTTTTAATAAAAATGATGATTTAGATAAATTTTATAGAAATTTTAATTAAGTAACATTATTAGGATATTCAAATGATATTAAGGAGTAAATTGTATATAATAAAAGAACCATGTTATTTGAGGAATCAATAAATGTAATTTTTTATGAACATTCATTAAATAAAATACATGATGATATTAAACAAATTGAGGAAGAATTTATAAATTCTAATTTTTAAAAATAAGTACCTAAAGATATATCTTCACATGTTGAGGGGGGAGAATATCTCTTTTCAATTTGAACCTATTCATGAAAAATCATAATATTTCATAGAGATCATCCTAGAGAAAATAAAACCGGTAATATTTAGTCAAATGATCAAACTAGAAAATCAATTATTAATATTTTTTTATCATGATTTTATTTCTAATTTTATAACTATTAATATTTATTATGAATTTTATTTTTCTAATTACATATTTTCTAGGAAAAATTATTTAAATTAATTTTCTAGAAATAGTGTGTGCAATTTAGTTATTCCACTAATTGATTCTCATACTAAAGTAAAAAATTAGATATTTATAAATAAACATGGTGAATCTATAAATATAGAGACAAATAAATATATATTAGATGATCATGGAAAATCATAATAATAAGGTATTTATTTCAAGAAATACTTTATTCTTGTTTCTATGGTAGAAGCAATAAGATTTTATTATCTTATGCTATTTTTCATGGTTTTATATTATTTCATATGGATGTCACAACCCAATTTTCTGAATGGTTATATTTTTTAAGAAGATTATGTTAGGGTGCCCCATGTTTTGAATTTTAAAATAAACTTGATTATATTTTTAAACTGTTTAAGTCTTTATGTGGTATATAATAAGCTCTTCTAGTGAGATGTGAATGTATGGTTCATTCGTAACTATGGATTACCATATTTATATAGAAATACAATTAATTTTACAACACCTACATTTGTGGATGGTTATTATGATGAGATTATTATTTACATATTATATTTATGAATTAATTTTTCTATAGGAATGATATTAACATATCTACCTTCTAGAAATTGATTCCATTGGGAAATAATAACATTACACATGTGTAAGTATTAAAAACCACCATCGAAAAGCGATTTGAAATATTTTTTCATTTATATTTTAATTTAATGGTAATATATCTGAATTTTTGTAACATCCCCCCTCCTAATTGGAATTTCTGAGGCCAAATATCTACTTGGACTTAAGTGAAATTCCCAAGGCACCAAATAATAGGAATAAATTCCAAGGGATTCAATACAAATGGGGGATGATTTGACCATTGCAAAAACCATAACCAAACATTTAATAACACAAACCACTATATGACTCATGTTACCATTGTGAAACAACAAAATGTAATACCATTTATATCAAAACCAAACCTCACCAATGTCCCTCAAGGGAAGACTATTAACATCAAATTATAACATGGAAGACAAAACCAACAAAACTCAAAGACTCCAAACATGACTCGAAGATCCACCTCCAACTCTAAGATTCTGTATAATGATGAACTGATAAAAATGTGTGATTATTATCTCTTACTTTTTTCATAGTAAACCACATTTGTAAAATATCCTACATGCCATATCAACAGTGAGTGATGAAAATTTCTAGATTTTCCCAAAAATAAATTCTCTATTCTATCTACTATGATAGTACATGTTATGACATTTAAATAAAACTAAATCTATAAACAAAATTTTCACAAATCCGATATTATTTTAAATAAAAATAGTTGTCCAAAAAAATAATTATCCATGGAATGAATCCAAGAATGTTTTGCCAACCATTTCATATCCCTCTTTTGGAAAATATTATTCCAATTGAAAAACCCATGCATCCACACATGCAAATGTATATGATTGTTCCTTAATCATGAGAATTTTCTCATTGATCTACCAAGTCATTACAAGTTAATTAAAACCCCATGTTCTATTACACATTTGGAACCATGAACCAAGTTATATTTTAACTGGGCCACAAAAAATAGAATATAAATGCACACCAATCAATTATGAAAACTCATTCCATAACCATCTTTCCAAAACCATTTCTATAAAAAAAATTAAAAACTATTACAAAAATCATTTTTCCCCAAATCAAACCCAACAACCATTTTTTAAATCAATATTTTAAAACCATTTAACAAATAATTTTTCTAAATAATTCCACAATTTCAACAAATCCACAAACCATCACTAAAGATGGTTTCTACCATAATTTGAACTCCAATTTCACAATCATTTTTTATCAATTTAAGAAATATGATACTTTTACATAATGTTTGAGGAATAAGAGATGAGGGTGAAGAAACATAGATCAGGAATAATAACTTTTACAAAGAAAAACATGGAAACACCCGCAAAACATTGTTAAATTTCAGAAAACAAACATTAGATATCTTTCCCTAAAATCAAAAAGTTCAATAGTAACAATGAATGGAATAGAAAACATTTAATATGTATATAGTAGACTAGATCTAAGAAACTAATAGAGGGAAGAATGTAGATGTAAGAAAAACCATCACAAACTATCACAAACAAGGATTGACATATGAATCAGGCTTCAAGGAACAAATAAATGCCTATGGATCGATTCTGATTTGATTGGGAATGGTTATATAGCCTTAGGGAGGAAGAAATGTCGAGTTAGGTATGAAATGGAAGAATAACAAGGGGTTTGGAGAAAATACAGACCTAGATCCACATTTTTCAGATATAATTCTTAAACTGCGCATGATTAGTCCCATGATTATGAAAACCTTTTCTAATGATGCACTAGACTCGGCCTCAAGGATCACCTCACATAGTTATCCCACTCTGTTACAAAAAGAAATCACCAACCATGAAAATTACCATTATACCACTTTACATGGTTTCTCCCTGGATTCCGCACATCTTTGCCAAATCAGGAACCTAAATGCATGCCTTCCCATTAGCCCATGACTCATTTTGAGTAGTTTCTTGTAGGATATGCAGTATTTTCACTAACTGTTGTCAAACCATGAACCTTTATAAATTCTCACAAAACATTTCAAAAGTCTTTGGAGCCTCCCAAACTTCACACATAAACATTAAATACTCAAATAATATAAATAATGGATTACATACAGGTAAGGGTAGGGGTGCTACATTCTCCCCATGATTACCCTCTTCATCAACTGAAAGTAGAAAACCAACATTTCCCTGGTAGAGTTTAGTCTATTGATCCACCATTTCATTCTCCCATTTGTATGTCTATTCATGAGTCAGACCATGTTTCCACCAAACAATGACTAGATTGATACTTTTTCTATGAAATACATTCTCCTACCTTCCACAATCACTGTCGACATAAGTATCAACAAAGAATATCACTCTATGTCAATGTGATACCATAAAATCAAATGGTCTTGATTAGGAAAATACTTTTTCAAATGAGATATATGAAACACAACATGCACTACACTAAACCCTGGGGATAATTCCACGAAATATACTCCATCACAAAACCATTTTGGTATCTCAAAAGGGTATATTTATTGAGTAGATAACCTGAACCACATCCCAAAATAATGATGCCAATTCCTTGGAGTGATTTTCAAGAACACATGATCACTCAACTTGAACAAAAACAGTCATCGATGATGATGCACACAAAATTGCTGAAAACTCTTTGTTGTCTCCATATATTTCATAATTAACTTTTCCATCTCCGTTATTTCTTGAACAAGGCTTGGACCAATGAATGAAGTATCACCAGTTTCCATCCAACAAAGTGGTGAATGACAAGGATTACAATATAATGCTTTAAAAGGAGCCAGATGTATCATTGAAAGACAGCTATTGTTATAAAACAACACCATTAATGGTATTTATTCCTCCAATGAGCCACCAGAAACCATTATACAAGCCCACAATATACCTTAAAATTTTTGTATCAACCTTTTAGATTCTCCTCCCATATGAGGATGATACTCAATTATCATATTAAATTGAGTCCCAAAGTATTTCTATAAGGATCTATTGAAACAAGATGTAAACCGAGATTCTCTTTTGAAAACAATAAAAATTGGTACAACATGTCTTTTTATCACATCATGGATATATAAGTTTGGCACGTCATACACAATATGATTTTAATAAATAGGGACGTAATTGGCCAACTATTTGAGCTGATCCAATATCACTCATGTGGAATCATGTTTCAAAACCAGTATTTGGATACCTATTACAAAATCCATAACTATCTGCTCCCATTTTCAAATAGGAATTCGTAAAAACTATAACATACCTAGTATTCATCGATGTTGTGCTTTAACCTACTAGTAAGTTAAATATAATGAATCAGTATCAACCACCTTAATTTTCATACCAACCCACCAAATCAATGCTTTCACTATCTTATACATATTATATATTCCAAGATGAATAAACAATCATTAATGGTGGTAAGAATGAAGACGTTATTCAAGAAAATCCATTTGTACAACCATACATTATCATAACAAAAAAAACTAAACATACATTCATCCTCTATCCCTCAAAGGTATCTACACTACTGATTTTTTACTCATACAAAAAATTATGAATCAGATGTGTTCCCCTCTTTAACCATCTCTACCAAATTAGGAATGAACCACAGCTGAAAGAAAACTACAACATCACCTCAATCTTTACATTCCATGTTCATGTTTTCTATCACTGGCATCAGCAACAACTAATATGAATCCTCTTTTTCCAACTATGTATAAGTCTTTTTTCTTAATGCATCTACCAACATATGAACTTTTCTTACTGTATATATCAAGTAAATGTCGAACATTTGTAGATACTTCATCCATCTTCTTGGCTCATATTCAAATCTCTTTGTGAGAGAATATGTTACAAGATATTATGATCCGTAAACAGATTAAATTTCCCACAAAAGTGGTAATGATTCCATGTAATTAATGAATAGACTATGATAGCTAACTCCAAATCATGTGTTGGTCATTTATTCCCATGAAACCATAACTTTCTTGAGCCATAAGAAACAATATCATCTCTCTGTATAAGTATATATCCCAAACCATATCTCAAAACATTTCAACACCCCATGTAGCCCAATGCATATTCCATAAAAAAGATCAGTATTTATGTGAGGAAAATCAGATTATTTTGAAAACATTAAACATTCCATTGGAATGGAACATTATTATTTATTAAATCTTCTGAAGGGGAATCCAAGCATGGTAATTAAGGAACAATAAATTGTTATAAATAGGTAGACCAAGGAATCTACATATCCCAAACACATTATTTGGTCATTTTCAAGAGTTAACAACTCTCATATGTTCTATATAAATAGGATCATCTTTCTAAAAAATTACATGACTAGGAAAGTTTCCCCTTGTATCCAAAAAATCGCACATTGATCATTTGTCACATAGATGATGATATCTCAAAATTACCAACATTATCTCCAAGTTTTGTTCATTCTTAGACCCTGTCCTTGAATACACCAATATTTTATCAAAAAACCACCAATAAATAATCTAAATTACAATGAAATATTGGATTCATTAATTCCCTAAATACCACTGGTGCATTTGTAAAACTAAAATTCATTACCACATATTCCTAATGGTCATATCTACTACTAAATGATTTTTTATGGAATATCCTCTTCTCAAACACAGAGTTAGTGATATCCTGATTTCAAGTAAATTTTAGATAATAAAATAGCCCCCATAAATTTATATAACATATCATCAATTCATGGGTGTGGGTAACGATAACATATCCTAGGTCATTTAAGATTACGATAATCAGCACAAATCTCAATAGTTCCATATTCTATTTTGGCAAACAAGACCAGTGATTCCCAAAGAGATACACTTAGCTAGATTAATGATTTGATTTATAATTATTCTAACTAGATTCAATTCGCATAATTATATTGGTGACATCAAGCATGGTTGGAGGGAAATAATATTGATCCTTGAAAGGATATCAATCCTAAATTCCACTTCTCTCATGGGTGGAAACCCAAATACATATTCAAGAAAACATCTAAAAACTAAAAAACGACCACTAGAAATATAATATTCATGATAATTTCCATTTATAAAAAAGTTAATTCTACCCACTGGTATGAGATTGACCCCACTGCTAGTGCCGAGAATCATGTTTTACATACCTTTATATTTTGGTCTCCTCTAAAGAGATTATCAAGACCATCATTAGTAATGAAACTAACCATTCTTGAATTATAGTGGATATGAGCCTTTAATATAGTCAACCAATCCAAACCCAGGATTATGTTATAGAAATCCATTTCAAGAACTATTAAATCCCATATTATCTTAGAACCATCAACAGTTATAGAAAAAGTTTTACACACTAAGGCTCGACATTCTATTTTCAAAAGAGGAGTTTGAATTTTTAACACCGAAGGCGTCATATCAACATGTATACCCAATAAATAAAAATTATGAGAAGAAACAATGAAATGGGATTCATCCATATCAAAAAAACATGCATAACTGTAGAATTTAAAAGTATCAAACCTCTCACCAAAAAAGGTCCTGATTGGTCATCCACAATACCTTGGTCATATCCATATAATGATTACTCCCTGCACTTTGTTCCTTGTTTATATATAGTGATATCATTTATTGAGTATTCATGGTTTTCATGGAATCTCCGTTCGTTTAGTTTTAGTTCTAGAAAGAGGTATTCTACTACCTTTATCCCATTGAATCATATGACACCTACGACACTATAAAATTGCCCTAAACAGCCTATCTTAGAGAAATGTGACAATAGAGATGAAGATACCTCTTTGTGTGGAAGTTATGGCATTCCCTAGGTGGTTTTGTGAATTCTTGCTTCATGTGGTCGAAGTTACCACATTGGAAATGTGCATCTTTATTCATGGGTATTAGAAGAAAATTCACGGATCTATCCATTTGATTCTAATCCACACTCCAACCTTGGATGTATGTGTCCCTCTTCCGCTTTATCCATGAATTATAGATTCCATTATTTCCCATAGGTTTCAACATTCTACCCCCACCCGTAGTTCTGGATATGTTCATTTATTCCACCATCAATATATTGACAATCTATGCTTAATCCATAATATTGGGCACAATAATAATCCAGTGAATATCCTACCTCATCCCCGATTCGAAAATGCCTTCCTTCAAGGATTCTCTAGAAGAAATGATATGTGAGAAGTGGAAAAAATCCTAAATTCATCAGCATTATCTATAATTGTTAGTCTATACGTCTTCAAGATGAAAAAAGTCAATCGTTATTGAAATGTTGAACATATTAGGACTATATTTATTGTTTAATAATTCATTTAAATCCTCCCACACCAGGACTTATTATAATTTATCCAGAACTTCTAAATCCACCACTAGCATGCATGATACTCCATAATATAGGTCACTAGGTTGACTTCCATCTCTACTGGTGTGCCTAGGAAATCAAAGATTCGATACATCTTTTTTTTCCAACCTCCCCCTTTTCTTGTTCCAAATCACCCCAAAATATGGTTGGGTTTTTCTTAAGGAAATAGACACAATTATCCACCTACTATAGTTTATATATCTTATTCTGTATTACCACAGTTTGAAAGACATGGACTATATTATGAACTAGATTTGGGTTCCCATGTGGCTCAAGTGCATCCACATTCTTAATATCTTCTTCCATTTGGTTTCTATGATTCCAACCTGGTTCCATTATCTAGAAACACAACAAACATCATAAGTCTCACTATCTAGAAACTGAAGGCTTAAAAATTTCAAATTCTATCACATCCTAAATATCAAAACATGGATTTCAAAAATGAAGCCATTTTCACAATATTTTTTTTTAAATCTCACCATGCTTTTGAAAGTCAACATATTTCCAAAATAACCATACCATGACTTTTTCAATATATAAAATTTGACAACAACTTAAAAACTTTTCAAAAATCAACACATGTGCACCATATAATAAATTATTAGTAATTATGAAAATTAAAATAATATTTAGTTGGACTTCGATCAATGTTGGTCATGATTGTCTCATTGGATAGACCCAAGATAATGAGATTCCAATTCTAATAAGGGTCTAAAAAACACATTTGTACACAATCCATGGTAACTTGATGTTCATCACAAAAAGTTAAGATACATATTTTTATGATCTACATTTAATCTCCCAATAATCCTACTCCTTTTTACCATCCCAACTAAAGGAATTAACCAAAATGAAAATTAACACCAAGACATACATGGCAGATGACCACTGGTTTAATAAGAACTGAGCAAGCTGATACCACTTATAACATCCTTCCTTCCTTTATTATATTGAGTTGAGACAGAATAGTAACATGGCCTTAAGGGACTTCCCCAAGGTTTCAAAGGCTTGAAATAAAATCCAAAGGCTTTAATACAAATGGGGGATGGTTTTACATTTGAAAATAAAACAACCATAACCAAAAATTCCTTAACCAAATCCACTATATGATGCATGATAACCATGCGAAATAACACAATGTGATAACAATTATTCCAAAACCAAACTACAACAATGTACCACAATGGAAGACTACTAACATCAAAGTACACAACAGATGACTAAAGTAACAAACATAAAAGGCTCAAGACATTACTACAATATCCACCTCCAACTCCATGATCATGTATCATGAAGCAGCACTAAATAATTCCGATTTCTTACCTTCACTTTTTTCCCAATAAACAACATTTTGATAATCACTAATGTTCCAAAGTAGGGGAGATGAATAAAACTCCGTAGAATTTCCCCAAATGAATTTCCTACTCACACTAATAGGATAGAACATGTTATCACGTTTATATAAAATAATTTATATAAAAAAATATGAATAGTTTACCCTAAAACCCGGACTACTTCTATGAAAAATAGTTATACAAACCAAAAAATCATTCCGACGATTGAAAACATGAAATTTAATCAAAACATTTCATATCCCCTTTTTGGAATTTCACATTCAAATCCTCAAACACGTGCATCCACACACACAATCTTGTATGGTTGTTCCCTACTCATGAGTGGGTTATCATCCATATAAAAATTCTTTACAATGTAATTAAAATCCAATTTTACAATACTCTTTCAGCATTGATCACCATGTCATATTTCAACTCGGTATTGTCAAATGCAATATTGACACACACAAAAATCTATTATGCCAAACCATACCAAATCCATCATTACAAACCATTTTAAAAAAATATTTTTTTAAACCATTCCACAAACCCTTTTTCTATAAATTAATCAAATATAAAATTTTTGAAATCATCATTTTAATGCATTTTACCAAATCATTTTGCACAACTATTTCACAATTTCCCTAAATCCAAAAATTCACAAACCACCCCAATATATGGTTTCTACGATTCTATTCACAAAAATTACACAATTAATTTATTTCAATGTAATAAATTTAAAACTAAGGCTTCATGATCAAAAAATATGAGTCAAGAGTGAAGCCACCTATATTAGGAATAATCGATAAAACAAATATTGAACTGAAAACACACACAAAACCAGGTTGAATCTCAAAAAACCCACTTCTGATATCTTCCACTAGCATCAACAAGTCCATAACTAACCGTGATTATTATAAAAACCCATAGATCTGTCTAAAAAATACTAGATCTAAGAAACCAAGATAGGGATGAAATTAGATATAAGAGAACCCATAAAAACTACCACAAACAATGACTTACCAAAGGAATCAGGCATCAAATAACCATAAAACACCTCCTCCTTGATTTTGATTTGATGGGGAAATGTTCTACACCATTTGGTATGATGAAATATTGAGGTAGGCATAAATTGGTGAAATCATGAAGGGTTTAGATCTATTTCCGACCAAGATACATTTTAATGATCTCATTTTTAAACCATTCATGGTAAGACATAGGGTTAGGAAAATAGTTTCTTATCCATGAACTATCCTCTACTACAAGGATCACCTCACATGGTTGGAATGCATAGCTACTGAAACAATGCACCAACCATGAAAAGTCTCAATGTCCCACTTTTCATGGTTTCTCATGGGATTCCTCATAGCTTGGCCAAACTGTGCACCTAACTGGGCACCATTCCATTATCCCATGTCTCATTGTTCATAGTTTCATATAAGAGTTTGATGGATTTCACCGACCATGCTGAAACTATAATCTTTTATTAAAGACTCCATAACATTCCCAAATTCTTCCAAATCCTCCAAAACATCACCCATAAACATTACATATTAAAAATATTAATGAATGTTTTACTTCTAAGAAACCAAAGGTGGTACAATTTGTTGAATATATATGATATAATTGAAATAATAATGATTTTGGAAAGGTGAATTAATTATTATCATTCTTCCATTCTATCTATTGAAAAATAAAAACATCGTTAATGCATATGTAAGACCTACCATCTCCATGAAAAGTTTAATTTATTTTTCTATATCAAACATTTACGAGTGACTATATCTATTTAATAAATATATATGAAATTTATATCATTCCTAATACTCTAGAGATTATGGATTTAATATAAATGTAGAAGGACTATATCTAATGAATTTAAATACTCATGATAAATGAAATAGTTAACATCTAGAAATAATGATTTTAATAAAAAATTATCGATTAAAGGTGGTTTTGAAATTTTATAAAGGGATCATATGTGATATGATAAGTTTCAAAATTACACAGGTATAAAATCATAATAAATTTTAATTTTTTTTACAATAGGTTATTTTACATTCAAGGTAAGTAAATCTTGAAGAAATGGTTTTATGTCACAATATCATTATTTATCAGGATTATTTATTATTAAGATATGATAATGATATCTTATGGTTTACCTCTAATGAAACTTATGAATTCAATTTCCCTCTTTTTAATTATTTAAAATACATGTTTTACTTATATTTTATTCATATTATGTAATCCTGACACCTATATTATGTTTCAAGGAAAATTTAATTCATGTCTCTATATGGTCAAAAAACCATTTTCTTCTATATCCATACTTTATAAAAGTATTTCAAATAATATTTTTAATGTTCTCCTATGATTCATTGAAGTCTTCCTTACATGCGTTTTATATATTAACAAATGGTTTGATGGGAATCTTCGTATAGTTTTCCAAATGAGGAATTTTTTAACCTTTTTTATAAAATTATGTATGAAATGTTTTTAACTTATTATAATTGAACTAATTTACAACCATTATGACTAATATTATCTATGAATAATCTTTTATAGGTATAAAAGGTTATTTTAAATGAACATATTTTCCTTTTTATTTACAATATTTAAAATAAGTTGTTCCAAAATGGAAATGGTATTTTCCATAAAAAATGATCCAAATGATATTATAAAATAATTTTCCATCTAAACTGTTATCCATTTATTTTTCATATGATTTAATAGGGATATAATCCAACTATTCAAACTTTATTCTTTATATATATAGTTCATGTTTCTGATGAAACTATTTTTTTAATTATTATTCATTTTTAGGGGTTATTCTATGAAAAAATGTTTATAAAACCAATTTATTTTAATGTGTTATTCTGTGATAAATGTTTCATGAAAACTGTTTATTTTCATGGATTCTAGTATAAGAAATTATTTATGATATTATGGAATGAATATTTATGGTTTTAAATATGTGATTTGTGGGACCTATATCACCCACAAATGCATTGGGTATATATTGATATCTCTGGAAATTCATATGAATAGAATAGAGAGGGAACCTAGTTCAGTATGGGAATTTATAAACTTTGATGGTATTTAGTGTGGAACTTTTCTAATATAATGGTTCGGGGAGTAAATATATTCCACATTATTGATTTGAAAAATATCCTTAAATAATATGTAAATATTTCTTACCCTTATGTGTATATTTTAATTCCATGTCTTATGCTAATGTTATGATCTCATGGCTCATGTTGTTTGATTAGTTTACGATTATTGTCTTATAAATTAGCATTATTTATTTGTGACTCATGTTTTTTATTTATTATATATAGGCTATGTATTTCAAATGTTAATCAGAAGTTATCAAACACTTATGAACATGTTATACTTTTGTGATCTTTGATATTTCCTAGCTTACCCATACTGAGAATCTGATATCACCTGTTCCTATGTTCTACATCCCTATGTTATGGTTAAAGGTATTAAGTATGACATATATATGAACAGTGATAGTTATGAATATCTAAGTTGTAAATGATGTTGTTTTTTATGAACCAGTTGTTTTGGTTTCTATGTTTCTAATGGTACTAGACCTATATAGTAATGACATGGATCATTATGTTTTATAATGAATATTCATCTATTTAGATGTAAAATATATATATATATATGAAGAGTATGGTTTTATATAATTACTAACATGTCCTAAATCAATGGCTTATGGATACCAAGTACATGTTCACTATTTTTCATTGTGGTCTAACCCAAAATTCAATTAATTTATGATACAAAGTATCATGGCTATTTCCTTGGGGAAATTTATTAATCACATATAACATTAATATCATCCTTCTAGTGTAGATAAGAATCATGTGTGGTTGATGATGGTGTGGGATGGGTAAGCCCGTGTTTTCTCGAAATATGATTATTATTCATATTTTATCATTTATTATTATCATGGAATTAACATTTTATAAATTTTCACACATTCTAGGGACTCAATGGTGGTTTTGAACTTGGTTTTATTACTCACACCAACCTCTAAAAAATTGATGCATTTGTAGACTTCATGTATAGGGATCCATGAATGGGAAATGGGAATGACTATGAAGGATGAACCGAGGGGCATTGATCCTGTAGTGGTATAAATATTTTATTCTAGGGATTCCATAGTTTTAATTATTACTCATTTTAATTATATATACTGTAGTGTAAATTTCCATTCATGGAGGATGGTAATTTATTCTTATGTTACACGTATTCCATTAGGTTTTAGATTTTATATTTAGTCCTCCACTTCATATTCATAATTTTATATTGTTATATATATTTTTTGGATAATGTATATGAAACTAAGGGTATATAATCCCCACAAATTGTGTTACGATCCTCGCTACAATTCTATAGCCACTTGCATACAAGGATGTTCACAAAATGTCTTCTGTATCATTACCTCGGACCCCCTAGTTCAGGATGATGAGTAATAAAATGGTAAATAAGAAAAGTTTTTTGACCATCCTAGGACATGGTAGATATCAAATAGTATATATGGGACTAGGGTAAGGGAGATTCCATGTAACACCCCAAGATTTCATAGTGTGTTATTTCTCAAAATAATTCAATAACTTTCACTACACGCAACACCGAGTTCAAGCGCACCATGACTTACCAAACAATCCGTTCAAAAGAGGTTATGAATAGTATTAACTAAATTTTAAACTTTATATAATCCTTATAATTTTAGAATCCATATTATGAGTTTCTTAGACATAATGTAAGAACAAATTCATTTTCAGTATTGTAGTTTTACCAACTTTTAATAGTAAACCCTTTTTAAATAAAATATTTTAAACTTTTGACTAAATGGGGAAATCAAAGAAATTTAAAATAAAACATCCCAAGCTTCCACGGTACGCTTTCCTTTGAATAAAATAGTACCGTGTGTTGTACGCAACCTTGAGTTTTAACACACGCCACAACCAATCAAACTAGCAGTTATGAATAGTAATACCTAAATTTTGAAATTATATATATTTTATATTTTAAAATGGACTTTATTTTTGAATTCAGAATATCTAAATTAGCCTAGGGTGAAATTTTGGTAATTTTTGGATAACTTTTATATTTTGATGAATAGTGAAAATTACTAAATTTTAATTAAAAACAACTTTTTTAATCAAAATAAATAATAGTGATAAATTATGAATTGGAGTGTTTTTAAAGTATATTTAGAATATATTTTTACATTTTAATATAATGTTGGTCATTGGACATAATTTTACAATTAAACTGGACATAAACAAGTGTCAATCTTTTGATAGTTATTACCTCTTAAAAACACGCTTTTTGTTTTGACAGCGGGAATTAATTTTAAATTAATTTCTGCCACTTCTGTGTTTTGAATTTAGGAAAATGGATTCCATATTTGGAATCAGGATGTTCAAATTGTGTAAATAGGTAACTTTTATTTTTAGTCATTTTGAATAGTTACTGTGGTAAATATTTTATTTACCATGGTTAAAGGGTAAATCCGGTAAATAAGGGTTAAAAAATAATATTATAATAATACAAAATTACCCTAAAACGTGTCCTAACCTTATTGGTGGACACATACCCGACCATGGGCATCCTTGGGTCAATTTGGGGACCCCTTGGAGCCACTTGTATGTGGTAGGGACACATTATATTAATAAAGTTAAAATAAAAATAAAAATGGCCTAAGCTTACATCTTTTAGAAGAACAATTTTTACATAGGGTTATACATGTTGGATTTTCGATGATAACTATTCATTAGAAAGCTAAAAAGATTTCCTACATAATGATATTTTATTTATAACTTTTAGATATTAAATAATTTATTTTATTTATGACACAATGATGATGCAGTAATTACTATAATAGTGAAAAATTAAAATAATTGATATTATAAATATCCAAATAAATATAATATGAAACTTTTAATGAATTAAACTAATTTGATAGGATAATATAATATATTAGGATTGATTTAAATGACTTTGTTCGAAGTAATCAATCTGTTATAAGTTTCACAAAAATCAACTATTGAATAGTGTCAAAATTGACATAAAAGAGTTCTTAAAACAAATATTATATTATTAATTGATATTAAATTCCTAAAAATCTAAGGTTCGGCCAAGAGACTTATATCATGATAGGTTCATCATTAATGGACCACTTGGGGGTCGCTTTGATGTATATAGTAAGTTTATTAACCATATTATATAAAAATACAAAGAGACATTGTAAAAGTGAAACTAATTAACTTAGAGTTAATACTTAAAGATAAGGTTAATATAAGTACCCAAACCTGTCTAAATTCTATTGGTTGAGTGGTTTTCGACCTATCCCCACCTTAACCTTTGAATAATCAACTTTGGAGTCATTAGAAACCGAATATGAATTTATTATAAATTAATATTTCTAGCTTTTCCAAAGGTGCCCCTCACCACTCTTATAAAAGGGCACTCCTCCTTCTCATTTCTTCACACCTTCAAATCCTTTTGTATCGACCAAACTCTGCCCAAATACTCTCCCAACATCCCTCACTACAACCTAGAGGCCTTAGTTTGATCAGAAATCCAACCTAAGGAGCCCTTTTGATCAAATCAAAAGGAAGAACCCGAAGAAGAGGTAATGATTTCACCACCCTTCTCCAAGTTCATTTCTTCTTCCACTTCTTCTTCCTTTGTTCTTACCATTCTAAAATAATAACTCCAGTATCTCACATATACTGTGATGTTATTATAAATATGGTACAATCATATTCAGTATTCTATCCACCCTTTGAATAACATGTCACCATACGTGCGTACGTACGGCTTACCGTCTCCACGTCGTGGTGTAATTGTTATTCAATATAATATTATTTGGATGGGTATAATAATGATGTGTAACTCATGTAAATAATAAATATAAAATGTTAATGATTCTGTATATATGATATACCATCCATTTATATATTATTTTAATATCAAAAGAATGATATTGTCGCTCGTGCGTACGTACGGACTACCGTCTCCACGAACGCGATGAGATTCATTCTCCATCGTATCCATTCAAGTATAATTATCATTTGATGATTTAAAAATGATGTTTAAGGACTGGATATCATTCTGGATATTAATAAGATACAACAACCATGGCTTAAGTAACAAAACATATAAAGAAAATGAGTAAGTTAACACCCGAAACGGCGATAATACTAAGATATTATTATCAAATCAATATTAAAAGATCATATATGATATCATATTAATGTATATGATTCTTGTATAATTTAGTAACAATTATTTCACTATTATACAGGAGGTTAACCTACCCCAACCAAGGAAAAGTACAAGGTAAGGGTTATTTCACAATCTCTTCATTATCCGAGGTTGTATTATACGTAATAATCTACTGGGATCTCTTTATCATCCACATCCATGTTTCTTCGAAATGTATTTCAAAACATTTTTACTATTTACAAGAATATGGGTTAAAGTCATTTATACCCTTGTTTGACTTTTTATAAGAGGTTTATAAAGGAATCTTTCCGTCATTTTCAAAACAAGGTCCTTTTTAACCTTTTCGACAGAATTGAGGTAAGAATGTTTTTTTTAACTTATACGGCGGGTGCGGTTATTTTCCGCCGTTATAAAATCGTCAAAGCTTTCCTTACAAGCTTATAAGAATATTTTCAAAGAAAATGTTTTATTTTATATGGATCTTAAATGATTTCAAAATAAAAAGAGATATTTCTCTAAAAAGTGTTTTGATTTCATCTATGTCAACATCCTTTAATGGATTTTACGCTTATTTGAAGTTGATTTATTATAATACAAAACTTCTATATTGTATTGAAGATTTTGTGATATGTTTGACTGTGGATGTGCTATTTTATACCATTCATAGTTTATGGTGAAACTATTGACATTTCGTATGCTAGTTTTAATCCGAATGTTTATGTTATATTTCAAACTTTTCTTCAGATGAATGTGCTAAACAAGTATGTTCCGGGTTGGGGACCGGTAAAAGTAAGCCCTCCAGGTTGGGGACTGGTTAAAGTAAGCCCTCCAGGTTAGGGACTGGTAAAAGTAAGCCCTCCGGTTTGGTCTCCGGTTATTAGAGGTACTCCGGGTTGGTGTCCGGTTATTAGAGGCACTCCGGGTTGGTGTCCGGTTATTAGAGGCACTCCGGGTTGGGTTCCGGTTAGAAGTAACCCCTAGGTCTTGGGATGAGGCCTAGACAATGAAATTAACGTTTGACATTATGCATTCCAACATTATGAAAGTGGTTATTGATTTTTGCATGTGATTATTCGATTAGTAGAATATCCATGTGAATAAGTAAATGGCATTGTTTCATTTTATTTATGCCATACCATGTTGAAAGTTCAAGTTTAAAAGGCTTTTGTTTTAGTTATACATTGCCTTAAATGTTTATTCTTATTTATGAAAGTTTCCGCTATATTGATATCCTTACTGGGCATTTGAGCTCACCCCTTTTCTATGTTTTATTTTTCCCAGGAAGTGAAGATGTAAGTTATGAATGACCTGCAGGGATATTATGAGGGGATTATAGTGTGGATTTTGGAACATTATGTTGTTGTAGTAGTTTTTCATTTTATGATGTAATGTAAAACTTATGAAAAATATCTAGTGTTTCCAAGGCTACTAAACCAATCGGTCTTTCGAGATTTGATCTTCTTGTGATCATGCCAATGTTATGTAATTAATGCACCGACTCTGGGTAACTAGGGTCGGGGCGTTACAATTGGTATCAGAGGAAGTTTAGTACAAACCTTGGAAGCTAGATTTAGATAAACTCTGATTAGAGCACGTAGACCTAAGATGAACTTTGAGGATTAGTATAGAAGAACTTCCTAGAATTTTGGTATTGTAGAGATTTTGTGGGTTTTCCGAGCAATACATCCCTGTCTGGATACGAGCAGGTAGAGGTGGCTCTGGCACAGATGTACCTAGGGGTAAAACCCGAAAACACCGCTTTGAGCTAGACTCGAACGGGAACTGGTGCACGACAACGGGCCTTGCTGCACTCTTGGTTATGACACTCCCGGGGGATATGCTTAGGATAACTCTCATTTTCTTTACAAATCATTATGAAGGGTTTATGAGTATATACTTCCCCAAAGAAAACATTTTTATGATTATGGATTATATCCATAAATAGTTCAATTTATGTTAAGTGTTTTATAAGTATGGGATTATGTATTTTGATTCATAAACTGATCTAGTTTATGCCATTGTATAGAAATGGCGCCCAGTAGAAGGAATGAGAACTCCAGAAATGCACATGATCCAAAGAGAAAGAAGGATCATATCTTTCATGGTCTTAAGCTAGAATTGATAAGAGAAATAGTCTCCCATGTATTATCATCATATGAAGAAATAATATCATGTGTTGATAAGATAAGTAAAGAGTTTACTGAGTCCTATGGCTTTGAAGGGAAGCAAGATAAGAAAAGGATGGAAGAGAGAAAAATGGATAAAGGGAAGAGGGAAAAGAAGAATATTCCCATATGTGGTAACTGTGGAAAGAAACACCCTAGAACTTGCCTGAAAGGAATGGGAGTTTGTTATAAGTGTGGAGGAAAAGGGCACAAAGTACATGACTGCAAGGGTAAGAAAATGGTTTCAAATGTACAATGCTTCATTTGCAAGGAGTTTGGACACTACGCGAACCTATGTCCCAGTCATCAGACTATGCCGCAAATGATGCTATTGGATAATAATCAAGTTATGATACTACCACAGATGAAGAGGAATGATTAGAGTTATTATGTTGATTATATCAATTGAGTGTTGTATCAACAATGTACTTGTTATAATAATTATGGAGTATATAAGGATTGTACTGCAGTACTATTTTATTAAGGACTTGAGATGGTGTGGAACAAAGAAAAGTGACTCAGTAGCAGGTTAAATGTTTGGAAAATATATGGTTGAGAGAATGATAAATCATAATATAGTCATGATACTGAGGTGGTGATTTTGGAATAATATGTGATTGTTTTGGATAAATTATATTGGATATTCTTGACTACCTTGGAACTGATTAATGATTTGTACATTCCATCATTATTGGAGTTTAAAACATTTTTGGATTAATGAAGTATATCCAGCATTCTATATGAAATAAGGGAACATGAATGTAATCAATAAGGAATATGGTAATTCAATATGTTTCAGTTTATTAAAAGAATACAAGATGAAGGTAATCATATGCTATTACGGGGTAAAAAGGATCTATATTTTGTTTACCTTCCTTATAAATGTTGGACTGTGAGTTTGAACAGAAGTATTTTGGATAGTTCTAGTTTGGATTATTTTGGATTACCATAAAAGGACAACCCGGAGGTCGGGCGGCAACCCGTCGCGTCCGGCAAGGCTGCGAGACTTGAACCCGCAACCGAAGGGCGACAAGGGTGTATCACCTACCACTGGCCCACGAGATGTCCTGGATTAAATAATGTTGTTTTTTTTAAAGATCTGGTAGATGAATTATAAATTCATTTATTTTGGAACCCTGTACAAAATACATTCTATTATCTTTTAGAGTGAAAGATGAGTTTGTGGTAGAAATTTATTAATGGATAAAACTCTAATTATAAAGTAAGTATATCTCCTTATGATCTTAGACAATCTCATAAATATATTCCTCAACATTAATAAAAGGAACTTAGAACAAAAATGTTTTCCTATATGGTACCTTAAATCATCACTAATTCATGGCTTTGGGATTGTTGGCCTTTTCATAGCCATGTTCTCTACCACTCTCCATCAGATAATTGATGGTTAGATTTCTCTTCCATATCCATATTTTCCTACATGGAACCCTAGTATGTGTTATTTTCGGTAATCTTCATACATTCCACTCTTTATTTTAAATAGAGGCCTCATTAATTCATTTTTCGATGTGGGATTTCAACTAAGATATTTTGAAACGTCAAAAATGTGTTATCCTAATACCCTATATTTTGTTGAACCGATGGTACTTCAAATCATCATAGATTGATGAGTTTAAGGACCTCAATTTCATACTTGTTTGTGATTGATGACCTCAATCACTACCTATAAATATTTACGTTTTTCCTCCAATTATATGTCTCTAATTGCCACCAATGTTCTCCTAATCGAGATCATAATTTGGTGGTGACCCTTTCATTTCTCTTTTCCTCATATTAAGACTAAATTTTAGTAACCCAATTTCCGATGTGGGTTTTCCCACAAATATATTATCTATTTTCAACCTTTTATTTTCGAAGAACAATTTCAAATTGTGAGGACGCAATTTATTGAAGGAGGGGAGAATGTAACACCCCAAGATTTCATAGTGTGTTATTTCTCAAAATAATTCAATAACTTTCACTACACGCAACACCGAGTTCAAGCGCACCATGACTTACCAAACAAGCCGTTCAAAAGAGGTTATGAATAGTATTAACTAAATTTTAAACTTTATATAATCCTTATAATTTTAGAATCCATATTATGAGTTTCTTAGACATAATGTAAGAACAAATTCATTTTCAGTATTGTAGTTTTACCAACTTTTAATAGTAAACCCTTTTTAAATAAAATATTTTAAACTTTTGACTAAATGGGGACATCAAAGAAATTTAAAATAAAACATCCCAAGCTTCCACGGTACGCTTTCCTTTGAATAAAATAGTACCGTGTGTTGTACGCAACCTTGAGTTTTAACACACGCCACAACCAATCAAACTAGCAGTTATGAATAGTAATACCTAAATTTTGAAATTATATATATTTTATATTTTAAAATGGACTTTATTTTTGAATTCAGAATATCTAAATTAGCCTAGGGTGAAATTTTGGTAATTTTTGGATAACTTTTATATTTTGATGAATAGTGAAAATTACTAAATTTTAATTAAAAACAACTTTTTTAATCAAAATAATTAACAGTGATAAATTATGAATTGGAGTGGTTTTAAAGTATATTTAGAATATAGTTTTACATTTTAATATAATTTTGGTCATTGGACATAATTTTACAATTAAACTGGACATAAACAAGTGTCAATCTTTTGATAGTTATTACCTCTTAAAAACACGCTTTTTGTTTTGACAGTGGGAATTAATTTTAAATTAATTTCTGCCACTTCTGTGTTTTGAATTTAGGAAAATGGATTCCATATTTGGAATCAGGATGTTCAAATTGTGTAAATAGGTAACTTTTATTTTTAGACATTTTGAATAGTTACTGTGGTAAATATTTTATTTACCATGGTTAAAGGGTAAATCCGGTAAATAAGGGTTAAAAAATAATATTATAATAATACAAAATTACCCTAAAACGTGTCCTAACCTTATTGGTGGACACATAACCGACCATGGGCATCCTTGGGTCAATTGGGGGACCCCTTGGAGCCACTTGTATGTGGTAGGGACACATTATATTAATAAAGTTAAAATAAAAATAAAAATGGCCTAAGCTTACATCTTTTAGAAGAACAATTTTTACATAGGGTTATACATGTTGGATTTTCGATGATAAATATTCATTAGAAAGCTAAAACGATTTCCTACATAATGATATTTTATTTATAACTTTTAGATATTAAATAATTTATTTTATTTATGACACAATGATGATGCAGTAATTACTATAATAGTGAAAAATTAAAATAATTGATATTATAAATATCCAAATAAATATAATATGAAACTTTTAATGAATTAAACTAATTTGATAGGATAATATAATATATTAGGATTGATTTAAATGACTTTGTTCGAAGTAATCAATCTGTTATGAGTTTCACAAAAATCAACTATTGAATAGTGTCAAAATTGACATAAAAGAGTTCTTAAAACAAATATTATATTATTAATTGATATTAAATTCCTAAAAATCTAAGGTTCGGCCAAGAGACTTATATCATGATAGGTTCATCATTAATGGACCACTTGGGGGTCGCTTGGATGTATATAGTATGTTTATTAACCATATTATATAAAAATACAAAGAGACATTGTAAAAGTGAAACTAATTAACTTAGAGTTAATACTTAAAGATAAGGTTAATATAAGTACCCAAACCTGTCTAAATTCTTTTGGTTGAGTGGTTTTCGACCTATCCCCACCTTAACCTTTGAATAATCAACTTTGGAGTCATTAGAAACCGAATATGTATTTATTATAAATTAATATTTCTAGCTTTTCCAAAGGTGCCCCTCACCACTCTTATAAAAGGGCACTCCTCCTTCTCATTTCTTCACACCTTCAAATCCTTTTGTATCGACCAAACTCTGCCCAAATACTCTCCCAACATCCCTCACTACAACCTAGAGGCCTTAGTTTGATCAGAAAGCCAACCTAAGGAGCCCTTTTGATCAAATCAAAAGGAAGAACCCGAAGAAGAGGTAATGATTTCACCACCCTTCTCCAAGTTCATTTCTTCTTCCACTTCTTCTTCCTTTGTTCTTACCATTCTAAAATAATAACTCCAGTATCTCACATATACTGTGATGTTATTATAAATATGGTACAATCATATTCAGTATTCTATCCACCCTTTGAATAACATGTCACCATACGTGCGTACGTACGGCTTACCGTCTCCACGTCGTGGTGTAATTATTATTCAATATAATATTATTTGGATGGGTATAATAATGATGTGTAACTCATGTAAATAATAAATATAAAATGTTAATGATTCTGTATATATGATATACCATCCATTTATATATTATTTTAATATCAAAAGAATGATATTGTCGCTCGTGCGTACGTACGGACTACCGTCTCCACGAACGCGATGAGATTCATTCTCCATCGTATCCATTCAAGTATAATTATCATTTGATGATTTAAAAATGATGTTTAAGGACTGAATATCATTCTGGATATGAATAAGATACAACAACCATGGCTTAAGTAACAAAACATATAAAGAAAATGAGTAAGTTAACACCCGAAACGGCGATAATACTAAGATATTATTATCAAATCAATATTAAAAGATCATATATGATATCATATTAATGTATATGATTCTTGTATAATTTAGTAACAATTATTTCACTATTATACAGGAGGTTAACCTACCCCAACCAAGGAAAAGTACAAGGTAAGGTTTATTTCACAATCTCTTCATTATCCGAGGTTGTATTATACGTAATAATCTACTGGGATCTCTTTATCATCCACATCCATGTTTCTTCAAAATGTATTTCAAAACATTTTTACTATTTACAAGAATATGGGTTAAAGTCATTTATACCCTTGTTTGACTTTTTATAAGAGGTTTATAAAGGAATCTTTCCGTCATTTTCAAAACAAGGTCCTTTTTAACCTTTTCGACAGAATTGAGGTAAGAATGTTTTTTTTAACTTATACGGCGGGTGCGGTTATTTTCCGCCGTTATAAAATCGTCAAAGCTTTCCTTACAAGCTTATAAGAATATTTTCAAAGAAAATGTTTTATTTTATATGGATCTTAAATGATTTCAAAATAAAAAGAGATATTTCTCTAAAAAGTGTTTTGATTTCATCTATGTCAACATCCTTTAATGGATTTTACGC
Organism: Viscum album; assembly: GCA_963277665.1. NCBI lineage: Eukaryota > Viridiplantae > Streptophyta > Magnoliopsida > Santalales > Viscaceae > Viscum > Viscum album. The sequence goes on from OY728162.1 coordinate 1,024,836,392, forward strand.
TTATTTGAAGTTGATTTATTATAATACAAAACTTCTATATTGTATTGAAGATTTTGTGATATGTTTGACTGTGGATGTGCTATTTTATACCATTCATAGTTTATGGTGAAACTATTGACATTTCGTATGCTAGTTTTAATCCGAATGTTTATGTTATATTTCAAACTTTTCTTCAGATGAATGTGCTAAACAAGTATGTTCCGGGTTGGGGACCGGTAAAAGTAAGCCCTCCAGGTTGGGGACTGGTTAAAGTAAGCCCTCCAGGTTAGGGACTGGTAAAAGTAAGCCCTCCGGTTTGGTCTCCGGTTATTAGAGGTACTCCGGGTTGGTGTCCGGTTATTAGAGGCACTCCGGGTTGGTGTCCGGTTATTAGAGGCACTCCGGGTTGGGTTCCGGTTAGAAGTAACCCCTAGGTCTTGGGATGAGGCCTAGACAATGAAATTAACGTTTGACATTATGCATTCCAACATTATGAAAGTGGTTATTGATTTTTGCATGTGATTATTCGATTAGTAGAATATCCATGTGAATAAGTAAATGGAATTGTTTCATTTTATTTATGCCATACCATGTTGAAAGTTCAAGTTTAAAAGGCTTTTGTTTTAGTTATACATTGCCTTAAATGTTTATTCTTATTTATTAAAGTTTCCGCTATATTGATATCCTTACTGGGCATTTGAGCTCACCCCTTTTCTATGTTTTATTTTTCCCAGGAAGTGAAGATGTAAGTTATGAATGACCTGCAGGGATATTATGAAGGGATTATAGTGTGGATTTTGGAACATTATGTTGTTGTAGTAGTTTTTCATTTTATGATGTAATGTAAAACTTATGAAAAATATCTAGTGTTTCCAAGGCTACTAAACCAATCGGTCTTTCGAGATTTGATCTTCTTGTGATCATGCCAATGTTATGTAATTAATGCACCGACTCTGGGTAACTAGGGTCGGGGCGTTACATTCCATGTTCTTGTAAATCTAATGTGTAATGGACCTCAGTGTGAACATTGATGGGATTTATTTTAGTGATTTTTGGGAATTTGGGTACATTCATGTGTAATGACTAGGAATGTGTGATCACATTCAATATATATACATTGGGACCATTTTATACTATCTCATTATTTCACTACCATTAATTGTGAAATCTGTTTAGGATATTATTATATTCTATTTTGACCTATATTTCAATTTTCCATGATGTTTTCAAATATATGTAATAGAATTAACAAGTAGAACATGACCATGCTATTAAATATTGTAAATATATATGTTATTGAGACTAACATACATAGATTGATAATTTTAAATGGTATAAAGGGGGGGGGTATACATTGGGGTTATGGGTAGCTTATTATAAAAATCATTGTGAGATCTTGTTGATATATTATTATCAATAATAATTGGATTCATACATTCTAATATTACCATCATGTTTTAGAAGATTCTTTGTAAAAGAGAATGATGAAACCAAAAAATTTATTGACTTGTTCTGTCTTATTTGAGAGGTACACAACATTCTACCCCACGGTGAATAAGAAGGTATAATAATATCACGCCCCTACAAATTCTCTTGTGTAACATCCCTACATGGGTTCCATGCACTAGTTACCTGATCTAGGTTTGTACGTAACCTTACGTATGCCTCCTCATATGCCATAGGTTGTTGACTAGTATTAAGGGTCTAAAATCATTTATATGGAAGATGAAACCCTTGTTTTTAGAGTACAAAATGAATGGAAAATATATAAACAATAACCAAATATATGTCCACAACTAGAAATTTACCCATATCACATGATGGATTATTCTAGAAATAAAATATCAAAACCAAACAATAGATATGGCATGCTAATGTGTATGCCAAGTGTCAAAATTCTACTCCAAAGTAAAGACACTGACAACTCCCATTATGGTCCCAAACCACCTATGGTTCCATCATCCATTATCAATCCCCAAATCAAACATCTAACATAGGGCGTTTTCCCATAACATGTTCTACAATCATAAAATCAATTCAGGTGCTGATTAGGAAGCCCGAGTAGGGTTTGAGTATAACTCAATAGGAAACCACCAATGTTGTCTAAAATAATATCTATTAAATAATAGTGTATGTAGTCTTATAAAGAAATAATAGTAATGATTAAATAAATATTTATCACATTATCAATTTATTCGTTAATTAAAAACATATAATACTTACGGTATTGAGGATACCTAAAACTCAATGCCTTCTTTGGCACACACTGGAGTCTAAACAGTCCCAAAGATATATGACATCGTAGAATGCTACAGTTAAAATGTTTTATCACATGTCACCTATCATAATTCCACTGTTACTATCCGAATTAAATTTATCTTATGAAACTTATTTTTACCATTCATAATTTAACTAATTAATTAATCAATTAATTAATCTTGTCAATCTAATTAATTAACTCAAAAAATTTAATTAATCTTCTAAATCTCACAAACTAACTCAATAGTTAATTAATCGTCTCAATCAAATTAATTATCTCAATAATTATTTAATCTTCTCAGTCCTATTATTTAACTCATAAATAAATTAACCTTTTAAATCAAATTAATTAAACAAAAAATTTACTAACATTCTCAATTAATTACTAATTTTTCAGTTAGTTTATGACATCAATTCCTTTAATTAATTTCCAAATTAATTAATCAAAATCAACTATCCCATTAATCCCATGTTTAATTAATCAAATAGTTATTCAACTCCCAATATAATTTTAATGACCCATAAATTTCATGGAAATTTTTTTCTTAAATGCTTCGGGATTTTATGAGTACGTAGTTTCTGACGGTGCCTGATTTCGAGGCCCAGTGTGCTCAGAATCAATTTCCGAAGTTTAGCTCGGGTACGTTCAATGAACGAATGAGCTAATTTTTCTAACTTTTGATCCAGTGCTTGGAATCGAAATCTGAGGGAACTAATTAAACCGCAGTGCCGGTAATTTCTTAAGAAGTCCTTTTCTGGAGATGCTTTTTCTCAGGAGGTGTTGTTAAAAAAAGTGGATTAATTGAGGAGTGAAATACAATATGTGTTCCTATTTTATTTCCACTCTATGTAATTATATCCCATGTGTGGGAGTTGGGCTAGGAACCAGTTGATCCTAAACTCCTCTTGGTAGGATATTAGTGAGGTGGGTCCTACATGAGCCCCACCCCTTCAAATTCCTTTAACCCCTCTTCCACATTAATGATTCCAACTCAGCACACCATTTATTATGACAACTTATGATTAGTTAATTGGGTGAATTCAACTTTTGATGTTTTGAATTATTGGAAAAGTAAATAAAATAAGGCAAGGGCCATATTTTATTTTGGTTGTTTTTGTTGTGTGGAGATTTGAGAGAGGGAGAGTTCTTTACTTTGAAGAACATCAACTTCCCGGCGAAGAGCATCTCTACCTCAATGAAGAACGCCATCATGCCTTTTCATCTTCTTCTCACGTCGAAGAAAGGTAGACGTCACTTCTTAGACATTCATTCACCGTAAACATACATGTAGCCTCACCCGCGACGTCGTATTCCACGACGCGAGCTTCCTCTAACTTTTTTGAGGTAGGGGTTGTTTCATCGTCCATGAATTATTATTTGATGTTCTTTGTTATTTCTTGGACGCTTGTTATTAATATAATGGGAGGAGGTCAGACGACATGAACACGACTGACCCTCCTCCCCCTTTGCTGTTGGACGTCGTTGTGGTTTGGAAAGGAGGCGGCACGATGGAAAGGCATTGCACGGGAGTGAGGGAACGGCGGCTGGTGCGGGCCGCAACGAAGGAGCGTGGTGCCGTTGCGCCGTGCCGATGAGGCCGAAAGAGGTCGTGACCAGAGCCGGGCCACGGAGGAAGGGTGAGGTGCTGTCGCGCCACACTGGTCGGACAATGACTGCATCCTAAGGCTGCGACGGTGCATAGGAGGGTGGCAGGACTCCGCCGGCCGTCGGGGCTCCAAGAGGCGGGACCAATAGGTACCGTGACGGCTCTGGCCGGCAATTACGGCCGACCGATTCGAGAAGTCTGGGGGTCATAACCCCGGCCAGCGCGCATAGGGAAGACCCCATAGGAGTCCGCTTTTTCGGGAAAACAGGGGGCAGCGCACGCACCCCCCCCCCTTCCGCGTCTGCTCAGCGCGTGGGCGCCCGCATAGGGCCGGACCGGCTACACCGGGCCGGACCACCCGCACCGAGCTGGACCCCCGCGTCGGGCCGCACCGGCTGGGCCACGCCGCGCCGGCCGTGTCGGGCCACTGCCAACTGGGTCGGACCAGGACCCTGGTCTGGTCGACCCGGTTCGGGCCGCCCTGGGGGTATTGGGCCGGGTCGGACCGGGCCCAAACCCCCTGTTTCCGGATAGATCCGTTCAGATGCGCATAACATTGGCTACGGACCTCTAACAGATGCACCGTCACTTGCGTAGAGATCCTTGGATTGAGTCGGTCGTTTTGCTATATTACACTCATGGTTTTGGAAAACATTGGGTATGGATGGGTTGGTTCGAACCCGAAACCAATCGGGCCCTCGGAGCGGAAACGCTTATAACTTGAGCTATGGACATCCGATTGACATGTCATTGACTTTGTTGGATTCCTCTTTGTGAGACAGATCTATTGGATTACACCACATGAGGTTTGGATGCAATTGGAGTACAGTTGGGTTGGTTTTATCTTAAAACCCAACCGGGCCCCTAGAACAAAAAATCCAATAACTCTTAGACCAGACGTCCGATTGACGCACCATCTGTCGCGTAGAGTTCCTATTGATGAGACGGAACATTGGGATACGTCAACTCTGGAATTTGTGTCAGTTGATGTATCGACCCCCCTTGGCTCATCGAGTGGACCCTCCCGAAATTGAGCATGCTGTCTACGGGAACCCTAGAGCTGGCTGCGACTGCGACGCTGATGACGACTGTACTGGGATCCTCCGTGGGTTCGGCAGTGACGACGACCGTACTGGAATCCTCCGTGGGTTCAATAGCGATGTCCACTATTCTTGTATCCTATGTTGGTCTGGCAGTACTTCACTACTGTTCTGGTATCCTAAGTGGGTGTGGCAGTATTTGACTTTGTAATTGTATTCTAGGTGGGTCCGGAAGAGTAGTTAGTCTTGTATCCTTTGTGGGTGCGACAGCTTATCTGGTCTTGTATCCTGTGTGTATCTGATTGCTTAGATGAATCAGTGGCTACATATGATCATCTCTATCATCTTACAAATAAGTATACCTGTGTGAGCTGATTCTTTACTTTCAATCATCATATTCGATATGATTGTTTAGCTATCCTGTATAGATTGGGTTGTGTTTTCTTAAGTGGATTGGATCATTCTTTCCTGTGTGGAATGGGTTGTATTTGGACTTTTGTGCTGGAGCCGAACTAGAATTGATGACTTGGGTATATGTACGGGCATATACCTAAGAAGATTTGTTTGTTACTTCATGATTGTATCTTTCCTTTGTGGTTTATCCTTCGTGGATTCTGGGAGACCTACGGGGGTCTTAGGGTCCCTACTGAGAAGCATATACTCACCCCTGCACGGGCTATGTCCTCACTACATTGTGATGGATGCAGACGATAGACAACGCAGGTCAAGGTGGGAGCTCGTGGAGCTGGATGGTACTTGGAGGTGGATCACTAGATGGGACATACACGGAGTAGACAGCCGGAGCCGAGGAGTAGAGGATACTATCTGTACCCACCCTTCAGTTGGGATTCCCTGAGGATGGCTCAGACTCGCTGCATTACTTTACAGTTGATGTACATTCATTTCATATGTACTTTACTTTTAGTTGGGTTTGTATTCTGGCCCATTTACTTTACATCACTTACTTTTGTACTCAATTTTATTAGTGTTTACTCAACTTGCATACTTTTTGGTGGTTGTTTACTTTATAAAGGCAATGAATTCCCTTTTTATCGTGATTTACACCTTTGTGCTAGTTGCCAACCCCTGGCCTATTGAAGGAGGTATAGGGGTAGTCATGGAATGAGCCCCGAGGATGGGTCGTGAAAAAATGGTATCAAAGGAGTTTGGTTCTACCGCAGAACTCAGGACTCTGATCCTTCTTCTATGTGAAGCAATAGTGTTAAAGGTATTGAGTGTGGTTGTCATTCCAGGGAGTCCAGTGTTGGTGCAGCGACCATTACCGTGACTGTCGCCTGAACCTGGTGACCATGAAGAACAAGTATCCACTTTTGAGGGTCGACGACCTCTTCGATCAGATGAAAGGATCATGATGGCTCTCGAAGATAGACCTTAGTTCAGGCTATCATCAGCTCAGAGTTCGAGACGAGGATGTGCAGAAGATGACCTTCAGGTGTTGGTATGGCCACTATGAGTTCTTGGTTATGCCTTTTGGTGTAACCAATGCTCCAGTAGTTTTCCTGAGTCTCATGAATTGGATCTTCCAGCCTTACCTCGATCGATTTTTCATAGTCTTCATCGAAGACATATTCATTTACTCGACTACTGAGTAGGAGCACGCCTACCACATACGGGTTGTACTGGACACACTCCGAGAGCACCAGATTTATGGTAAGCTCTCGAAGTGTCAGTTCTGGATACCTAAGGTCCACTACTTGGAGCACGTCATCTCTGAGGCAGGGGTTGCAGTGGATTATGTGAAGATCGAGGCAGTGCTAGCTTGGGAGCCACCTAGGAGCGTGAAAGAGGTGAGGAGTTTCTTAGGATTGGCTGGGTACTACCGGAGATTTGTGCCAGACTTCTCCAAAGTTGTGGCTCTGCTTTCATCTTTGACGAAGAAGGTAAAACCCTTCATGTGGTCAGATAGATGTTAGCAGATCTTCCAAGAGCTGAGATAGAGATTGACCAGTGCACCTATCTTGAGGCTACTGGAGGAGGGAGTAAGGTACGTAGTCTATTGTGATGCATCAGGGACCGGACTCAGGTGTGTCCTAAAGCAGGAGAGGGTAGTGATTGCCTATGGATCATGAAAGTTGAGGAAACACGAGCAGAACTACACTACCCATGACCTGGAGTTAGCATCAGTGGTCCTCGCTCTGAAGATGTGGTGGCACTATCTGATGGAGGAGCGCTTTACAGTCTACTCTGACAACCAGAGTCTCTGGTACATATTCTCATAGAATGACCTGAACCTGAGACAGTGATGATGGCTCGAGTTCCTCCAGGAATATGACTTTGAGATAGTCTATACTTTTGGGAAGGGAACGTAGTAGCCGATGCTCTCACCTGGAGGACGGGCATTAAGCTACTTGGAGAGGTGACAAAGCAGCTAGCAGCTTTGCAGATATCCTTCATGGATAGAGATGGATCAACCTTTCTTCAGTCACTAACAGTCACTCCTCCACTTCTTCAGTGGGTCATAGAGGCTCAGCGTGGGTACGTTGACTGTGAGACCCGGCATGCACAGATTTCATCAGGACAGGCACCTAATAGATTCCCTATAGGAGGATAGCATGTCGTCCTTTTCAAGGTACATACCATGGTACCAGCTGATTTACAAGAGAATGTGCTGAGAGAGTTTCAAACATTCCCTTTAGCGGTACATCCTGGAGTAGCGAAGATGTACCAGGATCTCAGATGACAGCACTTGAGGCCGGGTATGAAGAAGGTTGTGGCAGAGTTTGTTTCTAGATGCCTCACATGTCAACAGGTGAAGGCAGAGCACCAAGTACCAGTAGGCTTGGTACAACCCTTGGAGGTCCCGGAGTGGAAATGGGATGGGATATCTATGGATTTCGTGACTGGACTTCCAGGTACTTCTAGAGGACATGACTCCATTTGGGTGATCGTTGACCGACTCACCATGTCGGCCCAATTTTTACCCATCAGAGATCAGGGCTCAGTGGAGAGCTTGGGACACCTCTACAATCAAGAGATCATACAGCTTCATGGTGTGTCGTCAACAATAGTCTCCGATCGTGACTTTCTCTTTACTTCCCGGATTTGGAAGGGGTTACTGGAGGCATTCTGGACGCAGCTACGCCTGAGCACTGCCTTTCACCCTCAAACGGATGGTCAGATGAAGAGGGCCATTCAGACACTCGAGTACATGTTCCGTGCATGTGTTCTCGACTTTGGTTACAGTTTGGAGGATCACCTACCCTTGGTGGAGTTTGCGTACAACAATAGCTACCACTCCACCATCGGAATGGCACCATATGAAGCATTGTACGGCCAACATGGCAGATCACCTTTGTGCTGGACAGACCCTGAGCAGTCATCACTTGTGGGACCAGAGATGGTCCAGGCCATGACAGAGAAGGTTCAGGTCATCCGGGAGCGGACGAGGACAGCTCAGAGCCGACAGAAGTCCTATGTTGACAGGAGGCAGAGACCACTAGAGTTCGAGGATGGTGACCCTGTTTTCTTATGGGTCTTACCTTGACGTGGATTATAGATATTTGGATGGGGAGGCATGTTATCTCTATGCTTAATCGGACCATTCTAGGTTTTTAGCAGGATAGGTGAGGTGGCTTATCGCCTGGCTCTTCCACCTCAGTTGCACTGGGTGCATGACGTTTTCCACGTATCTAAGCTGAGGAGATACGTTCACAACCTAACACATATCATCGACCATGGGGAGATAGATATTGATGGCGAGGAAACATTTGTAGAGGTCACGGTAGAGAGTGAGGATCGGCAAGAGTGGGTCCTATGTGGACGGTCGATACCTCTAGTGCGCATCAGGTGGCAGCATGAGAACCTCCAGGAGAGCACATGGGAGCGGGAGGCTCAGATGCGTGCTCAGTACCCTCATTTGTTTCCCTAATTTGGGTTTTATATTTACGGGGATGTAAAGCCCTAAGGTGGGAGTAATATAAAGACCTGTAAATTTCAAGGAAATTTTTTTCTTAAATTAGTTGAGATTTTACGAGTACGTTGTTTCTGACGGCGCCTGATTCTGAGACCCTGTGTGCCAGGAATCGATTTCTGAAGATTAGCTTAGGTACGTTCAGTGAACGAACGAGCCGGATTTTCTAACTTTGGAACCAGTGCTCAGAATCAAAATCTTAGGGCACTGATGAAACCGCACCGCCAGTAATAGCTTATGAAAACCTTTTTCGGAGTTTCCTTTGCTCGGGAGGTGTTGTAAAAAAATGGATTAATTGAAGAGTGAAATAAAATATGTGTTAATATTTTATTTCCACTCTAAGTAATTATATCCCATGTGTGGGAGTTGGGATGGGACCCACTTGATCCTAAACTCCTCTTGGTTGGATATTAGTTAGGTGGAGCCCACATGATCAACACCCATTCAAATTCCCTTAACTCCTCTTCCACATTAATGATCCCAACTTGGCACACCATTTATTATGACAACTTATGATTAATTAATTGGGTGAATTCAACTTTTGAAGTTTAGAATTGTTTGAAAAGTAGATAAAATAAGGCAAGGGCATATTTTATTTTGGTTGTTTTCGTTGTGTGGAGATTTCAGAGAGGGTGTGCTCTTTACTTTGAACAAATTCATCTTTCCGGCCAAGAGCATCTCTACCTCGAAGAAGAACATTGTCATGCCTTTTCATCTTTTTCCTACGTCGAATAAAGGGATACGTCGCTTCTTCCACTGAAATTCACCATCAACGTAGACAGAGCCTCACCCACGACGCCGTATTCCGCAATGCGATCTTCCTCGAACATCTTTGAGGTAGCGGTTGTTTCATCTTTCAAGAATTATTATTTAACATTCCTCGTTATTTCTTGGATGCTTGTTATCAATATAACGAGAGAAGGTCGGACATCACGAACATGACCGACCCTCATCCCCCTTTGTTTTTTGGACTTCGTTGTGGTTTGGAATGGAGGCGGCGCGGTGCAACGGCAGCGCGTGGGAGCGAGGGAACCGCGGCCTGTGCGGGCCGCGGTGAAGGAGAGTGGCACCGTCGCGTCGCGCCGTTGAGGCCGAAAGCGGCCGCGACTGGAGATGGAACACAGTGGAGCGGGGCGGCGTCGTCGCGCCGCACCGGTCAGACAAGGACCGCGGCCTTAGGTTGGGCCAGTGCAGAGGAGGGCGGCCGGACTCTGCCGGCCGCCGGTGCTCCAGGAGGTGGGACCAGCAGGCCCCGTGGCGGCTCCGGCTGGCCATTACGGTCAGTTGATTCGAGATGTCTGGGGGTCGTAACCCTCGGCCAGCATGCCTAATGTGGACCCCACAGGGGTCTGAAGATTCAGGAATATACAGGGGCAGCGCCCCCCCCCCCCCCCTTTTGCTTCCTCTCAACTTGCGGGCGCCCGCACAGGGTTGGACCGACCGCAGAGGGTCGGACCGCCCGCGCCGAGTTGGACCCCCGCGCCGGGATACACTGGCTGGGTCAGTCCACGACGGCTGGGCCGGACCTGGACCCGGGTCAGGTTGACTCAGTTCGGGCTGACCCAGGGGGTATTGGGCCAGGTCAGACAGGGCCCAAACCCCCTGTTTCCGGACAGATCCGTTCAAACGCCCATAACATGGGTTGCGGACCTCTGATCGATGCACTTTTAGTTGCGTAGTGATCCTTTGATCGAGTCGGTCGTTTCGGTATATATTACACTCAAGGTTTTAGAGAACTTTGGGTACGGCTGGGTTGGTTCGAACACGAAACCAACCGGGCCCTCGGAGCGGAAACACTTATAACTTGAGCTCCGGACGGCCGATTGGCGTGTCGTCGACATTGTTGGATACTTTTTAGTGATACTGATATTTTGGTTTACACATCTCATGGTTTTGACACAGCTGGTGTACCGTCGGGTTGGTTTTAGTTTAAATACCAACTGGGCCCCTAGGATGAAAAAGCCAATAACTCTCAGACCGGGCGTCCGATTGACACACCGTCTGTCGCGTTGAGTTACTATTGATGAGATGGAACATTGGGATACATCAACTCCAGACTTTCTGTCAGTTGATGTATCGACCCCCCTGGGCTTGTGGAGCGGACCCTCCCGGAATCGAGTTGAGTCTTGACTTTCAGTCATTATCTTTGATATGATTGTTTTGTTTTCCTGTGTGGATTGGGTTGTGTTTTCTAATGTTGATTGTATTATGCTTTCATGTGTGGACGGTGTTGTATTTTGGCTCATGTGCTGGAGCCAAACTATAATAGATGACTTAGGTATATGTAAGGTCACATACCTCAGTAGAGTTGTTTGTTACTTCGTGATTGTATCTTTCCATTGTGGATTATCATTCGTGGATTCTGGGAGACCTACAGGGGTCTCGGGGTCCCTACTGAGTAGCGTATACTCACCCCTGCATGGGATATGCCCGCAATACATTGTGTTGGATGCAGACGACAGACATCACTGATCGAGGTTGGAGCTCGTGGAGCAAGACGGTACCTGGAGGTGGATCACTAGACGGGACGTACACGGAGCGGACAACTGGAGCCGAGGAGTAGAAGGGACTATCTGTACCCACCCTTTAGGTGGGATTCCCTGAGGATGACTCAGACTTGATGCTTTACATTACAGTTAATGTAATTTCATTTCAGTTGTACTTTACTTTCAGTTGGGTTTGTATTCTGGCCCATTTACTTTGCAGCACTTACTTTTGAACTCAATTTTCATAGTGTTTACTCAGCTTGCGTACTCTGTGGTGGTTGATTACTTTATAAAGGCAATGCCTTCAATTTTTATCGAGATTTACGCCTTTAGTTCTAGTCACCAGCCCCTATCCTATGGAAGGTGGGCTTGGGTTAGTAACAGCACGAGCCCTAAGGACGGGTCGAGACACTAATTATCCTATAATTAATTCATCAATTAATTATTCAATTCCATAATATCAACATCCACACATTATTTCCACAATTAATTTCTAAAATCTATAATTCAATAATCCCCAATAACACATCTCTGTTAATTAATTAATTCACCCATGTAATTAATTTAATGAATACATCTATTTCTAAATATCAAATAGATATTATACAATTACATACACATAATTTTAATCATGACTATGGTATTTGAATTATAGACCACCTAACTCATTTTTTTGACAAATGATATCCCAATGGAAATACCAAAAATTGTAGTGTCATAATGATGTAGAACTATATACCAATCTAAAACACTAAATCAATATTGAAAGAATCAAGATCCTTTAATTATAGACCTAGATATACAATCTAGGATTTATATTCAACCAAAACACATCTAGATCAAATAATGACTGATAATAACTTCCCCTGAAAAAATAGAGAGGAACCAGAAAAGAATGGGGAACCAAGAGGAATAGGAATCACTTACTAGGAGGGGTGAAAATCATTGATTTGGTCATTTAATTTCAAATAACGGAGGTCCATAAGGCTTAGAATCTATCAGGGAGCATCAAAAAAATGATAAACAATAATGGATCAAATGAGGGTCAATTTGGGATTTAAAAGGGGATTCAGGTAATTAAAATTCTAATTTTCAGGTGAAATAAAAAGTTGTGAATGGTTTTCTTTGTAGGGTGGCATGTTTTCCCCTAATCATGCACCTAAACAGTGCCCCACCATTATAGAGGTGAAATTTTACTCATAAGATGGAACAAAATTTGACAAACAATGCACTAACTATCCAATTCCCCTCTGTCTGGGGTAGTACGGTTTTCTGGGCTGGGTGCACGGTTAGGGAGAACAGTGCGCCAACAATAAATTTCCCTATTTCTTCCCTATTTCTCAAATTTCCACTCAAAAACACACCAAGGTAGAACCCAAATGAAAATAACTCAACAAAAGAAAATGTATTACATGAAAAAACTCAATAAATCTCCTAAAATGGTTAGAATCTTACAATATCCCCACCTTATAATAGCTCATCATCAGGATGCACTCCCAATTATGTATAATATTCCAAGTCAAAGAGACTGGACTACTTATCCTACATATTATCTTCTCATTTCCATGTTTCCCTTTGAATAGAACCATGTTTTCCCAATGCACTAACTATCATAATGGTCTTACCGATTAATAAATTATTGTTGAAATCCACCACACGTATCGAATGCTCCTAAAAGGAGATATCTAACTCCTTCTCAACATCATCCACATCGATCAAATGATAAGGGTTGGTGTGATACCGATGCAGTTCTTAAACATGAAAAATGTTATACACAGCACTATATTTATATGGAAGATCCTGTTAGTACGTCACTGGCCCAATTCATTCCACCACATTAAATGGTCCAATTAACCTGGGTGCTAACTTGCAGTGTCTCGGTATCATGTAGTGACCCAAAATAGGTGACACCCAAAGGAAAACTAGATCACTATATGTAAAATATAGTTTTCATCGACATCATTTAGCATAAATATTCTATCTAATCTAAGCCATATCCATATTATTTTGAATAATATATACCTACTCTGACGCCTCTTACATAAGACTCAGACCCAAAAACTCTGACTCGCTTGGTCCATCTAGCATAGAGGTGGTCGACATGGACTATCATAAAGAGCCTCATATGGTTCCATATAAATATTAGAATTATAACTATTTTAATAGGAGTAATACTCTTGATATAGGTGATTCTACGAATATCCACTAATGTCTTGAACACACACTTGATGAATATACTCAATCACATGTAAAGTATGCTCTGAATTCCCATCTCTCTATGAGGGGAAATCCTTACTCAATAAAAATTATATACCATGATCCTTCTCAAAGGCCTTACAGAAGTTTGAAGTACAACAAAAATCATGGTCTGAATAATTAGTCAATGGACCCCTGTGCAGATGGACCATCTATCGATTTTATAGTTCCCAAAACTGATCCACATAGAAAGTCTCTCATATTGGTATGCAATGCACTATATTTGTCAGTATGTCTACAATAACCCAATTAACATCATTATTTTGAGGATTCCTTAGGATACATATCACAAAATTGATCGTAATGTTGTCCCACATCTATTTGAGATTGTGGAAAGGCTTCAGAATAACCTCTAGGACATTGATTCTTAGCATTTACCTACTAAGAGTTATATCATTGTGTCATGAACCCTTCTATCTTCTTTTTCCTGATCAGACACAAAAACTATTATTGTTTGTCACAGTATATTTTGGTCACTCCTAGACGTACCATCTAATTAGAGGCTTGAAATTTCTACATCAATGCCTCTCGCATAATCATAAGCCCTATAAACTAATTATTTTCTTAGATGATATCATCTTAATCTATCATCCAATCTGATGGTGTATCCCCACCTCCATATATTTCCCAAAGAGGTAAATATTCTGGATCCTCATTCTTCTTATCCATGATCTATCTCAAAATTGTAGACTTCACTAAATCTTATACATGAGTAATCTACTCTTGACTCCCATGTATATCTGCATTTATCTTAGCTAGTAGAGTCCGCATATTCCACTCAATCCTAGACCCCTGAACCTCGTGAATAAATTATTCCTACTCAAATAATTAGCAACGATAATTTTTTCCCACAAATATATGATATCTCAAAATCAAATGATAGCATGTACTATACCCACATCCTCTTCCAAAGATTAAAATATTGTTTCAAAAATATGTACTTCAAACTCTTGTGATTAGTAAACACTGTAATCTTCTCAATCAATAGATAGTTCCAGCAATATTTCAAAGAAAAAGAAACTTCTTCCAACTCGGGGTTGTGCGTTTGGTAATTACATTCACGTGTCCTCAAATAATGTTACCCACATGCTACATCTCTATCTCCTTGAATCAACATAGCTCCATTTACAATCCCAGATTCATCAAAATACATGATATACTTCTCTCCGAGATCACGTAGGATCATGATTGTTGCCGATGTTAACCACATCTTCAACTCTTGAAAGGAATTATTTCCAGATTCTGACCATTCAAAATTTATCCCCTTATTGGTCAAGCTTGAATGTGATTCCTCCAATTGGGAAATTTCATGGATAATCCTCTGATAATATCTAGATAGTCCATGAAAGCTATGGATTTCAAAAACCATATAGGGATTACCCCAAGAAACCAATTCTTGAACCTTATATGGTTACCATAACAAACCTACCATCAAGAAGATGTGACCTGAGTAGTGTACATGATCAATAAAAATCTAACACTTAGATAGGTTGGTGTATAATTGATTATCTATTAGTTTACTCAGAAGAATATAAAGATGTTTGACCTGATCATCACGAGTCTTGGAGTACACCATGATGTCATCCACAAACACTACCACAAACTGATTTATGTACAGATGGGATGTTCTATTAATCAAGTCCATAAGAACTACTTTTCCATTCATTAACCCAAATGAAATTATTATAAACTCATATAGTCCATACCTTTTTCTAAAATTATTCCTCAGTATATCAGAAATTTGAACTCTAAGAAGTTGATACCCAAATCTGAAGTCAATCTTGGAAAAGATAAAAGCTCATATCAACTTGTTAAAAAGATCAACGATATTAGTAAGAGGATACCATTTCTTCATAGTAATCTTTTTCAACTTTTGGTATTTAAAACACATGATCAAGCTCCCATCATCCTTCTTTACTAACAACAATGGCGATCTCCGAGGCTACATACATGGTGAGATAAAACCTATTTCTATTAACTAAATTAGCTATATCTTGTCTCTTCAAGCTCTATCGGCACCATTTTGTATGGTGGAATTAAAATTGGGTCACCTCCTAGCATGATATGAATAGTATAATCTGTGTATCTATTAGTGGGTAGCATTCATAATTATTTAGGAAAAAACATCCTGAAGTAGATCCACAATAGTTTAAAATGAGAACTTACTTTAAACCTCCATTATCGAGAATTAGACTAGTTAAAAGTGGTTGGAGATCTCCCATTTGAAAATGAATTGGCCTGGCATCGACCGCCTTGATATACCACTCTCCACAACGTATGTAATTGTCACCCTTAAGAGACACAAACATCAATCTCCTTATATAACAATCTATCTGGGCATATTGTTCTAATAACCAATCCATACCCTGAATTAGGATGAATCCTAACATGTCAATAATGTATAAATAACAAAGAAAATGATACTCACCAACCACTTTAGAACATCCCTTGCAAAATAAGATGTGCCTAAACATTACTCTCAAAGGTGTGTCTATCATTAAAACCCAACTCATGAACTCCACCACCAAGATAAAACCATTTATATGTTTTATATACAAAATGGAATGAGAGGAACCAATATCAAATAAGGAACTAGATAATGTAGAAATGAAAATAGTAGTGCCTCTCACTGTCAATGCTCTATCCATTGTATTCAAAATTTTATGATAAATTTCATATAAATATTCTGTGCCTCTTCCATGTGATGTAGTTCGATTCCCCTATTTTTCCCCACCCTACTAATACAGGTTCCCTTTCCCTAAATCTACACATACATTAGTTATACCTCCATGACATGTAGAACTCCAAATTACAACCCCATATGGTGTACAAGATACCTTTCCAACACTCTGATTCTCTCTAGATACCACACCTTCACCTATATGTTGTGTGTTCCTTCATAACCTCTCCATATGTACCATCATTCTGTAAGATCATTACTCTGCTGGAAGTTAGTGGAAATGTCTACGATAGTGAGCTGTCCTACCACACTAGTGAAAAATCACTAAATAAAGGTCTTGTGTAACTTACCCCCCCCCCCCCCGTCCACTCTCTTTTTCACTACTCTGGAAAAAACTCTCATAGCAATGCTTTCTCCTCTTGGAAAACGTACATCTTGATCATCCATTAGCTACCATCTATCCTACACTAAAATCCTCTTTCAGGTTCCCCTGAGTTATGATATCCTAATTAACCACATTTGGAAACTTCTTCAGTCTAAGGATATTCACCTGGGATTTAATTTTACACTAAATCCCTTCTTGAAATAATTTTTCTGAAGTAGCCACATCCATTAACAACACTGGATAAAATTACTAAAAATTGGTAAATCATCCAATATAGCCCATCATAGATATACTCTATAGAGTCAATGTCTGGAACTAAAATACTCCATCCTACCTCATGATCTATGGATTGAAGTGGTCCATGAAACTCTCAAATAATTCCATCCATAAAAACCCATTGGAATATCCGGTCAGAGTCTAATTGTCTCAACACTACTTCACTGATACCCATATCATATAAGCATTTATCATGACCCTTTTCTTAGTAAGAGTCTCTAAGTGGACATTTATAGAATGGATATAGTCAATCCAGAAATCATATCCCTCAGGTCCACCATCCTCAGAAAGTGATATAGGATATTTTAACTAAAACTCCAACATCATGTAAGATATACATTTCTTTACCTACCCTCAGTATCTTTCCAGGAATTGCATGAAGCAAGAAAAGTACTCATAGATCATATTTCCGTCATCCTCAACCAAAAAAATCAGTTCATCATGTACCACTACTACTGGAGATTCTCAATCCATAAGCTATGGTCATCTTATAAACAAGCATCTTAATTGAGGCATAAATCTATAATATAAACATGCACCTTAGGAAATAGTTTAGAAAAGTAAACACATTTGTGATAAACAAAATATGTTACAGAAATTCATTTATCCAAACCCCTCCATAAGGTCAAAATTGAGGATTCATCAATAACCTTGACCATGCTAAACCTAGGTCCTCTTTAACAGGGGTAAAAAAATTCATATTATTCAAGTTTATCCTTTATACACCCTTTGATATTAATATTGCATCATTTCACAATCATTCTCAATTTCACATTAGTAACAATTTTCTATTCAATTTCACAAACAATGATATAAATAGTTAATGCTAAAACAATTCCCAAAACCCATTTTTCTTCTGCATACCTAAGATTATGAATGTCATAATATTGTCTTAAGTGCCTAGTATGATTCACGAAAAATGAACTATCATGCCATAATGGGCCTTCAGTCAATTATCAGAAAATCTAAGAAACCAAAATCACATCACCCAACTAGTGTTTCGCCTAAGGTGAAATAATATTCGAATTTTATAGCAAACATCAATAAAAAAATCCCACCCTGGGTACTTGGGTTCTCTAATGTACACGAGTTAGCTACTCTTATACATGAGATCCTAACCATGGCCTAAATCAACCATTTCCCTTTTCTACCATTTCTGAATTGTAAGATAATAGAATGAAATGAAATATATGAATTTATACAGCTTTGTAACAACCTGACCTCTATGCCACACACTGGTTCCCCGAGCCAGTTCACTACATGACCTCATGTGTGCCTCCTCATACACCATATGCTACTGACTAGCATCGAGGGACTAAACTCAATCATGGGTAGACTATACCATTTTTTCCGTAGTAAACCACCTGCAGAAAAAATTAACTATAACTAAATATATAACCATAACCAGAATAATACCAGTACACAAGATGCCTAAAACTAGAAATATAATATCAAAACAAAATAGTATATATACCATTCAAAATTACATTCCATGTGTAAAAATGAAAATAAAAAGGAAATACACTAACTACCACAAAAGAGGGAACCGAACCTCATCAGTTTCCCTCATCCATGCTACATCCCAAAATCATTTTTCTAACATATGGCATTTTCCTTTAACCATTCTTGAATTCATAAAATCAATTAAAGTACCGATTAGGCAGCCTCAACAGGGTCTGATTAAAACTCTTTAGGCCCCAACCAATGGTGACTAAAACAATATACAATCAATAATAGGCTATGAAACTATATGAATTAATAATCAATACGAATAAATAGAAAGTTACCACATTATAAATTTTTTCTTTAATTAACCACATAGAGTCCTCAGGTTTTCAAGACAACCAGAAACTCAATACCTACTTATGGCCATGTCAATGTATAAATAATCCCTAAGGGATATCACATCCTAGAATTTCCTTGTTACAATTTTTTATCGCATGTATCATATAATAATTTCATCATTACCATTCTAGATAACATGTCTCAATCAAATTCCATTGTTACAATTAATCATCTCATTAATTAATTCAAAAACTAATTAATCAAATAAATCTCATTAATTAACTCAATAGTTAATTAATTTTCATTATTATCACTAATTAACTCAATAACTAATTATTAATGTCAATAAAAAATTTTAAATCAATAATTAATCATTCATATCAGTCCAATTAATTAATTCAATAATCAATTAATCTTATGAAACATATTAATTGACTCAAAAATTAATTAATATTTTCAATTTATTTCTAATTCATTAATTTGTTTTTCACATCAAATAACTTAATTAATTTCCCTATTAATAAATCAAAATCCACAATCCCAGAAATCATGTTATTAATTCATCAATTAATTATTCACCACACAATATCATTATCCTATAGTTAATTCATCCATGAATTATTCAATTACACAATCTCAATATCCACTAATTATTTCGACAATTATTTTTCTCAAATCTATAAACTGAATTGTCTGTAATATCATATCTACCTTCATTAAGTAATCCACTAATTTAATTAATGTAATCAGGAAGTCACTTTATAAACGTCAAATAGAAATTCTAAAATCACTTATGCAAAATTTTAACGAAGACATTGAGATTTTAATTATATACGCCCTACCTCAATTTGATGGAATACCATCACCCAATGGAAGTCCCCAAAATTTGAGTGTCACAACGATGTAGAATGAGATCCCAATCTAAAAACTGAAATCATGATCCAATGAATAATGATCCTTAAATTCAAGTCCTATATACAAAATACTATATCTATATAAATCAATATAGTACACGATCTAATAAAAATAGTGAATACATTCCCTTAATTAAATAGGGATGAATAGGAGTAGAATGGGGATCCAAGTGGAATATGATTTACATACCTAGAGGGGTGCTGATATATGATCCATGATTCGAATTGGGATGAACAGATCATGGGAATGATTGGAATCTATCTGAGTGCCTAAAGAATCATCAAAATCATAATGGTTTGAATGACGGTTGATTTGGGATTAAAATGGGGGTTATAGTAATTAAAATTACAATTTTCAGGGGAATTATAAATTCGAGCACAGTTTGTTGTATAGGGGTGTATGGTTTCCCATATCTATTTCCCTAAATAGTGTTCCTATTTTATAGGGGTTCATGGTTACTTCTGAGAGGAATAACAATTTTAAAAATAGTAATCCAATCATGCACTTACCAATTTCTTCCATTATTCTCAACTTTCAACATAAAAACTCCACATGGTAGAATCCAAATTAAAAGTACTCAACACAAGGAAAAGCACACCATAAAAAGAGCCCATGAAATATCCATAAAAGGTCATGATATTACATATAGTTGAATTGGTAGTGGACTAATATCAATGTGGAGTCCTTTTTCATGTTCATTCCCTTCATGGATGGGGGAAAAGTTATATGGTCGAATATGACTAAGACATTGAGATGTATTTTCCACTATCCATTAGGGGAACCGGATGACCACAAGATGAATATAACTTATTACATATCATATAGTGTGTCATTAAACATATTGAGAAACCAATAAACAAGTAGGTAATGATGGTAGTGTTCCATTATCTAGACACACTAAGAGGTTGTGGTGAATGATGGGAATGCTAGAAAAAGTGAGTGACTCATACAGGAGGCCTTCAAGGAACTATTTTTAATAAAATATTTCTCAAAACATGGATAATATACTAAGAATAAAAATTCATAGTGATATACCAGTGGTCCATGATGGGATCCCCATGCTCCACACATTTCATTGATCTACTTATATTTTCTCTTCTCTTGGACAGGAAAAATGAAAATAAGTCTAGGATTTTTTATGTAAGTATTTATCCTAAAAATAGAATATAGGTTAGGACCTTTGAGATAGTTAAATGTACATATATTCTTTACAAAGAGTTTACTATTGGGTTATCCTTAGTGGAGTATTGAATAGTTTTTTTTTCTTCCACCCTTCATTTCTCAGGTGGGAAATCCTCTGACTACTATGACCAGTTCCTCTTCTGGTAGCAAGATGAGGAAGACTAGGGACATGCAATAGGGTAGTGGTTTACTGGTGGAGTATAGTATTTATTCTTAATACACCTCTGGAGTAAATCCATAGTGAATATAAATTGGTAATATAAAAAATTTACTTAGGATATTTACTCCACCTTTTAAAAATTACTGAATGTGTGGAAAAATGAGAAATCACAAACTATTTATCACCATAGCTTCAACGGAATGTTTCCACATGGGTACGGGATAACAATGATCAATGAACCAGGGATGCTACTATGTTCTTAAATAGCATGATTATATTTTTTTGACTCAGACGAGTCATAAACCTCATGGATGTGGTAGAAGATTTGAAGAAATCTAGGTATATGAAGTAGACCGGACAATAGTAAATGGCTCTGAATGACCCTATACTATTTGAGGTACGGTATAGATAATATAAACATTTTTATCAATTTATTTGATATTGGTTCTCCTCATCCTTTTATATCTACACAAATTATTGATGGAATTTTATTACTAGTCGGGTTTTCTTATATCATGATTTCCCTCAATACATCATTGGGAATTAATATGGACCATCATTATAATGCTCATTGTTTCTCTTATTCATTTCCAATTTTTGACATCCATGGGTCATTTTTATTATGTAGTTGAAAATATTCAATGTGATTATTATCATGTAACATATTAAAATTTTTAAATACCATGTTTATCTATATCGTATAAGGGTATCTTTTACATCTAATAAGTAACTAAAGCACATGAAGATCGATGAGTGGGAATTGAGAGCATATAGAGTTCATCCAGACATGAGTTAACTTTGGATGACCATGGAATGGATTCAATAATTTAATATTCTATCAGGACCAGTGGTAACCAAATGATTTATTCCTCATGTTCTATATTTTTATGAGTAGGTATTCCCAAAGGACAACATATAACTTCTCATTAATAGTGGAGTTATCTTTTAAATAGATCGCATTCATGGTGTGGAAGCCATTTCAATACACCCTTATCGTTTGTTTTCATCCATGATAAGGGAGATCAATGTGAATCAAAAGGATTTAAAATAAAATAAATTTATCAGTCCATTCACCTTATCTAAGGGTGAACCATTATTTTTCTTCAATAAGGATAATGAATGTATTAAAATCTACATAATTTACCAAAATATGAATTAGGTGATGGTTAAAATACATATCCTTTTTATATGATTGAAAATTTCTTTTATCAGTTAATATTATTCTAGTGGACCTCAATGATTGATCTCCAATATATGTATCAATAGATTCATGTTTTAGAAGAGTACATCGTAATAATTCTATTTCAGATTAGGTATGAGTAATAAGAGTACATGGTAATTTTTTTCAGAAAGATGAATGTTCCAGCAGTGTTCACGGATCTCATGTAAAAGTTAATTTTGAAATATGTTACTATTTAATTATGTTGTTCATTAATAACATACTCAATTACTAATTAACCCTAGTGAATCATGCCAGACAACATAAGAATTTTTTTAGTATATTTTGATCACATCAACATTATTCCAACTATCAAAGTGTAATAATAATTTTCAAAAGAGAAAATGAACATGGAATATGATGACCGAGATATGCATATCATGGGAATAAAATAATTTGTGTATATAATATTAAAAACATGTTACTATAATGTGTTAGAGTTTGGAATATTTCATTATTTATATCGATACTATCGATGTTTTATCTAGGAATCCTATAGTTTATCAACACCCATGATTGCATCAATAATGAATGGGTGATGTTTCAATGATCAAAATAGTTTGAGTATTTTATTCATATGCTGATGATGAGGATTAATATATATCCATATTTGATAGTTCTCAAGTAAATAACATGCTTTTATAATTACTACAATTCTTCACGAATTTGTTTATGAGTAATACTGATTTAGAGGGAAAAGGAAGTATCTTATTAGTCACCACATCTGCGACCCCATAGAAAACTATTTACCAATGACTTGGAGCTTTCAATAATGGTCCCCAAATTGAAGTGATGTTAACACTATATTTTTAGTTGGACTCTTATTTTCTATAATAAATGTAAGAGAATCTACTATATCATCACAAAATGGGACCTCAATTTGAGGTAGTGTCTCAGGATGGGGTAGCTAAATGTTTTCGAATTTGATATTTCAAATACACTAGGTAATGGTAAATGCATTTTATATACAATTACCCTGATGATTTGGTAGCATAGGATCATAGTGAATTTCCAATAGAGAAACAATTTCGCATGATGAACATTTTTTCCGATTGGATGATTGATCCTTTTTAAGACTATAGATCAATGAATTGTGCTCTATTTTGGGTAAAATATTCATTAGTAGACTGGGTAAAGTCAAGCAAGGAGACTGGATGAAGGTGTTATATGATGCAATAATTACTAGTAATTGATTATATATTACCTAACTATTTGTTGGATGGTGATGATGTATTCTTTGAATATGTGAGAGATGTAGTCCCTACATCAATTAAGTAATAACTAACAAGAGAATTACAAATTATTATGTTTATGGTACATCATGATGTGACAATAATGAAACACTAATTCAAGAAGAGGTTTTTGTGTAAATAGATGAAATGAGACATTATAATATTTTTTCTGGATGATTTACCTAATATAGATTAATATATGATAACTAACATCATGATGGTTTTCACTAACAACTTCTTATGCCTATGTGGAAGTTTGAGGAAAAAATGATGGAAATTTTGACGGGGTAACATAGGACCCTAATGATCCAGGACACTATTTGAGTGACTATTGATCGACCAATGAATGTGAATCATTTACTACTGATCCCTCAGAATCACTCAGTATAAATGATTGGAAATAATTATGTCCATATGGTTTATGAATACAAGGATTAGCTTCATAATTCCATCTTAAAAAGATACACATTTAAAATCATTATTTTTTTGTCTTTTAATAGTCCTAAGGGACTTGGCTAAGATTTATCATGATGTAACATCCCTAGATATATGGACATTTATAGTTTAATATTCATTTATTTTAGTATAAACTGCATGCATGTATAATTGAATTCAGTGGAGATTTGGATAATCACCTAACCCTTGTTGAGTTCACCTATAAAAATATTTACTAATATTTGAATTAAATGGAACCTTGTGAGACTCTCTATAGTAGGTCATGAGTCTAACCACTATATTGGAATGAGTATGGTTTGGTAACAGCTTATTTAGATGAGTTTGATCACAGATCAATGTTGGAGGACGTCATATGTAAACCATGGTAGGTTACCTTTGGATGTCTATTGGTGAACAATTCATTCTAAGAGTCAATCCTTATTTTGATCATTGAATTTTAAGGAAGAAATGTATGGTAGATATATGCTATGATGGTCTCATTAAGGTCACCGAGTAGGATGGATGAGTGGTGTACCTTCTAGATCATACTTCTCACTACCCATGATATGGATGATGTGTTTCATCTGTCATATCTCTAGAGGAACATTTGTGATCCAATGAATTTCATAAATTAGGCTGATGATATGCTTTATTCGTACACATTATTTATAGAGTTCTCCAATTCAATTATAGAACATAGAGAGAATGTGTATTGAGAGAATATGATACCACATTTCGTGATTTTATGGTTTCATAGAAGGACCTTGATTGAGGTTTCAGAGTGAGAGAAATATTTTTGAGCCCAATGAAGTGAGTTGTTTGAGAAGGAATCAATTATTTACTTTTTGAGGATGAGAATAAATTTGAGCGGGAGAGTTGGAAAACCATCAAATTTTAAGAGATTTCTTTAGGATCCTTTCATAGGGAAAATGGGATGTTGAGTGTAAAATAATCATATGGCATGGTGGATATATTGTTTCAAAGAGAATATGGTTGCATAGTGGTTATGGAGATATGGAATAATAAATGGTTTTGGTGGTTCTTGTTATCTTATCAAGGGTATGGTGTTTAGAATCGATAGTTTCATAGAGGTTAGAAGGGGGAGTTTTGGATGTTCATCAAATTTTTTTGTCACTACACATTGGAGTGGTGGTTTCATCCTAGTGTATTTATGAGGGATTAGAGGTTATATCACAGTGAGTTTCAAATTTCATTTGTTTACTCACCTGGATTATTGTATATAAACATTGAACACCATGGATTCAAGAGGTTAATTTGATCAGGGAAAACTTCATCATGACCAACTACTATATATTTATTTCCTATCAATTATGGACCCATTGTATTGTACCCATATTCACTACACATTAATCCCTATTTTTATAAAATCCCTATAAAATCACATTCAACAAAAAACATAGCCTAGTATCAATAATTCCCCTCATATATAGAGAAACCCTAGGTATTTTTCAAGAATGTATCCAACCCTTGTACTCTATGATTTATCCTCAATAGTATATGATCAACTCATGGTGATTTTAAGTGATTTTAACATTAATTATATTTCATTTATCCTCGATATATTTTTTTATTTTTTATGTCTAACAATATTTTTCTATAACTGTCATAAATTTAGCATCAGATTTATGTTCGGGATGGTAAGATTGTGGATTGGTGTTTTTTAAATAAAAATAAGGGTCTCTCCTAGTTGTTACATGAAACACATGATATATTCTTATAATGATAATGAATTTATGGAATTCGAGCCCTTTATATTGATTTACCCAGGAACTAGTTCTCTTGAAATAAACCTTGATGAATCCTTCATGTTGGGGAACATTCTTCTTAGGTGTGATGCATGTCTTAGTTTTCATATCTAGATATTATGGGTATCAGAATATAATGAATGGAAATTGTTCAACTTTCTTCATTACACATTTATAAAATATGAAATCAATCTATTCCCACTGAGGATAATCTAAAAATATTTAGTATTTCTCTTGAAATTATGTGAAAATAATGTTTCAATTCAAAGGTAGAGTCTCTCACTAAATATTTATTCAATAGCTAATGGGATATACACTTGTAGTTACAAGTTAGAGGCCTTGAAGGTTCTATTGACAGGTTAATCTTAGGGGTGTAGTAATTTAGACTTTATGGGACATTATTATAGGGAAAAGTGGACATTAAATGGGTGGGACAATCATCAACCATACTAAATTTAGGGTAATTTGGGAGATTTGGGATGCATTCCACCATCAGGGACTCTGGACGAACCACTTTTACATTATATCTAAATTTATGTACATCATCTAATAACTATTTCATAATTTTATGGATTTTATTCTTCATCTAGAATTTCTTTTCCTTCTATCACCTACATGTTCTCCCCTAGTGTGACATTACATGGTCAAAGGGAGACTAATTGTTTGGGTTAATTGTTAACCCCACTATCATTTTATTAAATTAAACATTGATGTATCTTATATTTAAGGGTTGATTTGAGGTGGTGGGTTTTTATACTCATGGGGGAACTTCCATCGTAGAATTTTCATCATACTTATAGGAGGGAAATTCATTGGTGGATGAGGCAATAGAGATTCTCTAAGGGATCGGTTTCTATAAGAATAATAATATTTCACTATAAAATTTGTAATCAGACACTTATATTGATTTAAAAAAACATAAAAGACCATTATAAATTCCCTCTTAACATCATCTATTACAAAAATAACATGCATCTATATTCTTTATCTAAATTTCAATGATGATCACACATGTCATGTGTGTAAGATATTGTGGAATATTCTTTCATATAATTGTAACCTTCTAAATAAGCTTGTGGTGTATACTTGTATATCATATTTTCCTATTTATATTTCTATTACGTTTTGTTAGTATTCCCTCGAACTTCACAATTTCTTTCCCCTAGGACACCTTCTTTTGTGTTGGATGTTTTTTATCATTTTTTTGTCCCGGTGAATTATTAAAATATATCAACTATCAGTCAGTCAGTTTCACAAAAAAATTCAAATTATTATATAACAATGTTTTGTTTTTTATTTCAAGGATATGATACTGATGGTATAGTGTACACAATGAATGTATTAAAATCCTCCCATATAGTAAACAACATCTTGCATCGATGGATGTGTGTGAGGTCTTATGGCTCTCTAGCGTAGATATGATGTTTCGGGCTAGAGAGTTACATGGTGAATTATTTCTCTATCAATATATATAGAATTATTTTATGATTCTTATGGACCTTTATAATGTTTTTATATATAGGATTTTATTTTGGGAGAGTTTAGATATATTTTCAATAAATCCAAATGGATGATATAGATGTACACTTGGATTTTTTGATGAATTAGTTATTTTGATTTCATTTTTTGATACCTGTTTAAGGGGTTTAAGAGGTATCTAAGGGTGTAGCTTGATTTCATCAAGAAATATTTGTTGATTTAATGTGAATGTCATTTTATAGGTCCATAATTAAATTAATAACTAGTGTTTATGGATATAGAGATAATTTATAAATCATATTGGAAGAGACCTTGATTAATTGAGATCCTCTAGAGATAAGCTGGATGAAATCCAAGAATACTGGATCAATTGTATAATCTACTTAATAAGATAACCATAACAGTATACACAAAAGTTATATCAATATCCATGGAATAATTTTTGTTCATATTATTGATATTTAATGTTCTTATCTATTATATTTACATCTGGGATCATTCGAACGTAGTTGATAGGTTTTTATATGTTGTTGAGACAATAAAATATAGTTGATTAAGAAATCTTCATGTTGTTGATCTACATGGTAAATCTAGGAATTCAGTTGATTAGGAATGTGAAGTTACTTTAAATAGTCATATCCCTCAGGTTTTATTATTTCGATGGGTTTACTGACTCATTATTTGTTAAGAACATATGGATTTTTTTGTTGAAACTTTGTAGTGAGAATCATGGTTTCCAGAGTTTATTAATTGTAAAGGAATATAATTATGATAATTAATTCCTTAATGATTTTTCATAAATAACAATGGCTTGGTAAAAAATTATTCAATACAAGCCTTTTAAAAGATATAATGAGTTTTATTATAGACTATAGAAGCCATTCACGGTTTTTCACACATTTTTTGAAATAAACTTTTCATAGAAAAACCTATGATTTTTATTGATTGTTTCAATACAACTGTAAATAATAGTTGTTTCTATATAAGTTTTTTTGGGAAATAACATTTAATAAAAATTGATAATTTAATGAGGTAAATATGAATTATAATGCACTATTCATGAATTAAAAGATAGTAAATTATATACCATATTGAAGTCCTCATGTATTGAATAAAATGACATGGGAGATTGTGTGAGGGAAATATGAATCAATTACTAATCATATATTTTCTAGATATTAAAGATTAATGAGGTGGGATCATGCATGCATTCCTCAACACATGAATATATAATACTAATGAAAGAAAAAAGGATATCAATTCTTGGTTACTACAATAATATTAATTTTCTCTACTGAATAAAATCCACTACTTAATTAAAATTCATCTTAAGGTAATATAATAATCTAATATATCCAAGAAAAAGGATGAAATTTTTCATGGCTCGTGGAACTCGGGTAAACAAAAAATTCCTTTTTAAATTGATGTTCATGTTTATGGAAAATCTAACCATAATTTATACTATCTAGTATAAATCCCTTCAATAGCCAATGATTTATAGTATACCACTCATGTAATAACTTTTCAATTAGTTAATATCTATTTATTAGAACCCATCCAAACATAAAAAGGAATCATATTATTTATTTAGGTCAAACCACTTAAAAATATTCAGTGCTTATTTCTGTTTTCATTCATGAATATGTGTAAGGAAAATCATTAAATATTGGATCATAACTCTTATAATAACAATGTGTATAATACTAAATGAAAAAAATTCAATAACATATCCATTTATTTTCCCCCTCTCATTGGTGTACAAACTGATTCACATACTTCAATAATGCATTTAAAATTTTCTAATAGAACATTTGATGTTTCTATTACTATTAAAAAATAAATAAACACCGTTAAAATGAAAATTTAATTGAGATAACTCATATTAAAATATTTAAACTCTTATGAGATCTCTAAATGACTATAAATAAATATATAAAACTTGTATGAATTGGCGAAATATAAAAATATATGCATGAAAAAATAGAATAACTCAATAGATTTTTCACGAGGACTACCAAAAGTTGGTAACATGGTAATTTTTTAGTCCAAATCTATTAAACATCAATGAAACTTCCATATTACATCATGAATTGTCAAAAAATTACAAACACAACAATGTGTTTAAATTTTTTTTACCCCACATTATAAATTTAATTTTATAACAGTTTGAATTTGATTTATGTTTTTACAGAAAAATTAAAAATAATAAACATATCCCCTATTTGAGTCTCTACATTATTACCCAAGTATAAAATCACTTCATTTATTAATATCTCTCTATGAGAATCACATGGATAAAACAATTTGCACAACTATATTACGTTTTCGACTAATGAATATAAATCACATTGAAAACAATCATTCTTAGAAATGAACCCTTTTTCACTAATTCTAGGCCTAAATGAGTAAAACCATTATATTTATCATGAATATTGACCAACAAGATCATGTTATCCATTACAGTAACTTATATCTACTTCATTACAATATATGAAACAACATGATACAATCTACTAAATCATTATTGATAAATATTACCTTCTCCAAAAAATTATAGATCGTTTGAATAAAATGTTTTGATATAGAATCTCAAAAAAACTATTAGAATAATTAAAAAATCACTTTACTAACACACCCTCATGATGATGTAATATTTTATCCGTTCTAATTACTCTTTTATAAAACGTTTATACATAGTCCTCTTTAAATTTCAATCTTCAAAAGAGATTTTTTATTTTTCTTTTATTCTTTTTTTAGTGGACTAACTCCCCTTAAATATTTTCCTATTAAACCATATATTCATATTTGATTATTATATATTAATCCAAAAACTTACTTCTATGTTCCAAATGAAACCATAGTTCCAATAATAGAAAAAAATTTCATATTTACCATGGAAAAAAATTATATTCAATTTATTAAAAACTAATTTTTTAAATACATTTCTTACAAAGTTTTTATCCTTTTTGAGAGAATAGAATTTTATAGTATCCCAATACATTGTAATTAGTTATATAATTATTTCAATAAATTATCAAAACTCCATATATAGTTTTTTATTAAATTCAATTAAGTTTTCTAGATATTTAGATATTTCGGAGAATCATAAATTTGAAAAAAAATTTGTTATCTTTCACCCATGAAATCATCTAAAACATCATATCCTAATTTTTAAGCCCATTTTAACACTTTTAGTGTTTCATTATCTAGATTACATGATACTCACCCATCTATGAATCATTAATGTCTTTCCTAACCATTTAATATGATATTTCCAAAATTTATTATATAAAATTATGAATGTTCAATTTGTAATTTTCCAATTACATTTTTTAAAGAATAATACTTAATTGGACATTATCAATATCCTTATCCAAAATTTTAACACCTTATTCTGTTTAAATTTGTAAATAATATTTCTATATATTAAATACATCATGATATTAATATTCATCAGGAACCATGACATTTTTTCATCAAAAAAATAGTTTTGAATGATGGTTGATTATATTTATTTAAATTATTTATCCCTTTCTCCATAATTTTATTTATTTATATGAAAATTATTCCATTCATGTGTCAAACTAAAAATGATTTCTATTTCTTTCTCACACCCAGTGCCTACAAATTCATGACTTTATGGTTCCACACATGAAACAAATAGGTTGAACCACCCGCTTTATAAATCCATTTCAACATCACATAGGTCTAATGATGATAGACATTTGTCATTTAATTTTATCTTTAATAACTTATTCTTTATCATAATACATATATTTAAAAAATAATTATTCTCACACTTTAACACATTAATATAAATTACATATTTAGACATACCTTACTTTTTACATGTAGTTCCCTACCAAATAACATATGAAATAAGGAATAATTTTAAATTCTATAATAGAATATTTCAAGTATAATATTCACCATGTTGTTGGAATTTTTCATCAAACATTCATAGAAAAACATGTAGTACCTTTTACCCAATAATAGTATATCATGAATGCTCACAAAATCCTCTAATGGTTACCAATATTTCATTAAGTGAGTAATAAAGACATTTAATATTTCATCTTCTGTCGTCTTAAGGTATTATACATAAATATAAAAATGTAATGTATTAAATTCTTCATAATTTTATTTCTTTCACTGATATTTCATCATACATCATATATTCCATTTACTACCATGATCCATTTTATATTGGTAAAAATGTACATAAAAAAGTGTTGACTGGATATCATTTTGTGAATTTTTATTAATCTCTACATTCATTCAATTATTATTTAATATAGTATTAGGTTTTATAAAATTAGTAAATCTATATGTCGTATTCTCTAATATATTCAAACTCATTGATAATAAATATAGGAAAATGTAAGTTTCTCATATATAATTTTTTTCCCATCGAATGTTGGAGTCCACGTACTATTGAATTATATCTAGATAAAATTTATTTAAAAAATAAATTTATAATCTAAATATTCTTTTAATGATGAATGATATTCCTCAAGGATTCTAATGATATATCAGTAATGAATGGAATAAAGCATTGACACCACTAGAAAAGGATACTTCTGATCAATTAAAAATCATTAAGATAAGGGGTATGTGGATTGAAATATTTATTATATTTATTTTTTAAACAACCATCGTTACATGTTAAATTTAATATTTGGTTATTATTACATCTTGCAATGAACAGACACGTAGTATTCTTTATTTATTTATAAGGATCACCCATATAAATGAGTAACATGACTTTAGCATGCTTTAGATTCAACTGAGACTACACTATCTACAAGTTTCATCATGTGGCATAAATAATGTAAGGGGTTGTCATCTACAAATATTAAATATGTATACCAAATATTTATGTAATGACCTGATATTTTTTAAAATAAATTATTCATATAGTAGAATAAATATCTTATTATGTAATGTAGTTATAGAAAACACATTCAATTATCTAATTGTTTCATAGCATTATACAGTGTGTAGAATTTAAAATTCCATTAAGAAACATAACCATTGAAATTATGGCCATTTTATAGTGATAACATTATTTGTATAAATTAAGTGTATTTATAATTGTTTCATTCAATTAAGTAGTGGAAATATAAAATAATGTGGAATGGAAATTGAACATATGTATTTATATTGGTTTAGAGGATAAAAATCTCCTAGTCCACTCAACCAATGATCTTCTCTACAATCATGGTGATGTTAGCTATAATAACCGTTTTATCGGGGGATAAAATGGAGCAAGATATTTCAACCAGGGTCTCCCTTTACAATACCTATCCATAGTCTTAACCACACTTTTACACTAAGTGGAAACATTAAAAAATAAACATAAATTTTGAGAGGAACATTTGAAGCACATAGTTATATGAAACTACTGATAGTAGGTGGATATTTGTCCTAAGAGAAAGATATAATTAAAATTATAGCTCAGGATGATATTCAATTTAACTGATAGAACAAATAATAATTGCATGAATGTTTGGTTTCCTCTAGGTATAGGTCTCCTGTGTTTTCATTTTGGTTCTCAAAAGTTATTAGATGTGGTTATTCATCTATCATTATTTTAGTGGCTTACTGATTTTATTATATGTTGTTTAAACTTGACTTCCAGATAATTATAATGATTAAGAAAGAATTAATTGTGATTGTTATGAGATACCTATTAAGGATATGCTTCCAAGCCTTCTAAATATTGGAATATATTTTCTGGTACTGATGAAAGAGTTCAGATCAATCTTAGGATTTTTCAATACATGATATGTCTTGTACATATTAATATTACCTTAAATGGATAATCTCCTTATGATGTGATACATATTTATGAAGTGAATTATCAAGAGATTATGCAAGTAATAATTACATTATAAATTACTAGATCCTCATATAATATTGAATGAAAGTACTACTCATCATAAAATAACATTCATAAGATAAATAAAATCGACCTCATTCGATAATCTTACTTAACAATAATGTATGATAAATTTACAGCACAATATAATTTGTTAATGGGATGTATCATTTACATTACTCCAACTTCTCCTGGAAATGAATATTATTTTCTTAAGATAAATTCATTTCATGTTTTATCTATGATTAAGAGATCTGACTTGAGTTACCCAACCATTCTTTATAAGATATAGTCTTATATGTAAATTTAGGATACTAAGAGGCCGATGATTTTTTTTATTTCATAAGTGAAAATACATTCATATGATAATATTGAAATGATCTGGAAGACTTGATATAAAATAGTTTTAAAAAATGTAAGCAGTTTTTGTCTCACTGAATGACATAATAAAGAGATATATTGGAATAATATATTCGTTTCAACAAAACCCTCATTGGATCACAACAAATCCATGAATCCCCACCCAACATGACATCGCATAGTGAAACTCGCATTCAAATAACTCTACAAGTTAGTAAGAATCAGTCATAATAAAATGGAAATCAAGGCCCTAAAACAAGGCATCTATCCTTCAATTAAAGTTATCTCTCATAACTCAAAACTCAAGGTGAATAGGTAGTCACAAGGAAACAAAAAACTCATGACCCATCAATTTTCATTATCAAAAACCCATTCTTAATCCTTTTTGAATTATCCAATTCATTATTCATAGGTTCCAACAATGGGTAACCAGATTAATGAAGCTATAAAATTCTATCAATGATTAAAAATGTCCTCTATAATTTAAATCAATTTCATCAAAAATAGAATAGTAATATTCCCAGTTAATATTCCTTTATAATTTATTCTCAACATGAATTGTCAGTTTTCAATATATATATCAATTTAGTTAACCATATAGAGGTTCATTTTCAATTACACATTTAAATTATATCAATTCAAGGATTATAAAATTACATCAAAGCCTATATTTAAAAATGAATTTTTTAAATTTATTTTAATATGATTAATTTTCAATTAATTATGGCTTTACATTATTAAGAAATTTCAACACTCTACTCCAAACATAAGGAAATGATAAAAAATAAATGCAGAGATATCAGACTATCTAGAGAATCATGATACATACAGTTATCATGGTATAATGATATAACATCAACATGTGATCACTATCAAATTCATTATTAATCTATTTCTACAAATCATTTCATTCATTCTATTTCCATCCAAAGTGATAGACCATGCTGAATTTAGAAATGCACATAAATTAAATAAGAGAACCAATGAATCCCCTACCATAATGGCGTCCATTTTCTTCACATGGGAATATATAAATGTTAAAAATCATTAATCACCACTACTAAGATAATGTTTTAACATCCTAAAGAGTTCATGCCAAAAACGAAGTGAAAAGGAAAAAAATAAGTGTCTTCTATTCTCTTAATAAGATCATTCCAATCTTTTATAGGCATCCTCTAAAGGTAACGGATCATCCATTTCTCCTCTTTATTCATGAACCTTTTTTTAATTATGATTTCTGATTTCCAATTGATCATATTGAGATATATTTTTACACATTAATATAAACAAAATTACTATTTACAAGTGATAAGAGACCCATTTTCACTACTATTAATCCCTCCATTGAATCATTGTGTACCCTCATTATTATACCAAATATATCCTGTGATTTTCCATGCCAAATGTTTTTATTGTGAATACCCATAACCATTTCTAGACTAGGGTATCCAACAAGATGAACATATACAGAATTGTTTGGGGACATTCATGCGTTTATCTCAAACCCGTTACTCATGTGATATAATGTGATTAAATATGTTCTTATGTTTGATGATCTATGTGGTATACTTCTTCATCTATATGATGTTAATATGATATGTGGGCCCAGATACACATAGCCCACCAATGCAATGAGTAATGTTTTAATTTCATGATATGACATGTATGGTGCATTAGAGGATGCCCTAAGAACACTATGTTATGTTTTCATTGTGGTTATAGGTGAATTATGTTATGATGAAATTTGTTATGTTGTTATCAAATACCCATGTTGCCTTTATGTTGTCATGATATTTCTTGCCTCATTATACAATATAATTTTTCTCACCACTCTAATATTTCCTTGATATTACTATTGTATCAAATTATTTTTTCACAATATTTTATGCTTTCTTTATTCCCTTAATAGTATTTATATCTCATCCATTTATTATGTACTCTATAAGGTTATCTCATGTTGTTTAGATGATAAATGGAATTTCAAGAGTTTTTTAATGATTTTTTTAATAATTTAATTTATTTTAATCGCATGTTGTTATTATATGAACTACTTTTCAAAATACACTAGGCTTCAGGATTATTTTTGATGCTATTATGTGTCTGTTATATAAAAAATCAGGAAATAATGTATATCAAATATATGGATCATCATAGTTGGAATAAAAAATATGTATAGTTATTTTTGGTTATAGGGTTAAAAACTATTGTGAAACCCATATGGATACTTCTAAACATAGGGAAACATATATAAATTTGTGTAAATTGTATATTAAGTGCCCTCTAATGAAATACTAGCTTTATAAACACATGAAGTGTATGTGGATCTGGAACAGTTTTACCAAGGGGTAATTACCTAAAAAATGGTGAATTGAGCTAGACTCAATCATAAACCAGTACACACTAATAGGACTCTCTACATAATTTTATTGAAACTCGTGAGGGGTATGATTTTGAAAATTCACCAGCTCCTTATGAACTATTATTGAGGAAAGAAAAATGCCCATTAGATTTTATGTTAGGTAAAAGATGATGGATGAAGTAGATTGACATCTAAAAACTTAAATGATAAGAAACATATTTCATTCATTATTTATCACATTAATGTCCCAGGTTTCACGTTTCTTCTTTTAAAATATTAAAAAAATTCATCTGCAATTTTCCATTTCTTCTGGACAATTGATTGAAATTAGAGGAACCAAATCAACATCCAATACGTGGGGGAAATTGGATGACTACCAAAATGATATTCCTAATCTAAAAGGACTAGAAGTCACTAAACTCATTAACATATTTTCTCAATTAACTAAGGTCTTGAATATAATCTTAAATTATAAAAAACACCAAAATTCACCTAAGAACGAGATATTTTTTTTAAGACCTCTATGCGACAAAGTACTCAAACATTTAACGGATAATATGATCAATTAAATGAAGAAATATGGATCAAATAAATTTACAATAGCTTCTCAATACTTTAGTTCTATATGAATGATAAGGTTTTGTGGGTTTTTTTATCATATGTATGGATAAGTAAATCAATGGAGGATGTTGGTGAAAAATATTAAGCATGAAGAGGATATTTGTTTGATTGAAAGGAAATAATTATATATTTTTTTTTATAAATATTCACCGTACACACTATGATGAATAATGTATATGTATATCATTATCCTCATGGAAAAATAATGTTGAAACCATCTAGACATATGTTGAAAATATCATAATACTTTCATGATATGCGTCTATAATATTTATCTCAATGGAATATAAATTTGAATTCTTCAATAAGGATAATTTTTTGAAATTCATTAACAATTAGGGACTTAAATTTCTATGAGGAAATTGTATAATTTTACCTCAAAATTGAAATCATTATCATAGAATATCAATTATTTTATGGGTCTAGTGACCAGAAGCCGAGAATTGATTTTAATATTATTTGTTTGATTGTAAAATATCCTAGGGGTAGGAAGGTAAATCACCCCACTTGTCAAATATATGCGGAAAATAATCCGGCAAATTGATTTAGTGGGATGATGGAATGAATTAATTGTTTGATGTAAAGGCTCCTATCAAGTGATTTTTTTAGGAGAAACCCAAAAATTTGATAGAATAGCGCAATACCCATACCAAACCATTGGCTATTGTCAAAAATCTGAACTCTAAAAAACAATGAATCTATACAAACCATTTCCATAATAATGTGGTTTTTGTTAATAACTAAAGACATGAACCTCTAAGGCTATGAAATGAAGGAAAATTTCATTTCCATCATAACTGTAGAGGTGGATCCGAACAAAGAAGTAGTGACATGTCCACAAGTTATTAATTAAATAATTGAGAGAAATTTTTATGATTATTTTTCTATGAATTTATTCATATATATTATGTTTATTATAACTATTAAAATTCAACAAAAATTAATGGATGTAATTATATCATTGAAAATTAAAACTGCGTAAATTATTTCATCGCAATTATATTACTCCTCTCCTATCGAATTTTGTGGGATGAACATACTAGTGGAACTTGGAAAATTTTATTGGAATTCGATCCTATTCAATTCATGGAATGTATTTCCTTATATCATGCCAATATAACTTTTCTACATAAATAAATCATCCTCAATATCAAGAATTGTCCTCTGAATCAATACAAGTGCAAGGAGGAACCTAAATCTTAACTGATATCATAATATCTAGAATGGATATTATTTCCCTTTGAGAAATTATATCATGATAAAATGATTGAATATAAAGTAAGGATCATACATGAAGACATTCCCATTATGAGGTATTACACTAAAGTGTTTCAAAAATAATTGTCTGGTCTTCCTCCGAGCCATGAGGTTGAGTTCTAAATCGATCTCAAATCTAAATATTTTCAAATATCCATGTCTTATTTTTGAATGACTATTGTTGAACTCAAGTAGCCGAAGAATAATCTTTTTAGAATCTGTATAAAGGGTTTATATGACCATGTTATTTAACAAGGTGTGTATTGATCTTATCCTTCAAGAATGAGGATGAATCAATGATTTTATACCATTATTAACAAGATCTCAACATGATCAATATGAAGTAAAATTATCCACTTACACAAAATAATGACTTGTCTGATATGCTACATGGATATTAGTATTTCTCTGAAGGTGGATCATTAATTGGGATATTATCATGTAAATCTGAATAAGGAGCATAACCAAAATAATTGATTTCATACAATGCGTGAGAACTAAACGATCATAGTGATTCCATTTAAACTCATTATTGTTCCAAAAATCCTTATGGACATATTGAATAGAGTCTTCAGGGATTACCTCAACAAATGTATAGTAGTCTTTATAGACCATATATTAAACTACTACAATATCAAGGGAAAAGATTATGATTATTTTAATACTTACTGAAGATCTTGTGGAATAAAAATATTCATTTAAAGTAAAATTAATAATAATTTTGGTTGTATTATGTAGAATTCCAATGGAATTTTATCACTAGTAAAGGGATATCAATGGACCCTTCCAAAAAATTTGTAATTAAAATATTATCTAGATCAATCTTTATGATGGAAATATATAGGTTCCAAAGATTACCATGTTACTATCATCGAATTGTGATAAATTATTCAGGATTATCAAGCCTCAAGCCAAGATAACTATGAAATTCTTTGAGATTTCTATAATGATGAATGTGTGGAAACATTTAAATATATGAAGAAGAGTATAATCACTCACATTATGCGCACATTTTCCACTAGTGGGGATGGATTTGTTATCTATAATTATGCATCCAAAAAGTGTTTGTGATGTTCACTCATAGAAGAGGACAATGTGATTTTATATGCCTCCATCTAATTAAATATTCATGATTAGAACTACCCAAATCATGATCTAGAATTGGATGTAGTAATATTTTCATTAAATATTTGGTGGAACTATCTGTATGGGGAGAAGTGTGAAATATGATTTTACTATAAATGTTTCAAGTATATATTGGAAAAAATGGAGTTCAATATCCTCAAACATAGGTGGATAGATCTTATCAATTATTATGATTTTATAATAAATTACTATACTTGGAGGTTAAAAAAAGGTGGCCTTACTAAAAAGGATCCTATAACTCCATCCATGAGGAGGACTAAATTGGATCCAATAATAATGGAAATGAAAATTGTATATATGGTAATAATAAATAAGTCTTTCTACTAAATTGATAATAATAATTCAAAACCATACATTATTGATAAGATCAAGGAGGATTAGAAAGGTTCAATGTTTATATAGATGAAGGTAGAAAATATTCCATAGATCTACATTGGTAATGAAATAGTTATTAGTTTTGGATCTTGGATATGTGTCCCATAAAGAAATAAAGAGTGAACATCTAGATTTTCAACATATCACATACCTATCTATTAATCTAGGAATCAATATGGGGTGTAGGGTTTTAAAGAAAAAATATGGTTAGATTACATAAAGATGGATATTGTTAGATTCAAATCTAGATTCATATTGTTGCATTAAGTAATAGTTGAATGGAAAATGTATAAGTGAATGATGAAACAATTTCCAATACATTTATTGAAATGGTTTCCCATACTATTTTTGAAATGGGAATAATAAACAATGGATTTAATCACAAAACTCCATAAGATTTCAAAATTCAATAATGACACCTCAGTGGTTGTCGATCACCTTACAATGTGAACAATTTTTCCTATCAAAGAAGATTTATCTCTTGGAAAACTGAAAATATATACATAAGGGAGGTGTTAAGTATTAATGGAGTTACATTTTATACTATATCTAATTAAAAAACATGTTTTATGTTGAGGTTCTGAGGAATCCTTTGGGAAGCCTTAGATACAGAGTTTAGCTTCAACATTTATTATCAACCTCAGATGGATGGTCATTCTAATAGAACCATTCAAACTCTAGAGGATATAATGATATCATAGTCAATGAATTTCCAAGGATATTGATATTATCACCTTTTCCATAGTGGATTCATCAATGAACAATATTTTTTCAATCTATCATTAATATGGAACCTTATGATAATCTATAGGGGAACATGTGTTAGACTCCAATAAGATGAGTTGAAGTAGGAGTGGTAAATTATGTGACTGAATATTATCAATGATATTCTATTAAATGATCAAACCATTATGTATCATGTGAAATCCATTTAATGTTGATAGAAAATCGATGAAGACAGTCATCAATGAGACCTAGAGTTTGAGGTTAGAGAAAATGTGTTTCTTCAAATATCTCTACTGAAGAAACTCATCAGTTTTGGGGAGAATGGAATACTCATTCCAAAATACAACAACAGCATTTACTTACATTGATGTGTCACTATAGTGGATTATCGACTAGATATCCCAAAAAACCTATGTAATGTACATGATATGTTCAATGTATCCCTATTGATGAATTACATACCAGACCCCTCAAATGTACTGAATCTAGCAGTGGTATCATTGGATAATGTCCTTTTATATGAGGAGAAATTGTTTAATATCTTATTACATATGGGAAATGTTCTATAAAACAATACAATTCTCATTGTTAAAGTGTTGTGGAAGAACAAAAAGTTTGTGGTAAAAAATGGGAACTAAGATATCTGATGAAATATAACTACCCCCATATTTTTAATGGATGAAATAAAAAAATTTGTGATATTTCCAAATGGGGGATAATGAAATGAAGTAGGATTTTATAAATGATATTCCTTCTATGACTGAATAAATGAATTATTATGTAGTATACTTATAGAAAAAAATAAACTTTGTATATTTTTTAATACCCTTATAAAGTCTGTGAAATTTTATAAACTGTTAAGAATCATCACCATTGATAATATAGATATGTTAAAATGATAATATGATTAGTATACATTAACAGTTTTTAAAAATACACTGTAAATAGTCAAAACAAGAGATGGCCTCGACCTTTAGAATCATACCTTATGATGATCATTTTTTTGATCATCCATGGGAAATTACATCAAGGGTAATTTCCCATCACCAATAACTAGAAGAGATTAAACAGCTGAAAATTTATAAAAACCTTATTTGGGAGAAGTTCAATCTCATGGATATCACGACCCAAACAATGTACACTGAACCACCCCATGGAAATATCACAATAGGGTACCTTACCCTTAGGTCATTCACTAGTGTAATAAAGTGATATGTATATATGTAACACCCGAGACTTTTATGTTATATAAATCATCAAAGAAATATTTTTCTACACAACACTTGCTTGGCTTGCTTTACATGAAATCGCGACCTTCATCGATAGCTTGCGTCGTACGCAATACGGAGTTTTACTAAACAATGATATGCTATTAAAATATTATTAAAACTAGCCGTTATGAATAGTAATAACCACTTTTTGAAATTTTATAAATTTTATTTTTCAAACTGGACTTCATTTTTGGATTCGAAATATCGAAATTAGTCTAGGGCAAAATTTTGGTATTTTTCTGAAAACTTTCAATTTTTGATGAATAGTGAAACCACTAAGCGTTAGTTAAAAAAATGATTTTTTCATAAAACATAATTTTACCGCTTCTGTGAGTGGAATTTCAAAAATCCGAGAGACACGGTTGATGTCAGTATGTAAAATGTGGTTAAATGAGAGGAAAATAATTTTTTGTTGAATAGTAACTTTTTACTTTTTTTACCACGGTTAAAAGTAAATAGGGTAATTAAGGGTAAAGATGATATTATTATTACCCTAACACATGTCCTAATTCTATTGGACAAGTTTAATTCTACCAAAAACAAACTTAGGAATAAAATATGACCATTTAGGCCCACTTGGATTAGATTAGGACATTTATTATTAATTTATTTAAAGAAGGGTTAAAATAGTTAAAATCAAAAGTTTAATAAGTAAATAATTTCTAATATGGGGTTATACATAAGATAAATTCGACTATAAATATTCATTAGAAAGATAAAAAGGTTTCCTAAATAAGGGTATTTTATTTGTAATTTTTAGACATTAAATAATTTAATTTATTTATGACAGAATGATGATACAATAGTTATCTTATTAATGGAATATTGACATAATTGATGTTATAAACACCAAAATAAATGTAATTTGAGACATTTTATGCATTCCACTAATTTTTTAGGTTAATATGACATGTTAGTGTTGATTTAATTAACTTTTTTCTAACTAATAAGTCTGTTATGATTTTCACAAAAATAAATTACTAAATAGTGTCAAAATTGACATAAAATAGTTTTTAAAACAAATATTATATTAGTAATTGTTATTTTATTCCTAAAAATATAAGGTTCGGCCAAATGACTTATATAAGGTTATATATATTAATAATAAACCACTTGGGGTTCGTTTGAATGCTTATAGTAAGTTTATTAACCTTATGGTATAAGAGCACAAGAAGATACGGTAAAAGTAAAATTATTTAACTTAATGTTAAATCTAAATGATAAGGTTAAAATAGGAACCTAAACATGTCTAAATTCTATTATATGAGAGGCTTTCTACCCATCCAAACCTGAGCCTCGAAATAAATCAATTTGGAGCTATTTAAAAACGAAATTGACTTTATAATAAAATAATAATTTTAGTTATTCCAAAGGTGCCCCTCTCCTCCCATATAAAAGGGCACGTCCTCCCTCTCTTCCTCACACCACTTGGAGCCTTCGTGCTCGGCCAACCCCTTCCAATTCCTCCTCTGCACTTCCCTAGAGACATCCTAGAGGTCCTGGTCTTTTTTAAAGACCAATTTTAGTGCCCTAAAAGAAGGTCTCAAAGAAGCACTTCAAAGAAGAGGTAATGTCTGTTACCGATTCTTTCATCTTTATTTCTTCTTCCACTTATTCTTCTTTATTTTTATCATTATGAAGTAATAACATAAGAATCACCCATATAATGATATGTTATTATATGTATGAAACAACCCTATTTCACCATCTATCCATCCTACGGAAAAAGAAATCATCGCGCGTGCGTACGTACAGAATACCGTCTCCACGCCGTGGTGTAATCTATTTTCCACAACCACCTTACTTGGATGGGTATAATGGTTTAAATAATGACTATATATGAAGATTATAAAGTAATACTGATTCCGAAATATTATACATACACTCCAATACAATTCCACTATCATAGGAACGATATCATCATTCGTGCGTACGTACGGAATACCGTCTCCACGATGTGATGTGACTCGTTTTACATGATCTTCATTTCATAATGATTATATAAATGAATTGAATGAATGAATATGATATATATTACACTAATACCATTCTGTAAATGAGGTATCTATAACCTAAAGAGAAGAATAATAATTTATTCGACAAGACACGCATAAGAACTAAAAGTTATAAACACCCGAATAACAAGTAGCAATGAAATATTACTACTAGGAAGCTAAGAATATGACCATATATGATATCATAAAAATAAGTATGATTCTGGAATAATTCAACAATATTATTTAAATAATTATACAGGAGGTTCGAACACTTACAAAGCAAATCGGACCTAAGGTAAGGGAAATATCACAATCTCATTTTTATCCGAGATTGTTTATACTTTGGTATTTACTGGGGTGTATTTTATCATCCACATCCATGTTTCCTAAATATGTAATATTATTTAAATCCACCTATAATTGTTAAAATCCATTTTTACCCTTTGGTTAGTTCATAGTAAATGATATGAAAGGA
The DNA here is from genome assembly GCA_963277665.1 of Viscum album. NCBI lineage: Eukaryota > Viridiplantae > Streptophyta > Magnoliopsida > Santalales > Viscaceae > Viscum > Viscum album. Next base: position 1,024,879,932 of record OY728162.1, read on the forward strand.
ATCTTTTATCGTTTTTCGTACGAGGTAGTTTTTGAATTTTCCGAAAAAAGTACGAGAAGAATGTTTTTTTAACTTATACGGAATGAATGGATTTTTAAAATATTATTTCCAAGAAGTTTCCTTTACAAGTTTTCAAGTTTATTTTTAATCAACTTCTTTTAGTTTAAAATTTTATGACATGTTAAGAAAGGAAAAAGGTTTTTAAAGTAAAAAGAATATTTTCCTCAAGAATGAAGTTCAAGTGTTTTATCAAAATTATTTTCCATCTAAGATAATATAGGGTTCTGTTTCTATCCCTATTGTTACATTGATTTGATTATGTTGTGATGGAATTATTTTTATGAATTCCTTTATCTTATATGAATTGTTTTATGATGTCATGTTGCTTATGAATCCCATTTTTATTACATGAGTTATGAAATGATATATGATTTATGATTTTGTGGCACACATAAGAATGGTATCATTATGAGATGGGTGGGACCTATATCTCCCTCCAATGAATTGGGTAAAGACATTATATCTCATGAGATAGACATGGCTGGAATGGTAGGTTATACCGGTTCAGTGAAATAGGACTGAAACGAGGGTGACTCGGTTCATGAATGGACTTTGTCCACTAAGATAGTCTTGGAAATGAGTCTTGACTAATAAGAAATGATTCTCTATGATTATGTGTGTATTCCACAAAGTTTCATGTTTTATGATATGATTATTGTGATTACATTTCACTGCCATGATTTATCCCATTTTATGAAATTATGATCTCTTTTGCAGGTTAATATTTCCAAAAGTTATGTTCTTATGTATATGATGTGATTGATATTTCTTTTGTTTACCGTTACTGAGCATTTGAGCTCACCCTTTTGTATGTTTTCTTTCCCCAGGTCAGGAAAAGTTTATTAAGTAAGATATGCCAAAAGGTACTATAGATATGATGAAATAAATGGGAGACAATGTAGACGTTTTATGAACCAGTTGTTTATGTTTCCCAGTTTCTAAAGACACTATACCTATATGGTCCTTTCGTGGTTTTGTTATATGTTGTAATAAGTATGCTTCAATTTTGAAGTATTAACAATTTATGTAAAGTATGGGTCATTATAGTTGGTATCAGAAGAAAGGTATAGTCAACCTTTGTAGACTAGGATGTGAAATCCTTAGTAAGAACCCTAAGGATAAGTCTAAGCATAGAACACAATCTTAGTGTTTTAGAAATGACCATTAATAACCTAGGATAAGACCTTAAGTGTGAAATATTATTCTTGATTATGTGGTTTTACTATTATAATTAGTGTTTCTCACACTATTCTTCTTGGTTTTAGTCAATGGCTGGAACCCGAAGGAATCGTGTTAATGCGGAATGCGATGGGAAATGCAATGATTGTCCCCCTGAGCAACCAAACGTTATGGGAGATGGAATGCAAAATCTTGTAGCCATTATCACACAACTTTCTCAAGATATGAATCATGTAGGATTTCCAAATGAGCAAAGGAAGGAGCAAAATTCTAATGAATCCTTCATGAGGCAGCGTCCACCTTCTTTCAGCGGGTCTACTGATCCATTAGTTGCTGAACAATGGATTAGTAATACTGAAAAGATATTTTCAGTTCATCAATGTTCGGAACATGATAAAGTCATCTTAACAATGTATCATTTGGAAGCTGATGCTGATCAATGGTGGAATCTTATTAAGAATACGAGGTAAAGGGATGAAATTTAGTCCATGGAATGGGACGAGTTCAAGAACTTATTTTTCAATAAGTACTTCCCTCATATTCCTTGAACAAAGATGGAGAAAGAGTTTCTTGAACTGAAGCAAAAGGATGATGAATCTGTTTGTACCTATGAAGAAAATTTTACAAGAATTTCAAGGTACGCTTCTGGTATTATTATCCAACCTGAGAGTAAGATCGATCGATTCTTTAGTGTCTTAAAACCAAGTCTTCGAATGGCCTTAGCCAGAAGGGACTTCAATAGCTACGAGGAAATCGTTCGATGTGCTCTCAAAGTTGAGATGGAGATTGGAGTAACCCATCAGTCATATGGGTTTGATAAGAAGAGGAAAATAGAATTCAAAGGAAAATCTAAAGAGCACACTGGAAAGAAGATGAGCATTCCCTTACACTCAAAGTGTGGAAATAAACATGGAGGGAGTTGTCTAAAAGGGACAAGTAAATGTTTCAAATGTGGAAAGGAAGGTCATCGTGCATTTAAATGTCGTAATGATGGGAAGAAGATGTCTAATGATGCAAACAGAGGAAGGGATGCACAGAATGATCCTACTACACTTCAATGTTTCAAGTGAAAGGAGATGGGGCATTATGCCAATCAATGCCCAAATCCAAGGGTTGATGATGATGGTCGACGTCAAAAAACTCTTAAGGCTAAAGACAAGGGAAAGTCACTTGCAATTTCTATAAAGGATGTGGAGTACGATAACGATGTGGTGAAAGGTACACTTACCATCCACTCTAAAGTAGAAAATGTTTTATTTGATTCTGGATCCACCCACTCCTTTATTTCTGAATAATATTCTAAGGGTATCACCATATTACCTCAACAATTAGATGTTGAGTTAGTTGTGACAACACCTAATGACACAACACTCGCATCAAAAGTTTATAATTCTTCTCTGATCGAAGTTTGTGGGAAAGTGCTTCCTGCAAATCGTGTGATCCTTCCTATAGTGGAATTTGATGTGATTCCTGGCATAGATTGGCTTTCTTTATATGGACCTCATATCAATTTCCAAAGAAGGGAAGTCACATTTCATATTCCAGATCAATCTATGATCGTCTATCGATGCAAGGATGAACGTAACCTTCCAGTGGAAATTTCTTCCATCTTATGGGTCTTTATTCCACTAAATAAAGGTTATTTATCTCGAATGGTTGGTGAGAAACTCACGATTAATAATATTCCCATTGTACGAGAGTTTGATGATGTCTTTCTGGAGGAATTACCGGGTCTTCCACCAAATCATGAAGTTGAGTTCTCAATAGAACTTGTACCGGGTGCTTTGCCTATTTCAAATACACCTTATAGAATTGCCCCAATTGAGTTTCAGGAATTAAAGAAGCAACTCCAAGAGAATCTTTATAAGGGATTCATACGCCCTAGTGCGCCACCTTGGGGAGCACCTGTTCTATTTGTTAAGAAGAAAGATGGATCAATGAGATTCTGCATTGATTATCGAGAACATAACAAGATCACTATCAAGAACAAATATCCTCTCCCATGAATTGATGACTTATTTGACCAACTATGCGGAGCTCAATACTTTTCCAAGATTGATCTTCATTCAGGGTATCATAAATTAAGGGTCAAAAGGGAGGATATACCAAATACGGCTTTCTGTACAAGGTATGGACACTATGAATTTATAGTGATGTCATTTGTTCTTACTAATTCCCCTGCTATCTTCATGGATCTGATGAATAGAGTCTTTAGAAACTATCCTGATCAATTTGTGGTAGTCTTTATAGAAGTTATTCTTGTCTATTCAAATTGAAAGTAAGAACATGAAGATCACTTGATAATTATATTGATGACCCTGAGAAAGGAGAAGCTTTATGAAAAATTTACCAACTGTGAATTTTGGCTTCAAAAAGTTTCATTTTTGGGTCACATAATCTCAAAATAGGGGATATCTGTGGATCCAGCAGAAAAAGAGGTTATCGAAAGATGGTCGAGACCAACAACAGTGACTGAGATCCGATGTTTTCTTGGTTTTTCTGGATATTATCGACATTTTGTGAAAGCTGTTTCACGATCCACTCACCATGTTTACTCGGAAAGGAGTTATGTTTGTTTGGACGGAGGAATGTGAAGAGAATTTCAAGGAGTTGAAAAGAAGGTTATCCAGTGCACATGTGCTCACACTGCCTTGTAGTGGAGAAAGGTTTGTGATCTATAGTGATGCATCTAAGAAGGGATTTGGGTGTGTTCATATGCAAAATGATATGGTGATAGCTTATGCCTCACGACAGTTGAAAATCCATGAGCAAAATTACCCAACACATGATTTGGAGTTAGCTACGGTAATCTATGCATTAAAGATTTGGAGGCATTATCTTTATGGAGAAAGGTGTGACATTTATACTGATCATAAATGTTTAATGTATATTTTCACACAAAAGGACCTGAATATGTGCCAAAGAAGATGGTTGGAGTTGATTAAGGATTATGACTGCTCAATCCATTACCACCCTGGGAAAGAAAATAAGGTGGCAGATGCATTAAGTCGACAAGACCATGCTAGTTTATCCATGATGAGGATCACAAAAGATCCAATATTTATGGATTTACAAAGGATGGATCTTGGAATTATAATGAAAGGGGAAAAATCATATCTTTCTCAAATGAATGTTCAACCATCTATACATGTGAATATTAAAGAGGCACAGGAAGAAGATGTCGAGTTACAAAAGAATGTGAGAAATGTTCCTGAATTCAACCTTGATTATGATGGGATAATAAAGTTCAGGAATCAGGTTTGTGTTCCTCCCATCCCCGAATTAAAGAAGGAGCTGCTGGATGAGGCTCATAATTCATCATTCTCTATTCATCCTGGAAGCAAAAAGATGTATAGGGACCTGAAAGAGTACTTCTGGTGGGATGGCATGAAAAGAGATATTGCTGAATATGTCTCTCGATGATTGGTTTGTCAGCAAGTTAAAGCTGAGAGACAGAAGTCTAAGGGGATGTTACAACCATTAACCATACCCGAATGGAAATGGGAAAACATCACTATGGACTTTGTCACAGGACTTCATAAAACATCCAAAGGCAATAATGCTATCTGGGTCATAGTTGATCGTCTTACAAAGTCTGCACATTTCATTGCTATTAGAGAGGATTTCTCTCTGGATCAGCTTTCCAGGATATATGTAAAGGAATTGGTATGATTGCATAGAGTACCACTTTCTATTATATCTGATCGGGATCCAAGGTTTACCTCAAAGTTCTGGCGAAGTCTTCAGCATACTCTGGATACAGAGTTATGTTTCAGCACTACTTATCATCCTCAGAAAGACGGTCAGTCTGAGAGAACAATTGAAACCCTAGAAAATATGTTGAGAGCTTGATCTATAGATTTCAAAGGTGGTTGGGATCAACACCTAACTTTGGTGGAATTTTCAAATAATAATAGATTTCACTCCAGTATTAAGATGGCTCCTTATGAAGCTCTCTATGGAAATAAATGCAGGACTCCAACTTGTTTGGATGAAGTTGGGGAAAGAAAGCTATTAGGACCTGACCTCGTTGATGAAATGGTAGAAAAGGTCAGATCTATTCAACAACACATAAGAGCAGCTCAGAGTCGACAGAAAAGTTATGCCGACAACTGAAGAAAAGACCTAGAGTTTGAAGTGGGTGATAAAGTGTTCTTACGAATATCTCCCTTGATGAAGGTTATGAGATTTGGAAAGAAGGGGAAGTTGAGCCCTAGATATATCGGTCCTTTAGAAATATTGGATCGTGTTCAGAAGGTAGCTTACCGATTGGTGCTTCCACTGAATCTCTCTCAAGTTCACGATGTGTTCCGTGTATCTCTCCTGAGAAAGTACATACCTGATCCTTCACATGTACTCAGCTCAGAAGTTGTACCGCTGGAGCAAGATCTTTCTTATGAAGAACAACCGATAGAGATTCTGGATCATAGCGAAAAAGTCCTACGAAACAAGACCAGTCGATTGGTAAAAGTTTTATGGAGGAACCACCAATTAGAAGAAGCTACATGGGAGGTTGAGGATATGATGAGGGACAGGTATTCTCATCTGTTTATTACAAAGTGACGAATTTTGAGGGCGAAATTCATTTTAAGGGGGGTAGAATGTAACACCCGAGACTTTTATGATATATAAATCATCAAAGGAATATTTTTCTACACAACACTTGCTTGGATTTCTTTACACGAAATCGCGACCTTCCTCGATAGCTTGCGTCATACGCAATACCGAGTTTTACTAAACAATGATATGCTATTAAAATATTATTAAAACTAGCCGTTATGAATAGTAATAACCACTTTTTGAAGTTTTATAAATTTTATTTTTCAAACTGGACTTCATTTTTTGATTCGGAATATCGAAATTAGCCTAGGGTGAAATTTTGGTATTTTTCTGAAAACATTCAATTTTTGATGAATAGTGAAACCACTAAGTTGTAGTTAAAAAAACTGAATTTTTCATAAAACATAATTTTACCACTTCTGTGAGTGGAATTTCAAAATATGAGAGACACGGTTGATGTCAGTATGTAAAATGTTGTTCAGTGAGAGTAAATAATTTTTGGTGAATAGTAACTTTTTCTTTTTTTTTACCACGGTTAAAAGTAAACAGGGTAATTAAGGGTAAAGATGATATTATTATTACCCTAACACATGTCCTAATTCTATTGTAAAAGTTTAATCCGACCAAAAACAAACTGAGGAATAAAATATGACCATTTAGGCCCACTTGGATTAGATTAGGACATTTATTATTAATTTATTTAAAGAAGGGTTAAAATAGTTAAAATCAAAAGTTTAATAAGTAAATCATTTTTAATATGGGTTTATAAATAAGATAAATTCGAATATAAATATTCATTAGAAATATAAAAAGCTTTAATACATAATGGTATTTTATTTGTAATTTTTAGACATTAAATAATTTAATATATTTATTACACAAAGATGATGCAGTAATTATCTTATTAATGAAATATTGACATAATTGATGTTATAAACACCAAAATAAATGTAATTTGAGACTTTTTATGAATTCAACTAATTTTCTAGGATAATATGACATGTTAGTGGTGATTTAATTATCTTTTTTCGAACTGATCTTTCTGTAACGAGATTTACAAAAATCAATTACTAAATAGTGTCAAAATTGACATAAAATAGTTTTTAAAACAAATATTATATTAGTAATTGTTATTTTATTCCTAAAAATCTATTTTCCGGCCAAATGACATAGATAAGGTTATGTATATTAATAATAAACAACTTGGGGTTCGTTTGGATGCTTATAGTATGTTTATAAACCTTATAGTATAAGAACATAAGAAGACACGGTAAAAGTAACATTATTTAACTTAATGTTAAATCTAAATGATAAGGTTAAAATAGGAACCGAAACTTGTCTAAATTCTATTTAATGAGAGTATTTCGACCCATACCCACCTTATCCTCGAAATAAATCAATTTGGAGCTATATAAAACCGAAATTGACTTTATAATAAAATAATATTTTTAGTTATTCCAAAGGTGCCCCTCTCCTCCCTTATAAAAGGGCACCTCTTCCCTCTCTTCCTCACACCACTTTGAGACTTCAAGCTCGGCCAACCCCTGAAAATTCCTCCTCTCCACTTCCCTAGAGACATCCTAGAGGTCCTGGTCTTCTTCAAAGACCAATTTTAGTGCCCTAAAAGAAGGTCTCAAAGAAGCACTTCAAAGAAGAAGTAATGTCTGTTACCGATTCTTTCATCTTTATTTCTTCTTCCAATTCTTCTTCATTAGTTGTTTCATTATGAAGTAATGACATCAGTATCACTCATATAATGATATGTTATTAAAGATATGAAACAACCCTATTTCACCATCTATCCATCCTACGGAAAAAGAAATCACTGCGCGTGCGTATGTACGGAATACCGTCTCCACGCTGTGGTGTAATCTATTTTCCACCACCACCTTACTTGGATGGGTATAATGGTGTCAATAATGACTATATATGACTATTATAAAGTAATAATGATTCTGAAATAGTATACATATACTCCAATACAATTCCACGATCATAGGAACGATATCGTCACTCGTGCGTACGTACGGAATACCGTCTCGACGATGTGATGCGACTCGTTCTACATGATCTTCATTTCATAATGATTATATAAATGAATTGAATGAATTAATATGATATATATTACACTAATACCATTCTAGAAATGAGGTATCTATAAAATAAAGAGAATAATATGAATTTATTCGACAAGACACGCATAAGAACAAAAAGTTATAAACACCCGAATAACCAGTAGCAATGAAATATTATTACTAGGAAGCTAAGAATATGACCATATATGATATCATAAAAATAATTATGATTCTGGAATAAGTCAATAACATTATTTAAATCGTTATACAGTAGTTTCAGACACTTACAAAGCAAATCGGACCTAAGGTAATGGAAATATCACAATCTCATTTTTATCCGAGATTGTTTATACTTTGGTATTTACTGGGGTGTATTTTATCATCCACATCCATGTTTCCTAAATATGTAATATTATTTCCATCCACATACAATTTCTTAAATCCATTTTTACCCTTTGGTTAGTTTATAGTAAATGATATGAAAGGAATCTTTTATCGTTTTTCATACGAGGTAGTTTTTGACTTTTCCGACAAAAGTACGAGAAGAATGTTTTTTTAACTTATACGGAATGAATGGAATTTTAAAATATTATTTCCAAGAAGTATCCTTTACAAGTTTTCAAGTTTATTTTTAATAAAATTCTTTTAGTTTAAAATTGTATGACATGTTAAGAAAGGAAAAAGTTTTTTAATGTAAAAAGTATATTTTCCTCAAGAATGAAGTTCAAGTGTTTTATCAAAATTATTTTCCATCTAAGATAATATAGGGTTATGTTTTGATCCCTATTGTTACATTGATTTGATTATGTTGTGATGGAATTATTTTTATGAATTCCTTTATCTTATATGAATTGTTTTATGATGTCATGTTGCTTATGAATCCCATTTTTATTACATGGGTTATGAAATGATGTATGATTTATGATTTTGTGGCACACATAAGAATGGTATCATTATGAAATGGGTGGGACCTATATCTCCCTCCAATGCATTGGGTAAAGATTTTATATCTCATGAGATAGACATGGCTGGAACGTTAGGTTATACCGGTTCAGTGAAACAGGACTGAAACGAGGGTGACTCGGTTCAGAAATGGACTTTTTCCACTAAGATAGTCTTGGCAATGAGTCTTGACTAATAAGAAATGATTCTCTATGATTATGTGTGTATACCACAAAGTTTCATGTTTTAAGTTATGATTATTGTGATTACATTTCACTGCCATGATTTATCCCATGTTATGAAATTATGATCTCTTTTACAGGTTAAGATTTCCAAAATTTATGTGCTTATGTATATGATGTGATTGATATTTCTTTTGTTTACCCTTACTGAGCATTTGAGCTCACCCTTTTGTATGTTTTCTTTCCCCAGGTCAGGAAGAAGGTTATTAAGTAAAATATGCCAAAAGGGACTATAGATATGATGAAATAAATGGGAGACAATGTAGATGTTTTATGAACCAGTTGTTTATGTTTCCCAGTTTCTAAAGACATTATACCTATACGGTCCTTTCGTGGTTTTGTTATATGTTGTAATAAGTATGCTTCAATTTTGAAGTATTAACAATGTATGTAAAGTATGGGTCGATATAATATAGACCCTAATATTATGAATTTATATATATATATATATATATATTTATTATATATATTTCTTTTTATTTTTATTTATAAATGATTAATTAATGATTTTGAAAAAAAATATATTTTAATATGGCAGAACTCAGTTTTTTTTGGAAATACACAGTTTCACTCAAGAATCTCTTTTTTGATTAATAAAATATTCGTTTAAAATTTTTTTTTAATAGAATAATATTATTAAATTGTATATTTTGAATAAAAATTAAAATATAAATTTAGTATTTCATTTATAACTATTATAAGGTTTAGAAAACGGTTACTATCATAAAACCTATATTTTTCAATAAATATGTAATTTTATTTAAAATTTTAATTTCTCAAAAATTATATAATTTTTTTATTAAATTAATATCAATTTTGGATTTTACATAATGAAATTATCCAACCATTATTTTTTCATAATTTTCAGAGACAATAAATGTTTTGGGTGAGAATAAAACAAGTTATAAATATACAATATGTATTATAACATCATAATGACTCAAAATAGATATAACATTTTCCATAAAATATATCAATGAACAATTTTGTTTTCCAGTTATATTAATGTGTTTTGGGATATTGTTTTATTTTATAAACCCTTAACGAATCATCCAATAATAATTAATATTTTATGGTTTTAAAATCAATTCATTAAAAACATGACTCACTTGTACATCCCCATTGATGTTATATTAATGAGTTAGGTTATGAGATTTATAAAATAGTTAAAGCAACTGCATTTTGTTAGAAAACATGGCATAAACTAGGTGAACATTTGTGGGTTTTATTACATAATCCAATAGTGTTGAAAACAAAAATTTGGAAACAATTAATGCACTCTCCTATCATTTACTGTATAATCCAACGCGTCATCACATTCCTCTTCACTCAAGACACATTTAGTATGAAATTACTCTTTACTTCCCTATCTCGATCCCTCCAATGGTTCCCCATGATTATAAAAATATCCCCCAAGCTATTTGAAGTGTCCTCTCATGTTATGGGATCCACTTCTCCTCTTTATTGTAACACATTTTTAAATTATTCCATTTGATTTCCAATTGTTCATGTTGGGATATGATTTCTAGTATCCCTTGTTATTTCTTTATGATGTCAAAGTGACATGATAAAAATTTCAATATCATTAATCTATATTATCAATTATTATGTACCCATGTTATATTGCTTAAAATATCAAGTGATTATCCCATGCCAAACTATTATATTTTGAATGCCTATATCCATGTCCACTCAAGGTTATTATCCTAGTTGTGACTATCATTAACTGATTCGGTACATTCATTTGTATATCTCATTCTACTTAATCATTGAATTAAATTTTTTAAAATATGTTTATATGTTGAATGATCAATGTGGCACAATTATTCATGAACATTATAAGAATGTTACTGGTGAGACCATTATTATATATCCCTCCAATGCATTTGGTAATTTTATAAACTCATGAGATTTCATGTATACTGAATCTGAGGTTATTCTTTGAACTCTATGTTATTTTTTATTTCTGGTATTGCTTGAATTATGTTATGATGTTATGTTTTATTTTTTTCACATTCCCAGGTATCATTTATTTCAACATGATAAATCATGCCTCATTGTTCAAGATTATGATTCTCACCCCTCTTACTTTACATGAATATGATTTTTTGGATCACATTTATTTCATTACCTTATTACCTTATTTTTTATTACCTTACGAGGATTTATAGCTCAACCCTTCATTATATAAATCCCTTAGTTATCTCATACAGTTTTATTAGATCTATCAAATTTAGGGAGCTTGTTATTGGAATTTTATATAACGAAATTATATTCTTGAAGAAATTTTTTATGCTATGTAACTTCTTAATCAATGATGGAACGTTTTATGATCTTTTGGGATAGAATTATGTGCACCTTTACATAATAACTCTTGATATAAATTGTATCAATGGTACGGGTTGTTGAAACTCCGCGATAATTATATGAAATGTTTCTCTTTATATAATTTTATTCATTTGATATATTGTGTTACACATAACATCGAGTCCATAATAACCACGTAACAGTATTATAATATTATTTATCTATTATATCATAGCCATTATATTGGTGGGTGTGAATAATAATAACTAAATTATAAAAATATATGGTCTAGATAGTTATAATATGGATTCATTATTTATCCTTCTTAAACGACCGAAGTATTTATGAATTTTTATTAATTTGATAATCAATATTTACAGGTTTAGTGGTAAATTTTACATAGTCCGTTAAACCAAATAAACTAATAATTTTTCTAATACATGACCATTTAATTCCCTTGTACCAATTGCCCAACCAAAATCCCCATCGTAGTTGATGCTGATTATTTTAAACCACAACTATCAACCTACAAAGATGCTCAGCTATCAATAACACTGCATGAATATATGTGTCTGGTACTAATGGAAAATCCATACCTTCTCAATAATCCAAATTTGAGATTATTTTAGGTTTTTTATCCTTGTTCTAACCTCGTCTGGGACTCCACCTAGGATCAGATCCAAGGGATGTTTTGCTGAACATATTCCCATCTGACAAAGCTGGCTTCGCCAGACTCCACATCTGTAGGGTTGTCCACTTTATCTCATCTGATTGCCAACTAATTTTGATTCCATACCTATTATAAAACTTCCTATATGAGCCCCATTAAATGACTACCTCCTTCTATTGGACTCTATAAAGCATGCCTATATCATCAAGCCGAACCGACCAAGTCGTTGCCAAACCTTCTTCTTCGTCATGCCTTCTTCATACTGTCAGCATCAAGCCGACCTCACAAAAAAACATTCCATGAAGCTACAACCCTCTCCCCACCTAATACCACTTAGTTTCACACCCATAGTGCCTTATTCATGCCATAAACATCAATCATTCCATGATTCCATTACCCCCTCTATTTCCATTCCAGCTCTACCTCCACCATGTCGAGCCGACCACTCCCAACCCCAACACGTCTCCTTTAAATCCCCTAATATTGGGATTTCATGTATTGAAACCGAGTATCATTATAGTTTATGTGGATTCCTTTACTCGTATGGTAGTTCCCCAACTATGATTCCATAGATATATAATTATCATAACTGATATCTCAAATTATTTTAAAAGAAATGTGATGATTTTTCAGAAATAAAATTTATACATGCATTGTATTTTTGTAATAATAAACTAAATTAATCAATATTGGTTAATTATTTGAATGAAAATTATATATTATTTAACTTATCAACTGTTTTAAACAATCAGAAAATATTTTTTAGGCATAATATAAGAATAAATTCAATTTTAATCTTAAAAATGAAATCTTTTTAATGATAACTTTTTCTCTAATTTCCTGATCATAATAAATTATTAATTTCATCCATTTAGAGGTATAGAATTAGTATAAGTAAACTTAATATTTTAAATTAGGAGGTTCAAATTTGGTAATTGGGCCCCTTTTATTTTTCGTTAATATGTATAGTAACTATGGTAAAATTTATCACCTCATTAAAGGGTATATAGGGTTAATATAGATAAACAATAAGTGATAATGCCATTATATTTCACCCAAGTTATTATTGGATAAATATAATTTAAATATTATCACATTATTCTCTATATTAATTTGTATAATTGACACTTTATCATTAAATTAATTTTATACTATTGAAATTAAAGAATGTAACACAATTCAACTCTCTTAGTTCTTAATATGCTATATGTGTTCACATATGAAAAAAACAATAAATGAATAATTCATAATATTAATTTTGTGAATTACGAAAATAAATTAATGATGGTAATTTATTTATAATATTTAGGAATTATATAGTTATCTTAAATACTTACACAATACCAAAACAATATATCATCAATTAATGTAAAATAATATAAATTATATAAAAATATAAAAAGGGATATAATATGATAAATTTATACTATTGAAAAAAAATACAGGTTTTTATGTCTCATTAGTTTTTTCTTAAGGTTAAATTAAAATTAAAACATTTTAGTTTTGTCTTTTAACTCAAATTAAATAAAGAGTTTAAAAATTGAACATAATTATATTAAAACAAATTAATTTATGAAAATATTTTAAAATATTTAAAATATTTTTAAAAGACAAGGGGACAAAGATATGGTAAAAAATATCAGTATTTGGCCTTTTATCGTCAAACTTCCAATTTATATTTAAAAACACACATCCCATTAATATTGATAAAGTTGTTACGGTAGTTAAATAATAAATTAGTTAACAAAGAGTTTATCAAAATTATAAGGCTTTAAATAGCAAGAAAACATGTATAAAATGAATTTTTTATGGGACAAAAACACTATCCAATCTTATAATATAATCCCTTGAAATTTTTTTGATATTTCTCCAGAACTATATTATTATAATTTATTCTTTTTTGAAATTCCAAATGTTCCCCTCAACACAATTATAAAAGAAAAGCTCCCCCCACATTTCATTACACCACTATGATCCTTCCATATCTAACAAAATATAAAATATTATATTATATAATTCCCTATACACATTCAATAAGTTACAATATTACTAAAAGCCCAACCCTGGTTCCCATTAGAGGATATTTAATAGAGTAATTTCAATGAAGAAGTAATCAATTTGGTCCATCAGTTTTTACTATATTCTAACTTTCCGTCTAAAAATATAAGGTATTTATCTTAAAATAATTTATTAAATATAATAAATTTTACTAAATTTTATTATTATTATGAATACACCATTATATACCCTCTTTCTCATCAAATGATTAGTGAAAGTATCGGTCAGGAAAACATACATCTTATTGTCTCCATGGATCATTACAATTCATTTTTTATAACCATATTTTATGAATGGTTATTATGACGGGATTAATGTTTATTTATGATATATTAAAATTAATTTCATATTATAAATTATAATATCATGTCTAACTCTTACCATCCAATATTTTGGGAAATAATAGTGTCTCACGTGCATACATGTGCACTACTACATCGATGAAGCGATGTGATTCGTTTTTTATTTATATTTTATATTTATGATAGTGATTTTAATATTAATTAATATATATTTGAAATATATGATATAATAATGATCTTATTAGGTGAATTGATTTAATCTTTCCTATATTTCATCAATTAACAAAATGAAAACAACGTTCAGGCATACGTACACCCTATGATCTCCATGAACGGTGCAATTAAATTTTCTATCTCTAAATTTTAAAGATGAATATAAATATTTATAAAATATATATATATATATACATAATATTTATATCATGATTAATATTTTCCATATGATTAAATCAAGATAAATATGCATGTATTGGTACTACTATATAAAAATACTCATGATAAATGAAATATCTAACCAATGAATATGGCGATTTTCATAAAAGAGGTGTTGAAATTTCATAATGGTATGATATATAATATTCTATGTTTTTACATTATTCTAGTATAGATTCATAATAAATTTAATTATGTTATATAGTTGGTTAGATTTCTTTAATTCAAACTCAATGTATTTATTTTATGCCAGAATCTCATTATTTTTTGGGATTGTTGTGATTATGTTCTGATGATAATATTTTTTGATATAACCCTAAAGAAACATATAATTATTCATATGCTTTGTCTATTTATATAAAATACATGTTTTGATTTCATTTTCCCTATATTATGTATTCATAAAACCAATAAATATATTTTTATGAGAAATTTACTCCATATCTTTATTTTGAACAAAAAAAATTCTTCCATATCCATATTTATAATAATGGTATAAATAAGGATTTTAATATTCTCTTATGATTGTTTATATACATTTTAACCCTTTTTCATTTTTTGAATAATTTTTTAAGGGATAATTATTTTCATTTTATGTATGGGGTAATTTATAAACCTTTTATATAATGGTGTGAATGGAATATATTTAACTAATGTAACATGAATATATTTGACCACCATCATTATTAAAATATAAAATATTGATTTTTTTATTTTTGTAAAATATTATTTCAAAATAAAATTATTTCTATCATATTTTAAATCTCTTATATCATAAGTGGTTTCAAAATTATAGGGGGAATATTACAAAAAAATTCCATGTGATCTTTGAAATTCATTTTCCATCTGTAATGTCATCCTTTGATGATACACAAGATTTAACGGCGATAAGATCTAATGATATAGTCTTTATTTATTCTTTAGATGGTTTATGTTTATTATTATAATATTTTTTGTAAACCCATTTACAAATTGGTTATGCTATGATGAAATTTTTATGAAACACATTTCTTCACATCGGTTATTCTATGATGAATGTTTTATGAAACCAATTTCTTTTCATGATTTATTATTTGATGAATTATTTATGATATCTTGGCACAAATATGTATTCATTTCATTATGTGATTGGTGGGACCTACATCTCCTTCTAATGAATTTGGTAATGGTTGATATATCATGATATAAACATGACTTGAAATGTAGTTGAACCCCATTAATCATGGGATTTTTTATATAATGATAGTCATTGGAATGAACCCTTACTACTATGATGGTTTGGGTAGTGAACCCATTCCACTATGATAGTTTTAGAACATATCCACTTCTACTAAGAGGATTATTTTCTTCTCTAGTGTGTATTCCATACTTGTCCTTTGTTCGTGTTATGCTATCATGGCTCCTGATATTTCATTCAGTTAGGATTCATGTGTTATGAACTACCAATATTTATTCCATGGCATAATATTTTAATCTATGATATGTAGGTTATGTTTTTAAAAATTATAAATCATGTTCTCAAACCCTTATTCACTTATTATACTTAGGTGATCATTGATATCTCCATTGATTACCATTTCTAATCATTTAAGGTTATCTATTGTTTTTTTCCTTCAAGAGGATATGATGATGGGTATTATGTACTCAAAATATTTCATACCACTAGAGAAATATTTTTATATGGAGAAATACCATTATATATTAATGATCATATAGATACATTTAAATTAAACAAAACCACTCACATAGTCAATATTTTGTGATGATATGACTAATTTGAAGAATCTATGTGGGAAGCTGATGATGCGAAGAGGCAGAAGTAGCCTAATCTGTTTTATCAGGGCTACTAATATCAATGGAGTAATTAATTTTTAGGGGTTTATAGTGTAACACTATGTTAGTTTTAGGATGTATTTCTCTTTACATAATTTTATTTATTCGATAGCTTGCATTACACGTAATAACAACTTTAGATAATCAGAATATTATTATTAAAATAATGTGCATCTAATACCTCTTATTAATAGTAAAGGATGTTATAAATATATAGAATTTAATTATTCCAAATATTTAGTCTACAAATTAATATAAATAAATAATTAGTTATCAAATTATAAGAATTAAAAATAAAAAATATTTTAAAATTTTTTTTTTCTGAAATTTGTTTCTTCGAGGAAAATGGTTGTAAATATTAATAAATTAAATTAGTCCACATTGGTGATATTTCAGGAATGTATGTATTTTTATCTAGATAAATGTATTTATACATTCAAATAATATTTCATTATATGTATAATACAATAATAAATCTACATTTATGCATAAAATTGAAAATTTTCCTAAAAATTGTTTTTATAAATTTTTATGAAATTACATTAAAATTAATTATTATTATTTAAAGGTATTTATATAGATACAAATATATTTATGTTTAAAATGAAGAGGTACAAATTTTTTAATTAGGAACCATTTAAATTTGGTTGAAATGAATAGTAACAATGATAAAATTATCCATCTCTATAAAGGGTATGTTGGGTAAATATAAATTAAAAATAATTGATAAGGCCATTCTTTTTAATCATGATTCATATTGGATGAATAAATTATACCTTCATAAACATAGGATAAAAATTTTGTTATTTAATGTAAACTATTCCATGAAAATTACAAATATATTAATAAATTCATGGAAAGTTAAAAAATATAGTTGTTTATGTTATAAATATCCTTTATCTATTCACTCATGGACAACATTTAATGAAAAATTATTATTAATAATTATTTTAATAATGAGATAAAATTTATGATGGAAATTAATTTCTGAATTTTACGTATTATATAATCACCTTAAATTCTTTCACAGCACCAAAAAATTGTTCATCCAATTAATGGGAAAATTAAATAAATGATGTTAAAAATTCAGAAGAGATATAATATTAGTGTTTTATAGTGTTCTTTTTATTTTATTTGTCTATATGACATATTGGTGTTGTGTTAAAATAATATATTTGAATTAAAACTTTACATTGATGGATTTAAAGTAAATTTAATCAAATAACATCAAAATTGATAAAAATTATATTTTATAAAAATAATATTTTTAAAAATTATTTACAAATCATAAAAATAATGAAAATAAATAAATTTATTATATGGTCTAAAATGTTATTTCTTTTCTGTTTATGGGAAAAATTTCACCTTCTATATAAAAAATTTGAATCCCATTAATTTTGAATTCGTTTACATTAGTTACAATTAAAATTGGTTAACAATGGGTTAATGAAAATGGAATTGTTAAAAATAACTCAAAATCAAGTCTAAAATACATTTTTTATCTAATTACAACCATATTAAATTTTATATTATATTACCTCATAATTTTCAGGTATATTACTTGTGAATGTTTTTCTTATAATATAATCTTATAAGAATTTCAAAAAGTGTGTGTTACAACAACAATAAAAGGTTTCCTACTACCTCACTTATTTACAACACATTATGAAAAATATCTACCATAAAATGTACCCATTTATATTATAAAATTCCAAATAAATGTTTAATAGGTTCTTTTCTTCCCAAAAGACGATCCCTAGAGCCGCTTAGAAGAAAAAAAGAGAGTCATTTAAACGATGTGGTAGTTGCCTTAAAAGATCACTTTCAATTCTAATATTCTTTACCTAATCTATATATGTTTTATATAATATAAAATAATAATTCAGTATCATATATGTGATGAAATTTTATTATAATTTTGAAATCACTATTATAACCCCTCTTTTACATAAAATGAGATGTAAAGGTATATCCTCTCTATACGTACGACTTATCGTCCCTACATATAGATACGATTCATTTTTCCGCACCAATATTTTTGGAAGATAATTATTATAGATTTATTATTTTGAAATTAAATTTATTACTTCATTATATGATATTAATTATAATATCATTTATAACTTATTAATATCCAATACTTTGGTAAATTATAACTTCAGTCATACATATATGTGGACTGCCACCTCCACGATGTGATGTAATTCCTTTTTGTATTATATTTTACATGGAAGGAAATAAGGATTAATTTTATGATTATATATGATATATATGATAATTATACTATATATTTTCTTTAATATTTACCTTTTATTACATTCTAGTCATTTAAAAAAATAAAACATTATTCTTGCATTTATACTTCCTACTATCTCTATGAATGGTGTAATTTATTTTTATATCTCTAAAAATAATGGATAAATAAAAATATTTATATAATAAATATATATTTTGTCTAATAATAATTCATATTATATATATGATGAAACTATGATGAATGTACAAAAACTAGAACTACTGAGCTTAAATACTCTTGATAATTGAAAAATTTAACACCCTAAAATGACATTTTTAATAAGTAACTATTTATAAAAAGATCATATATGATATAATAAGTATAAAAATTAATAGGTTAAATAATTAATATAAATCATAATTTATTATACATGATGTTAGTATGCTTTTTAAGGAAGGATAACTAGAGGTAATGGTTTTCTACCACAATCTCAATATTTATCACGATTGTTTATGATTTTGTTATGATGTTGAAATATTATGATCTAACTCTCAGTAAACATATAAATTTTAATCTTCTCTTATTATTTATTTAAAAAATATTTTTCCTTCAATTTAATTCATCTTGTGTACTCATGAAACCTGAAATATGTTCTTATGGATGATTTACTTAATTTCTCTATTTGGTTGAATTTTTTTCTTCTATATCCATATATTCTAAAAATAATTTAAATAAGCACTTTAGTATTCACCTATGAATTATTTAATACATTTTTACCTATGTTTTAATTTTTAGAAATCTTATTGAATTGAATTTTTTTTTAGTTTTTTGAATGTGGTGCTATTTTTATCATTTTTATAATGTTGTAAAAGGACCATTTTTAAATTATATGGTGTGAATGGATTTTGCCTCCATCATGACTAATATTTTATATTAATCTTTCTTTTTCATGTTTACAAGGTGATTTTCAAGGAAAATGATTCCTTATTATTTAATTATTTTTTTAATAACTGTTTTGAAATTGAAAATGGTTTTTTTCCATTGGAAATGTTCTAATATTTCTTGTAAAATCCTTTTAAATATAAAATGGAATCCATTGAACTTTCATAAGGTTTACTTGAGATTTAATCCAATGATACAATAATTATTAATTTTGTAGATATTTTGTTTTTTTGATGATAGGAATTTTATAAAATATGTTTGTTTTTATGGGTTATGTAATGATGAAATATGTTTAAATCCCATTTCTTTTCATGGTTTATGATGTGATGAATGTTTTATTAAAACCATTTATTTTCATAGGTTATGATATGATTTAAGATTTATGTTATTTATCCACACATATTTAAGATTTGAATTATGTGATAGGTTGGACGTATACCTCCCTCCAAAGAATAATGTAAAGAATGATATATCAAGAGATAAATATGACTAGAAAAGGGAGCGAAGCTTGTTCATTAAGTGTTTTTTTTTCACTGCGAGTTTATTTGGATTGAACCCTAACTTCTATAATGAATTAGATAGTATTCTCATTCCCTTGTTAATATCTTGTAGAAGATACTTGAATAATAAATAAAATATATTCTATAATTTTTGGAATTATACAATTCCACATCTTATACCAATGTTATACTCTTATAGATCAAATAAATTGATTCCTTTATGATTCATTTCTTTTAAACTTCCATTATTTAAACCATAACCCAGGGTTTTGATCATTTATTTGAAGGTTATGGATTTAAAATGTTAAACTCATTGTCTAATACACTTATTATCATGTCATACTAATGTGATCAATAATATCTCCATTTATTACCCTTACTATGAATCTGATCATACACTTTCTTATGTTTTCCTTCACTAGGTTATGAAGAGTGGTATTAAGTATGATTTTACTAATAAGGATTCTAGTTATGACATAATTAGTAGGAGAACATGTTTTTATTTTAAAAACTAGTTTTTTATGTTTCCATTTTTAGAAATAAATAAGAACAATATGATTCGAGCCTAGATCCATTTGTTATGTAAAGACTATTCCTTTATTTACATTTAATATCTATGAATGAAAACTATGGGTAGCTGCAGTTCTCATATTGTAATGTTCTCCTATAGTGATACACACACACATATATATAATTAGTTTGACAATAATTTATCTTTAAAATGAATATAAATTACTTTGATTTTTCTAATAAACATTTAATCGTATCTCTCCACTTTTTTCCCTCCATACTCTACTTGCACATCATAAAATAACATCTTTTTTTTTACTAAATTATTTTTATATTTTTTTAATTAAATTTTATTCACACGCTATTAAGAAATATATTTCCATTATAATGTAAAACGTTGATTCTTTACAAAACATTTATTTTAGAATAATTTTAACTTTTTTGATAGCTTCCATTGCATGCATCACCAGGTTTAAACAAAACATGATAATCTATTAAAATATTATTTACACATGAATATTTAAACCTAGCCATTAAATGTGGATGTTTGAATAGAAATAGTTTCATTATGAAACTATATAGTTTAAACATATAAATTTTTTATCTCTTTATATGAAATAAAAAAGATAAAAATATAAAAGAAAATTTATTTTTTTGGAAAACATTCATTTTTTTCGAAAAGTCTATTTAGTCGCACATTATGAAAAGAAATGAAAATTCAATATTTATATCATTTTGAAAAAAATTATTTTATAAAATGAACATATATTTTGAAATATTCATAGAAATATTATCTTAGGGTTCATTTTTTGGTTTTTCCTGAAATGTTTCATTTTTTGATGAATAGGGAAAAATACTACATTTTAATTAGAAACGCACTTTTGTATAAAATATCTATAATATAAAATTATATATTTAAATGGATTAAAATTAATATCAGTTAAATTATATATCTATTTATATAAATTTTTTAAATGTAATTTTCTTTATTTTTATTTTTTATATAAAAACATTCTAAACTTTTGAACATTTTCTCTCTAAAAACACTCTTTTTCATCACATCATCATGATTACTATTAAATTAAAATTTTAATCATATGTGAATAGAATTGGGAAAAATTTATTTCATATTTGGAATAATACTAATTTAAATTAGATTATATGTTAGAATTATTTTAAAAAAATAGATAGAGAAAATATTAAAAATTATTTATCACAGCTAAAATAAAAATATGTTTCCCATGGGGTAAAATTAAGAAGATAAGGGTTAAAATGACCTACCAACCAATAAAAATAAAATTTTATATACATTTTTTTACGTTATCCTTCATAATTTAGACTATGTTATCAATTTTATTCATTATCAACATGAATAAATTTTTTCCTTTTTTTTATTCTTTTTGGAAATGTCCATGTATTTTCTATGATGGTCCTCTTTCCCCACTTATAAAATAGAAATTAATTCCCTCACGTGTTTATACGTATTAGAACATTTGGATTGAAACTAAACTGATAAGATTCCTAACTAAATCCTTATACACACATTACATATTCTATTCTTCCCAAAATACAAACCATATGGTCCTTAAGAAGATATACAAATGAGGTTTTTTCGAAGAGATAATAATTGTCTTCTGTAAACTCCTTATTTTTATTTATTGTTTTACAACCATATATTATGTCTTCAAAAATCCAATATAATAGCACCAGTATATTTCATATACTTATATATTATTTTATTTATTTAATAATATTTATCTATCACCACTTCCATAAAAATGGAAAATAAATCCTTGATTGTGTGTATGGTGGACTACTGCCTCGTAAAATGATGTAGTTCAGTATCCATCACAAATATTAAAGGATAGATATAATGATAAAATTATCACATGAATATAAAATTAATGATATTATTATATATATGAAAATTAAATATCACATATATCTATTTGCATTCCCTTTTATTTATAATATGCTAATTTCACTCATATGAACAGAATACCAACACCTTGAAAAGTGGTGTGATTCATTTTTCACTTACACATTTCATGGAAGTTAATGAGGATAAAATTAATCTATAAATGTGATATATATCATATGATATTTATTGTTTTATATTAATATATTACCCACTTCATTACACTTTCACTCATTTAGGGAATGATATCATCGCTCGTGTATATATATGACATATTGTCTCTATGAAGTGACGCGACTAAATTTATATGCCTAGCATTTATGAATAATTATAATAATTTATATAACAAATATAAATTATATTTATAACATTATTATTATTTTATTTATTTTTTATTTATATCCTATGTATAATTACTAGAACTTTCATTGAAAAATATGCATGAGAAAACAAGACAATTAACACCAGAAATAATAAAAATAATTGTATAATTTTAAAAAACAGGTTCTAAATATCATAAGAGGATAATATATGATATTATAAATTTTATTATGGTTATTTTATATGTTAATAACATATTTAAAACAAATATAAATTATTTTAAATCATGTTCATCGAAAAGGAATTTTGAGGTAACAAATTTTATCTCAGTTTCAATTTCATTGTGATAGTTTTGTTATTACGAACCATTCCTCCATTACGTGGTGTATATACATCCATATTGAAGTATTTAACATGAACAATAATTTATCTAAGATTGTTAATGATTCAATTCATTAATATATATATTCATTTTAGCATGTGTATAAATATTTCCTAAACTATATACAATTTTCACATACGATGTTTACATAGAAATTTATTCGATTAACTATAGTTATATCAGTAAATCCTTGTTCATTAATCAATGAAAATATTTGTTAATAAGGAAAATTATTAATGAATTAAGTTTATTATTGGATGTATGAGGAATAAATTGGATATGATGTTAAGGTTCAGGACCAGCTATAATATCTCGTCGATGCATTGATAAGTATCGTGGGACAAATAAGATGGGTTATTACCCATTAGTTTTAAACTCTATAGTATAATGATCATGATAGTAGAGGAATCATGATGACATGGATTATAACATATTATAATAAATCCCTTCCTTCATTTAATATAAGTTTATTATAATATTTCTATGATTTTCATTATGCTAATATCCTTAGATTCTTTTCATTATTAATTATTGATTAAATGGTTGGTATTTTTGTAATATAACTTTCTATATGGACTATTCCTAATCTTATCATGATATTAATGTTACAGAAATTGAATTCATTTTCAGTTACTCACCTATCTATGTATATTATGATTTTTTATTCATGATTGTAACCATTGTACTTTACCCTTATTGAAAATTTGAGCTCAGCCTTATGTTATTTCCTTTTATAATGATATGAAGAAGAAATCTCTGAATTTATTTTTTGGGATGAAATTAATTTTATTTGCATATGTACTATGGTTTATTTTATATTCTCAATTTCAGATGGCTATCATGTATGTATAAGGATCTCTAAAACTACTAAATTGATCAGTACTTCAAGATATCACACTTTGTAGCTTTTCTAATAAAATAAAGTAAGACACTAGCACCATATTACTGGGGTTCGGTTCATTATAGATTGTATGATAGAAAGGGATAATAAAATCATTTTGAACTCAGTTAAGATAAAAATATATTAGGGAACATTACACTATGATAGACATTGAGGATTTCTGAAGAGTAAAATCCTAAATTATTTAATGAATAGATTATTGGGATTTTCTTATGAATACAACCCTATTTGGAATCTATAAGTGGAATTAGTTCTAGAATGGAGATACCTATGTGTAATAAATCTGAAAATATTGCATTAGTATTGACCAGATAATCACCTAGTACATGATAATGGGCATTACATTGCACCTAGTTTGACACTCCCTGGGAATATTGTTAGGGAAAATCAAATTTTCATTATAAACCATTATGAAGGATGTGATAATAAATTTATCCCTAAATAAACCATGTTTATGACTTTAAGATTAATAATGAATGATAATTGTTACAAAATATTTTTAATTCTAAATAATTATTTATAATTTATAATTTACACACTAATCCGGTATATTCTATTGATTAAAAATAGCACCTGGAAGGTATAAGGGTACTAATACTCATAGCTCAGGTAGTGATTTATTAGTTAGGAAATATAATAAATTAGTTATAGTAACTGAGAAAATTGTGGCGGTACTAGTGAATATTAATTGGGTTATTAAAAATAACCTATCCCTAATGCAGAAACGTATTACATAGTGTAATTTTCTTACATTATATCATTTCTTGTGATAGAAACCCACAACATTTCGTCCAACTAATAATCCAAGGGAAGATAAGAAATGAATTATGTCTTCGAATAAGATATTTATTGGCTTGGGAGGCAGTGAAAAATAAAAGGATAAAATTGTATTATATTGTCTTATGGGTGGTTTTCATTAATGGTGGTTATTGATCTAGAATAATATAGTTTAATAGGAAATAAAACTCATTGACTCAAATGATTTTAATGAGACATTTTTGGAGAAATATTTCCCTCTTAAGAAAAAAACTAAAATAAATATAAAATACCGTAGCTAAATGAAAAAGGTAGATGAAAATATATTTTTTATGATGCCACATTTGTAATGTTATCTAGGTATACTATGAATTATATTTACAACATGGATTGAATTACAGGCCATTTTTCTATGGGGTTACAATAAGTATTTAATGGGCTTTGGCCACTGCAGTTATTTCATCATACGATGAAATATTTTTATGTGAAAAAAACAAGAATTAATTATAAAAATCATATATATTAAATGGAAATCAAAATATGTAGAGGTTATTAGAACACCATAAAAAAGGTAAAAAAATTTTGAATATGAAGAGCACATAATTAAATCCACCCTATAAAATCTCTGGAATGAAACACCCTGGGAAATTCATGATAGGATTGTCAGTATTTTAAATGTCTGGAGATATGGTCCATGATTATAAAAAATTAAAAGGGAATAAATAAAACATAGTTATTCTATGTTTCAACTACAGTGATATGGGTCACTATGAAAATAAATTCCCTAAGGGTCAAAATAATCCACCTTATAAGAGTCCATGGGGAGAATGCCCATCTTATGAGATAAAAATTCTAGAGGTGGAAGTACCCAATGATTTTGTTCCAGATAATTTATTAATATATTAATATTTAGCTAATAATTTATATTATTTTTTATCTTAACACTCAATTATAACTTCATGGTTTTTTATGAAAATTAGATATTTCTCTATCATTCTAAGAAGGGATTTGGCAGTCAAAACTCATAGTGCAATTTTCACTCCAATATGTATATTTCAAGAAGCCCCCAATATGTCATATAAACTATAAGAAACAATGATTTTATGGAATGTATCTATTTAAATAAATTAATTATCTATTATAAGATGTGTTTCACAGAACACAAAGCTTAAACATACTCCAATATATAATTATTTTAACCCAACCATTATAACATAGTCGTTAAATTTTAGGTAATGAATTGTATTAACCAAATTTTTAAATAAATAATAATCCAACACATTTTTAATGTATTAATTAATTATTTTTGAATATTAACATAATTTTTAGTAGTCATATTAATCTTCAAATATACTTTTTCTTCAAAAAATTGATTTAATTCCATTCTATATAAATATAAATAATTTTTTTTCAAAACTATTAAAAATTTATTTTTAAAAAATTAACATAATTTTTTATACATAATTTAAAATTTATCCTAGTATGAATTTTTAGAATTTTTTGAACATTTTAATGCTTCAGTGAGTATTAAGAAATAATAGTTTTTATAAAATCCTGAATTTCATTATATTTAAAAGAAATATTATGATTTTAAAATTATCTTAATATAACATAAGAAATATTTACAAAAATATAATATAATTATGTTTGTTTAACAAAAATTTATATCCTATTTTTTTATAAGTATGTTAATTTGGTAATAAATTCATTTTTCAAAGAACTGTTTTTTGTTGCATTTAGATAGTCTATTTTTTAATATAACTTTTTGACGTTGATATTTTGAAAATTTAAAAATGCAATCCATATTTAGAACATTGAGGTTAATTTTTATTTATTTTTTCATTTTCATATTTTTTCATAAAAAAGATACTATGGTAAAAAACTATTTACTGTATTATAAGTAAAATAATGAAGTAGAATAACGTTAAAAAGAAAATACCTAAAATACCGAATGAAAAAAAATTAAATTGTATGTTAATTTGTTGATTGACCTTAAATGTCCCTTAAAACATTAATTATCAACTAAATTATTGTAATTAACTCCACCCAAATTTATTTGACTTTAAATATAAAATAATCATTATTTAATCATTCCAAACCACACCTCTTCATGCATGAATACCACTAATCACCACCCCATTTCTCATAAAAATACATGAATATATAAAAATATATACCAAAACATATCCTCCCCACTCTCCCCACATCCATGTTCCACTGGTCTCATGCAAAGACCAATTCTGTGTTCCTTAAAGGTTTTTCATAGAGGTAATATCCAAGAGGTAACTTTCTCAAACAACCTCCCATAGTTTCTTTTATATTTCAGAATTATATTACCCTCTATCACCCAAAAAATAATAATAAATAAATTATCATGTATATACTATAATTTTATATTTCTAATTTAATGTATTCTATCCACACCTTATCTCATCTCCTTTAATCTATGGAAACTAAACCATTGTCCAAATTATGGTAGTTAACCACCTCGTGGATATTGATTTTTGGTTTTTAATCACCAATTAAAATATGTTAATTAAATTATTATTCTAGTTAAATATTATTTTAATAGTTATAATATAACTTATTTAATGTTTTGGAACTAATATATAGACATAAAATTAAATAAAATGAAAAAAAAGATTGAATGGTTGGAAAACATCCAAAATAAAATGTATATTTATCATTAAATTTTTTTCATATTAATCATCCTCATCTCAGAAATAAAAACGGATATCTGGGATAATTTAAACATATAGAAGTGAATTAGTACCATTTAATTCTACTTTTGGTGTTTTATTTCTATTTTAAAAGATAACAAATAATTATAGACAAGTTAACCAAGAATGAAACCATGAAATGAACACACCAAAAATAATGAAAATAATCAAATATTAATAATAGATACGATGAAAGATTTTAGAAATTGTTCATATATGGTTTTAAAAATATGATTATATGTTTTAATGAATCAATAAAATTATTTAATCCTTGATACATGAGTTTAATGTATTCAAAACTAAAGGGAAGAGTGAAGTAATGGTCTCTTATCTTACTTTTACTTCTATGAGATATATGCCTTATTCCCTACTTATTTATATTTTCTGGTGAATATAATTAACCATGATATATCATATCATGAATATCATTAAATTTATATTATTCAAAATTTCATGTATAATTATTACATTCATGGAGCATATGATTCGACTTATTACAAAGTGGTAAGATAATTCTTAACTCAATTTCCATTATTTGGGTTAAAATTTTACTTCATTGATTATTCCACGATACAATTACATGTGAGATGTATTTATATGATATTATGTTCTATTTCCACTATTTTTATGTGGATTTACATATGATACACACAGTCTATTCATTTATTAATTCTCTCATCAATGATATGATATTTATTTGTGACTTTCTTTTCAAAAGTTATCATTTTGATGTTTCCCTAAAAATATATATTTTTCATCCAAGTCTATGTTTTCAAAAATTGATTCCAAAAATATTTTTACTATTCTCTTATAATTTATTTATGGAATTTTTAATCACATTTTATTTTTTACAAAATGGATTGAACGAATTCCTTTTTTTCATTTTCTAAATGAGGTTCTTTAGGAATTTTCCAAATATAATATTTATATAGAATTAAATTATTTTGACACCATTGTAATTACATAATTTATTGAATATTAATTTATAATATTACAAGTTTATTTTCATAGAATCTTTTTTCATTTTTAAGTGAGTGAAATTTAAAACAAATATTCAAAATAGAAAGGATATTTTCCTCAAAAATTATTTCGCATGATCTTTAAAAATAATTTTCCATCTAAGATGCCACTATTTTATATTAAATAATAATTAATTAGGATATTATCAAAGGATACCATTATTAATATTTATATGTATGGTTTATATTTATGGTGAAAATATGAAATGTTTATGATACCCATTTCTTTTCCTCGGGTTATCCTATAATAAAAAGATTATGAAACCCATTTCATTGCATGTGTTGTGATATGAAAAATGCGTTATGTTATTATGGTATAAATATGTATTGTTTTAAATATGTAATGGTTTGGATATATATATCCTTAAAAATAATTGGGTAATGTTTTATATATCATGAGATAAAATTACGAAACAAACCAATGAGCATGATCCACTATGGTAAATAGGCGCACCCTGATCCACTCTGGGAAGCAACAGTTTCCTGATCAAATATGATTATGTTATTGATAGTTAACCATCTAATATGAAATTTTTTACTATATTTATGAGGTTTCAAAATTTTATGTCATGATATTATGGATCATGTTTGATTTATAATGATTTTTCACAATTATGGTCGCTGATAAATTAAATCATAATGTTTATGACTTGAAGAATTTTTATGATCTATGGAAGGTTCGATATAAACATCAGGTGTTATGATCATGATCAAATAATTATTTTATACTTAAAAATTATCATGTATTGATAACTATTATGTTTATAATTACTCAAGATTGTTATTTTTTATATGAAGGTTATAATTATAAATTATTATGTCTATCTTCCTTACCCTTATGATCATGTTATACTTACATAATATTTGTTATCTCATATGGTTATTCTTATTAAGAATTTCAGATCACCCTTTTTTTCTTTTTTCCTTGGTTATGAATAAATTTTTAGGTAGGGTATTTCAAGGAGGATTATAATGAATAATGTTTTTGTGGGAGATGTTGAAGATATCTCCTGAAATAATGATATTGTATATCTAATCTCCAAAGACTAAAAAACTTTACATTTTTGATGAGGTTAGTTTTTTAATGTATTGAATGTTTATATAAATAGATAAAATTTATGTTTATAAAAATATTCATCCTTTAGAGTTGGTATCAGAGTAGGGTTTAGAAAAACTTTGGAGATTAGGGTTTGCGAACCTTTTTGAAAACCTTTGGGATTATCCTATGTATAGGATAAAATCATAATGTATTGATAATGATAATTAATTACTTAATATTATCCATATGTGATATCAATTGAACTTTTATAGTCAATTTCAATTGATTATGTGGTTTTACACCGTGATTATTTTTTCTCACACTATGCATCTTGGGTTTTAGGTAGTGGCTGGGACAAGGAGGTATCATTTTAATGGTAAATATGATGTAAAATGGAGTGACCTTCCTCATGAAAAACCAAAAGAAATGGGAGTCAGAAGGAGAAAACATATTATTATGACTTACCTTTTATCTCATAATATGATCAATACTATCAACAATGGGGAGTTTCTTGAACCATATAATAATGGAAATATGGAGTTTCATGGTGACCATAAGGGAAATAATGTTCAATTTTCCTCACGTAAAACATGGGGAAGAGGAGTCAAGGATACTCTTTCGAAGGAATTGGAAGATGATTTGTGTGTAGAAATTAATGACATAATGAAATTAATTGAAAATTAAAAGAGAAAGGATTAGATAATTTAATGGATGATAATAATGGTATTCCTAATGTAACATTGATAGTTAAATTTCATTAATGTGGAATGTATGTCCATTATGAAAATAATTTCCAAAGGTGAGAATATATTAATGAGAATTAGAATGTTTTTATAAGTAATGGTTATATAACATATGATAAAGAGACTATGAATGAAAATTGTATTGAAGAATTTTTAATGAATAAAACAATGATAATGGTTAATAGTTTATGAATTAAGTTCAATGATTGAGTGTTTGTATTAAATAATAATTTTATAGAAGTACTTGTACAGTATTATGGAATAATGAAATATTTATGTATCATTCCACTACAGTTTTCCCATAAGTATTTGAGAGTATATGTTCAATGGTATTGGAATACATGAAAAGTGATTGAGGTGGTAAGATGATATTTTAGTCAAATTCATGATTAAGGGAAATGTAACCCTTAATATGTGCATGATGTTGGGATAATAGTGAGATAAATAGATGTTTGATTATGATAAAATGAATCAGATAATACTTATTACATTGTAACTAATTAGTAATATGATGAAAAGGGTTTTTATGGATTTAATTTGTATATTTTATGGATTTATGTTATGTGTAAAGATTTATAATTTGAATGCATGCTTATTTTTTATAATTTTTTATTGTAATTCATGTTATTACCTTATTTCAAGAGAATGAATGATAATAATCTTTACATGTTTGTAATAGAAAAATTGAGATCTAAATAAATTTTTTTGGTGATTAATGATATGTTGATTTTGAAAATTTAGTGACCATATTTAGAATGTTTTAGATTTTAATCCATTAGAGTGTTTATAAAATTATCTAATTATGAAATTTTTTATGTTGAACTTCACATGTGGTTTTAAAGATTAATGTATTACATAACCATATGAATATTTTTTTGTATTGTATAACATGTGCTAAGAATTGTTTTATGATGAAAATAGATATTCTAGAAGTAGACATTGCAACCCATTATAGATCTTAAAATCCATTAGGTCTTTAAGAATCGCAATTTCAACATTATTTCATGGTGTAATAAATGATGTTGAAATTGATCAAGGCACAACCAAAGAGTTATATTATAATTTTGAGATGAAATCAAGTTACAATATCTTATCAAATGCTTATGAAATAAAATATTTTCACATATATCATCATTTATGATGATTTCAATGACCATTTTCATACCTATTTCATCTATCAATTTTTTGGACATTATTATTATATTGACCAAGACTTATATCACTCTTTATTAGTTAGTTGGACTAGTTTTCCGTTCTAATTCCATCATTTTATGAACAAATAATATTTTTCATATGTGGATACTTAGTTATGCATTAATTTATGGAACATTTACGTTTCAAAATTTCCCTGTTTCATGGAAGTATTATTTTTCATTTTTTTTGGTGTGGGTTTGTTGGATGAATTGTGAAATGTTCATCCTTTGATGCATAAATGAAGAATTTAGATCGAGAAGTTTATTTTAAATGGGTTATAATGTTACAACCATTGATTTTATGGAATTTTCTTTTTTAAATGAATTTAATAACTCTGATATTTGACATCTTAATGAACACTGAGCATAAATGAACTCCGAAATATTATTATTTTAACAAAACCATTATAAATAAGCCATTAAATTTCTAGGAACTAATAGTACTAACCACATTATGAAATATAGAATTGTAAAACCCGTTATTAAGGTACTGATTAATTCATTGTGAATATGCATGTAATTTATGCTAATGTCGTTTTATTCTTCCTATATATATTTTATTCAAAAAATATATTTCCATTCATTAAATGAGAAAATAAATATAATTAATTTATTAAAATTTTATTTAATTACTTTTATGAACTAAAAACTAATTTTTGATTCATCATGTTAAAACCATCTTAGAATTATTTTATGTGAATTTTATGATAAGATTAAATTTTTAGTGAATTACACAAATTACAAATTTTAATAAAACTCTATTTTTCTTTATATTTAAAAGTAATTGTATGATATTTAATTGATATTAAATTAAATTAAGTAATTTATCATTATATATAATCTAATTAATTACATTTATAAAATATTTATATATTATTTTTCTATCAATAGATTTTTGTGTTAAAAAGGAAATCCCCTAAAAAACATTTTTTCATTGTGTTTTGATGATTTAATTTTATATTTAATTTTTAGAATTATGTTATTTTAATTTTTCAAAATATATTCCACCTTTTTAATCATGAGGTCCAAATTATTCTATAAGTATTTTTTCAATTTTAGTTATAAAAACATTACCATGGTAAAAAAACATTTACCATACTAATAGTATAATAATATAACATGTTAAAGTTGAAAGGAAAAATTGTAAAATACATAAAAATTAAAACATTAATTAAGAGTTTGATGTTTTATAGAATTTTAAAATATTTTTCCACTTTAATTATCTTCCCAATTTGTTGGAGTTAATTTCACCCAAATGTGGTTGGTTTAAAATATAAAATAATAATTATTTAATCACCGAAACCCACCCCTCCTAAATAATAAATACCACTCCTTGCCACCCTCTTTCAAATAAAATTCCATGAAGATATTAGAATATATAAAAACCCTCTCGTACCCACTCCAACTATGTGAAGTTCTTCTCGTCACACCCAACGACCAATTACATGTTCCTTAAGTATTTCTTTAAGGTTGTAATTTTATTGAGGTAACTTTCATGGACAAGCAGTCTTAATTTATTTTCCACTTTCACTCATATTCGCCTCCTTTTCCAATCGAAGCATACTAAATACAGTATAATGTATATATTTTAATTTTATATTTCTAATGTAATAACTTATATCCACCCATTTTTTAATCTCCTCTTTTTCAATGAAATGAAACCATGGCCCAAAATGTGGCAGTTAATCATCCTTGAGGCTAAGGATATTTCATTTTTTATTACTGCATTCAAGGATTGTCATAAAATTATTATTATCTTTAAATAATATTTTAATAGTTATATTATATATTTTTAATTCTCTATAACTATTATAATTACATAATATTAAATAAAAAAAGTAGTTTATGTTGGTTAGAAAAACAACCAAAATAAACTATACATTTATAATCAAAATTTTATGAATGGAATCATCCTTTTTCTTGAATGAGAAATAGTATTTGGTCATATTTAATCCTATGGAAGTTCATTAATACTAGTTCATTTTATTTCCATAGTTTTATTACTATTTTTCAAGAAAATTTTTAATTATATACATGTGAGCCGACTATGAAACCATGAAATGAACGCACCTGAAACATTGAAAATAATAAAATATTATCAATAAAAAAGTGGTAAGATATTATAAAAGGAAAATATAAGGTATTATAAATATTATTATATATCTATAATGAATTAATAATATTATTTAATCGTTTATACATTTTTGTAATGTAACCTAAACTAACGGGATGGGTAAAGTACGGGTTTCTCGTTTCACTTTTACTTATTTGAGATATATTCCATATTCTTCAGTTATTTATTTTGTGTGGTGTAAATAATTACCTCTGATATAAAATATCAGGACTCTATTTTTCTTTATTTTATTCAATGTTTTAGGTTATAGTTATTAATGTATAGGCATGTGATTCAACTGGATACAATGTGGTAAAGAATTTATTAACTCAATTTTCATTCAATGGGTTCAACTTCTACATCATTGATTATTCAATGTTATTATTTTTTTGAGATGTATATTAATGATATTATGTTTTATTTCAAATTTGTTTATATTTATTTACTTATGATACAAATAATTGATTCATTATACTTGGGCTCACATCTATGAAATTATATTCATAAGGGAATTTATTTTAAAAAATATATCTTTTTAATGTTTCCATTTACACTCTTTTTTATTTCATTTCTACATTTTATATTTTTTGTGAATTTTTTTTCTATTATTTAATTATTTTTAATGAAATTTTTACTCATTTTTTAAGGTTTAAAAACTCGTTTGAAATAATTTTTTTCCCATTTTATAAAGGATGTTATTTTTGAATTTTATTACAAAAATATAGAAGGAATGATATTTTTATCTTATATAACATGAGTGTATTTCTTTTCCATCATAAAATTTTATTATATTTAAGCTTATTTGAAAATATTATAGGGTTGTTTTTAAATAAAATAAGTTCTTTTTAAATTAGTTTTAATTTAAATAATACAAAATTCACAAGAGAAATGATACTTTTAAACGAATTATTTCAATTGATCGTTCAAAATAATTTCCCCTCTAATATGAAATTGTTTTATGTTACATAATATGTGGTAGGTATATGATCAAATTATACCATCCTTACTCTTTCTATGGGTATTTTTTATTTATTGTGAAAAGATTAAATTTTTATGAAACCCATTTCTTTTCCCTGGGTTATGCTACGATGAAATGTTAAAAAATCCATTTCATGTCATGTTTTATGATATGATGAATGATTAATTAAATTATAGAACACATATGTATGGAATTAATTATATGATAGGTGGAACATATATCTTCCCAAAATTCATTAGATAAATCATTATATCTCATGATATAATAATGAGAAAAAAGTCGATGGGATTGATCCACTAGGGGAAACTAGAGCGTCCTAATCCACTATGGGAAATAGGTGTGTCCTAATCCACTGTGTTGATGCTCTTGGTACTTAAACATGACATATGAAATTTTTTTCTATATTTATGATGGTGAAAACTTTTATGACATGATCTTATGGATCAGAATTGATTTATAATTTTTTCTCACTCTTATAGACCATGTTTTTTAAATGATAGTGTTTGTTCAATGAATCATTTTTATGATCTACAAAAGGTTGGGTATGAAATTCTTTTTTTATGATCATGATCAGATTATTATATTATTATTACATATTATCACATATATATATCTCATATTTTTATTCATAAAATAAATTATTATTTTTGATATATTATTATTTTTTTGTTCAATAAACTTATTCTCATGTTATTCGTACATAATATTTGATATCTCTTATGGTTACCATTAATGAGAATATGAGCTCACTCTTTATAATGAATACTTTTCACTTGGTTATGAAGAATGGTTTAGGTAGAGTATTCCTAATAGAAGTAAAATATATAATATATTTCTGGTATATGTTGAAGATATTTCATAAAATTATAAGATTGTACGTCAAATCTCCAAAGACTCTAAACCTTTATGATTTTGGAATGGATAATATTGTTATGTATTTAATATTCATATAAATAGATGTCATATTTTTTATGAAAGTATTACGCCATTATATAATCATTATTTATTTGATGACTTTATTATTATACTTATAGATTACTTTGATATAATCCTTTATCTTAACTGGATTTCATAATATGATGCAAAAAATTATTCCAAATGAAGGAAAATATGATATGTGATGAAGATGAAGATTTTCTTTTCTACATATTAGAGAATTAATCATCTATGTCATACCCCATTATCTCACCCAAACAAGATTCATGGGGAAGAAGGGAAAACAAAATATTGGGATGGATAAGGTAATATTCAAATTGAGGATGAAACTAATGTATAATAATTCATTGATTTATTTCTTACAGAATTACATGGACATTGCCCGGAGTATAAAGCTGATTGTTCGGTTGATTTAACCTTAGATTTAAGGCCAATATCAAAGAATTCATATAGAATGGCCTTTGTGGAATTAGTGTAGTTGACGAAAGAATAATTGGAATTGGGAGTCAATGGATTTATTTCCCCATAGTTTCACTATGGGGATTCTATATTCTCTCCATTAATAAGAAATATGGATCCATGAGACATTACATTAAATAATGATAAATCATTTATATTACAATAAATATATAATATCCTCTTCCAGTCATTGATGACCTATTTGAATAACTTCCTAAATTCCTATATTTTTCAAATATTGACATTCATTATGGTTAATATCAATTACGAGTAAATAAGGAATTCATTCCAAAGAAATATCATTGAAAATGTATGGATAATATGAGTTTAGTGTAATTATATTTGGATTGACTAATAATCCATATATTTTTATTGATCTAGTGAATTGATTATTCCATGAATATCTTGATGACTTTTTTTGTTGTCCATTGATGATATTTTATTCTATTATAAAAGATACATTGACCATGAGAATCACTTGTAGATAATTCTCGAGACACTTAGAAGGAATGAGTTATATGATAAATTTAGTAAGTGTAACTTTTTTCTTCAAGAAGTTTCTTTTTTCATCCAAATTTTCTCCAAGGATGGAATTTCATTTGATTATACAAAATGACAGTACTGAAAGAATGGCTTATACCAACAAACATAACTAAGGTATAAATATTTATTGTTTTGGGTGGTAAATATTAGTGATTATTTTAGAATTTTTCTTGAATAGAAAACCCATTATCCAATATTGTAAGAAAATTAGTTATGTTCATTGGAATGTGGAATATGAATAATTTTTTGGTTAATTAAATTGGAGACTCAAAAGTGCCTTGTTTTTTATCAACTATATAGAAATTATGGTTTGTGATGTATTTTGATGCATTGAAGAAGGGACTTATTTGTGTGCTAATGTAAAATAATAACATTATTGCTTATTCATCAAGGAATCTGAATAATCATGAATACAACAATACAACCCATGATCATGACATTGGATATATAATATTTTATTTTAATATTTGGTGACATTTTCGCTATGGTGAAAGATTTTAGATATAATCAAATTATAAAAAATGAACATAGATCTTTTCCTAGAAATTACTCAATATGATATAAAGGTTATTGCTCGAGCTACTCAATGATTATGGTTTATCAATACATAACAACCCATGGATAGAAAATAATACAGAATATGCATTGAGTAGTATTGATCATGGAGTTCAAAACAACATAAGGATAAAGGGTCAACAGATATTCATGGTTTTTGAAAACATATAAAAAGATATTATTAAGGCTGGGGGGATCACACTTGTTATAAATTGTTTAAATACCATATTTATTAGAAAATATAAAAATTTCACAATGTGATGATGAGAAATAGTAGAAGAAAATTATAGATTATAATAATGGGAAATTATAAAATATAATTTGTGAAGATGGTTCTGCGAAATTTGGAAAGGGATTATGTGTTCCATATATAACTAGACTATAAAGTGAATTGTTTGGGGATTCTCATTGATCAATTTTCACTATACACCATAGTAAGAGAATGATTTATAGGGATTTGGGGAACCATTTTTGGTAGGATAATTGAAAGTGTGATATTTCTAATTGTCCTTCTATATGTTGTTTTTTTTAACATGTGAATTCAATGATATAGATTCTTAGAGGAGTCATGAAACCTATTCCTATTCATGTATATAAATGGGAGAAATTACTATGATATATGTCACGATGAACTTCTAGAAAGAATGATACAATATAGGCTATCATTGATTGCCTAAACAAATCAGAACATATACTAGGTATAATTTAATATTTAACCCTTCAGTACTTCTTAGAGATCTATATTGGTGAAGTTGTAAGTTTTACGGAGCACCTCCTTAAATTATGTCTTATCGTGATCCCTATTTCGAATTTTTTGGAATATTTATTAGAAGGATATTGATATTTAGATTCGTTTTAGAACTACCTACCATCCTTAAACTGATGGAAAATTTGAAAGGAATATTCATACAACAGAAGAAAAAAAGAGGAAATTTCGACATGAATTACATGGTATTTTATATTAGTATTTACATTGGTATAGTTTTCCTATATCAAAAGTTTCAATTAAATTATTCAAATGGCATCATATAAAGCATTATATGGAAAATGATTTCACAATCCAATATGTTTAAATGATGTTGGGGAAAGAAAACTTGTAGGGACATTGCATTTTAAAGATAAAAAATAATGGTAAATGATATTTAGGTTCACATTAAATATTTCAATTTAAGTAAAATAGTTAGGCTAATAATCAAAGGAAATATCTGGAATTACCATTGGGAGATCATGTTTTCATCAATGTATCTCTATGGAAGGAATTTCTAATGTTCAATAGGAAAAATAATCATCCCAAGGTACATAACGCCCTTTGAAAATGTTTATTGAAATGGAGTTCATTCTAATTATTAGTAAATCATTCAAAATATCTCAAACATACATGATATTTTTCATATATCATTATTAAATAAGTAGATGACATCCCAACACATATGGTCACCTCTAATGAAAAAAAATTGGAACATGATCTATCATTCTATGATGAACCCCTAAAAATTCTATATACTACAGTGAATTTTTTGAGGGATCAAATAATTCTACAAGTAAAGGTACTTTGTAAAAATAATAAAATTTAGGAAGCAATGTATGAACCAAAGGATACTATAAAAAAATAATGACCCCCATCTATTTAGAACGTAATATCCCGGAAATTTAAATAATTAAATCGTTAAAGGAGGGAAGAATGTAATGCCTTAAAAATTTAAAATATATTTCTTTTAGAATAAATTTAAATATTTTGATAGCTTATGATTCACAAAACATCATGTTTAAATGAAACATGATACTAAATTAAAATATTAAACACATTTATTTTAAACTATGAATTAAATTGATGAGTATGAATAGGAAAAAATAAATTATGAAAGATATATTTTTTACACAT
Organism: Viscum album; assembly: GCA_963277665.1. Classification (NCBI taxonomy): domain Eukaryota; kingdom Viridiplantae; phylum Streptophyta; class Magnoliopsida; order Santalales; family Viscaceae; genus Viscum; species Viscum album. Next base: position 1,024,919,239 of record OY728162.1, read on the forward strand.
GTACATTTTTTATCTATTGATTAAAATAATAAGAATAAATTAAATTAAAATAAATTTTTTTCTGAAAAAATCAAATTTTTTCTACAAAAATGGCTTCTCACACTTCATGCTCATAATTTAAAATTAATTATTATTACGAATAGTAGAATTATTTTGATAAAATGAGCATAATTTTTGACATAATCATATCAAAAATACATTTGGGTGAATATTTATGATTTTTATAAAATTTTCCAATTTTTGATGAATAATGAGAAATACTAAATTTTAAATAAAAAACTAATTTTCATATAAACTATTTACAGTAATAAATTATATTTTTTAAGGTCCTAGATTTATTTTTTATAGCCTTTTTATGTTTCCAAATATTATGGTTCTTGGAATTGGTATAAAGAAGGTATTAAGGGGTTCCGCTATTAAATAATGGAACAAGGAGAATAAATAGCATGTGAATCTATTTCACATCTTTTTTTTATGTTCCAGTTTGTTAATTCTATTTCATGGGGTTTTAATAATGTCTAAATCATTGGTATTAAATAGTTTTAGGTACACATTCATCAGTGAGATCTCACGCCCAATATTAAATGATATCAAAATAGGTTTCACGCCGTGTAAATGCCAAGTGCAGTGCACCAACAAAAGAGATAGTGAATAGGGTTATCCTGAATCCATATTCCATTACTAGTATTAAAAGAAATGGCATACCACATTTTCATAGGAATGATGGGATTCCATTGGTGGAGATCAAACCTTTTCTTCTGTCTTCAATTCATGGTGATCCAAAGGTTCATTAGTTCATTGTTTTCAGGTAGGTTCACCTTAATCTGTCTTGTTTTCTCATATCTATTCTCACCATGCTATGAGGAATGATATATATAATTTTAATGTAGTTAAAGTTTTGTTGTCTATTAATTTTTTTCATGAAATCATTAAGATATCGTTGTTTCCTCCAGGTATAGTTGATCATATATCTATAACATTTGTTTGTTCCCATGAGATGAAAGTTGACACCTTTGAGGTTAGGGATTCATTTCCTATCATATTTTATTTATGTTCATTCGTAAATTCTACATGGTTTATCCGTTGGATGGAAATAGAATTAACAAAATATTCACCCACTATTAGTTGATTAATGTATATATGGGTTTCATTTGTTCCTATAAAATTTTATGTTCTTATTTTCATGTTTTCACTCAGTATAGGAGCGTGGTTAAGGCCATGGATAGGTCGTATAAATTGATATCTTGGTTGAAATAAATTTCCCCATTTTATTAATGGAGATATTCTTGTACTCAATTAGGATCCCCCGGTAAAAGGGCTCTTATAGTGAACATCACCAAGATCGTGGAGTAGAGAATTGGTGGAGTAGAAATGGGGATTTTTGTTCACTAAATCAGTATAAATCCCAATATTCAATTTACATTCCACACTATTTTATATATATTCCAGTGTATATAATTTAACTCATATACATTGATGTTTTTGGTCTAATACTCAAGATAATATTTTGAAATCGAGTAACCCCCCTCATGATTTATTTATTCAGTTACTATCTGGGAAAACAATTGGTATGAGAGAAATAGACTCTCAACATCACAATTTTCAATGGTTTAAGTCCCAATATCTCTTATCAAATGGCTTATATTGTTGGTAACTTAGAACAAATCTCAATGTTTAGAGATCCATTCTTCAATGGTGAAAACTACAGTTGTGGGAAAGATTATATGATTATTTGTCTAAAAGCATGGGTCTGAAAGTCTATCTCAATACCATTATGCCTTAAGAAATTCCTAGGTTAGGGCCTGAAATATTTGATGCTTCGGCTAAAGAAAATTATGATTTAAAATTTAACTCTATGATTTCCATCATTTATGTGTTAGGGCCAGATGAGTTCCACAGGATCTCTCAATATCATAAATCACAAGAAATTTGAACCATGATAGAAGATTCATATAATGTAAATGACAATGTGAAATCTCTTAGATATGATGCAACTAAGATTAAATTTGAATCACTCAAAATTTCTTAAGAAGATATAATTACTCAACAAAATGGAATACTCATAGAGAATTTAAATAATATTATTACGTTAGGAATGCCTATCAGTTAGCCTGGATAAGAATTGATAGTTCAAAGATTATTACCACCCAAGTGGGGTGGAATCTCATTTGTCATCAGAAAGTCTACAGATGTTAAGAAAATCATTAAAAAATACTTGTTCAGAACTCTAATAATATATGAATATGAAATGAAAACTGAATAAAAGAGAATAAGGTGAACAAGAGGAAAAAATCATCCTAAAAGGATTCTAATTCAAAAGATGAATGAAAATAAAAAATCATAAAAATATATAATGATTCCAAAGAAAATAATTTCTCATGAAAACTGGAATCAAATAATGACATCGCTCTATTTTCCCAATAGTGCAAAAATTTCTATAATAATAGGTGAGGTATCATAAGATCCTTTGAAAAGAACATAAAGCATGGTGAAAACTCTAAATATTTTATAAGGTTTGTATGAAAAAAGCTGGGACACATCATGCCTGGCTATCAAAAAATTGAAGACAATAAAAAGGGAGAAAATAAATATTTCAAGATGACTGGATAAAAAAATTTTAAGAAAGCTACATAGTCCACATGCAGTGCTTCTAAGGATTCTAGAAAATGCATGTCATAAAAATAAGAATATGAATCTAAAAAACATAAGAACAACATAATATTAATGGAAAAATCAGATGAGGTACACTCCTATTATTCTATTGACCATGAACGTGAATCATAAAACGAAAATTTATAATAAAAATAATCAAATGAGTTCTGAATCATTTTTAAAATCAATTATGAAATTCCAAAATAAATATCCCTTCTAAACACTAATAATAAAATGGATAGTGAAGTGGAAAAATTGAATAATCAGAACCTAACAATAAAAATATAGTGGGGATTGTCTACTATCATTAATAATTAACAATTAAAAATGATTGAAACCCTATATTGGGTGTTTTAAAATATTAATGATTCAACAAATGTCTTTATAATAGTAGAATATTATATAAATATAAATCATTGTCAAAATTAACATAGAAAACACAAATTTGTAATTGGATGTTATGGATGAAGGCCTAAACTTTATATAAATCCTTTTTTACTATGCTAAAAAACACCTTCCCATGGATACTTGTTTTCAATGTGGTGAAATATGACATTATTATAATATTTTTAATATAAAAAATCATCTTTTTTTTGGGAATTGTTGTGTTTTTCATTCGAAAACATTTTCAATACGCGTTGCAAAATTTTCAAAAAAAAAACCAAGTATGGATTCCTAGATCTCTTACAGCTAAAATTTCTTGACCCAAATGTATTTGGGTACCATATAATTAAATTGTTTATTTTTTCATTGTAGGGAATGGGTCAAATGAACATTCAAAAAATGATTTATGGATAGTCTGTGTTCAAGGAATATGAGTGGAGACTACATCAATTTTCATTATCTCAACAAAATATCAAGGATATGTCTTGTTTAGTGACAATGAAAATGTACGATAATTGAAATTGTATAAGCTAGAAATAATCAGTCTATTCTCATAAAAAAGTACTTTACAGTGAAGGATTTAGGCTCAATCTTATGATTATCTCTTGAATTTTTTAAAATGGTTATTTTATTAATTTTCTTACAATTCCTTTTTAGTTTTTGAAGATTAATTTCACATTTTTAAAGCACCCAGAAAATATAATGTTTAAAAATTAGATAACTATTCGTTGTACAGAAAGAATATAAACTATTTAAATATATAAATTGATGAATCATGGATTTCGTATATAAGTCTTTCATATTTTTGTTTTCATTCCTTGAGAGAATTCTCTAAAAGACATTCGATTTGAGATTTTCGTGATATTAAATGGGAAAGAAAGTTGGTATCTGATGTATGCCAAATGGATAAGAAACACAAGTCATTATTCAAACTAATTAAATAAGTTTCTACTTTTGTATCTCTTATGTTTATCTATATGGATTTGTTCGGACCTACATTAAATTTAAATATTCCTGGTAAATCATGTATATATGTTTTAGTTGATAGTTTTTCAAGATTAACATTGGTTATATTTTTAATACTTAAAAGTGAAACATGTTTTGTATTTATTAATTTCTGTTAACATATGGAAAATGAAAATGATGTCAAAATCATTTATTTGAAAAATGATCATTAGGGTGAATTTGAGAATCATGAATTTAATACTTTTTAATGTGAGTAATGAATTAAATATACATTATCTTCCACCAGGGCACCTGTACAAAATGATGTTGTAGAATGGAGTAATATGACATTGAATAAAATTTCTAGGACTATATTATGTGAATATAATATGACGACTCATTTTTTGGTCAAATATATTATCATATAATTTTATATCATTAATAAAGTACTAATAATGACCATATTAAAGAAATAATCCTAAGAATTATAGAGTTATAGAAATCCCAAGGTAGGATAATTTAATGTATATTGATATAAGGAATACATATTGAACACCATGGATAATATTATAATGATAATTCAAAAGGATGGTGAAGGTGTTTTCTTATGTTATTCAATTACTTCCAGATATTATAGAGTTTTCAATAAAAGATCAAGAATTGTTGGAGAACTAGATCATGTTAAATTTGATGAAATTGATCATTTCATTCAAAAAAATATTCAAATTAATGATCAAAATGATTAAATGAAAAATATGAGTTTTCACACCCTGAATTTTACATTTATCTTTATTTTATTATTTATTGTCTCTATGTTCTCTCCTTGAGGCTCGGTTTGAGAACTAGTCTACAAATTTTGACATTTTATAATTTTTCTGGGTTTCGAACCTGTGTGTGGTCACAGCATGGTTGGAGGAAGCCGTGCAATCGGCTTAGGTGTCATGTAATTTTCCAACGTTTAAAAAAATAATATATGATGTAGATAAAATAAGTGAAAAGTTTATATTAATTCTATTATTTAAAAGGAAATGGGTGAAATTATGATTTTATTTTTTTTTGTCATTATTAGTTTTTTTGAAATCATCATTCTTATTATTATTCTTATTATTATTTTTATTTTAATTATTATTATTACCATTATTATTATAAGTTTAAATATTATTATTAGTATAATTAAAAATTATTTTAGTGTATTATTATTAATAGTATGAGAAATTGAATAATGAATATAGAAGTAAACCCTAGGGGGTGTCTCCCCCCACCTTCCTCTTCCTCCGTGTGAGGTTCACCTAATCAATCTTCCCCCTCCAATATGTTACACACAATGTCATACCACCCCATCATCACTTCACCTAGTGTCGGCATCCCTCCCCTTACCACTCCACCACTAATCCCTCTTTTGAATCTTAACAGTGCCCTGCATAGCACACCTCTCACCAGCCACATCGGCAAGCTCCACTGCTCAGCACACCTTTGGGAAGCCCACTCTAGCGAGTTCCCCTACTCAGCGTGCTCTGTCCAGTGCTACCCAACCTAGTGACCTTCACTTCCCATTGCGATTTGACTTCGATGACCTCCATTTCTAGAACACTCCACACGTTCGTGACCCCTAGTAGAGGGTTGTTCATTTTCCATTCATTTTTTGTGTATTTATTCAAATTGGAGAAACCCTAACTTCATGGGTATTATTTACTACATTTCCTAGTTGTTTAGGAGTGTGGTTGGTCCTAAGCGGAATGTCCTTCCATCCACTGAAGCATCTTCACATTCTCACAAGTTTGAAGAGGGTGAATTTGGGTTTATCCTTTCCAATGTATTCCTTTGAAATTTTCATTATTCAAATTTCTTATTTTATCTGAATGAAAAATTTATTTTTTTATTAATCGGTCTTGTATACAGTTGTTAAATTCATAGGAGTTGTTAAAATAAAAGTTTTGTCTGTTTCTTTATGTATTATAATCTGAACCAATGTGAAATGTGTTTGATTAATACCCATTGTTGTTTCAATAAATATTTTAATGTGGATTTCAATTTTGATAATTATTGTTCCAAAAAATCATCCTATGTATTTATGAATCTGAAATATTTGATAAAATTACTTTGAAACTATAAGGTGAAATTAGGGGTTATATGAACCCTTAGCTTTAATTGTGTTTTGACAGTATCTTCTTATTGGTGAACATTGTCTTGTGCATATGGTTTGAAAATGTTGTAATTGTCAATTGGGTCAAAACTGATTTGGGGGTTCTAAGAATTTAAGTGGATTGATTTTTTTGTTTTCTGAATGAATTGTATATTTGGATTTAGTTTTAAAAAAATGGTATTTTTTTGAAATGGCCTTTTTTTGAATCTTCCTGGATAGTTGTTGAGCCTTATGTTGGTGTAAAACCAATTGGTTTACTAGGTGCACACTAGGATGGCCCCTAATATAAATATTGCACTATTAAAATAGTGTTTTCTTAAGAACATTGTTTTCTAAATGGTTTTTGTATCCCAAATATGGTTTGGTTCATTCTGTGTCTTTTATAAATGATTTGAAATGTAATCTCAAGGGTGTTTAGGTTTGGTCTTTAGTGTGGGTTTCCATGAATTTTAGGCTAATGGGGTTGTTTGGTTGTTTCATAATATTATGCATTTTTCATTAAGAGTTTTAAATAATTTAGTAAAAATGAAATCTAAATTTTGGACTTTAAGACCCATTTGGATTTTCCAACTCATGGATGAAGTTGTGGTAGCATTTATAATTGTTTGTGTATGGAAATTTTGTGTGAATGTTTGGATTTTTAAATGGATTTTGATATTTTTTTCGATATATACATGACGTGACAGACTCGTTGACCAATTGGATGATATGGCATATACATGTATGTTATATATATATATAGTAGGCACCGCTATGGGGGGATATTAATTTATGGGTTATTTTATAGTGTGTCTTTGTTTGGGGTAGGAAAGTACGGTGGTGGAAGGTATGGTGAGTCACGGGGGCGAGGGCCTCCCACTTACACAATACTTTTTATAACCATTGTAGGTTATAAGGAATCTGTTAGATGATCTCATGAAGTTTGTTGATCAACCCCGATTGGATTGCTTGGTACCCCCTAGATTGTTTGTTAGGCCAGGCGGGATTTGCCAATGGATTTGGTTAGATTTAGGGTAGCCAGTTGGCCATAGACTTAAGAGGTTCACCATAAGATGTTAGGTGGTTCTGAACCAAGTATGTTCAGGGGTCATCAAGTGATGTTTAGGATCACCCATTGTTTCTTAATCATTTATATTTATTATTTAATTTTTGTTTTACTAGTTTATTTCATGCTTTCATTTTTAACCTATTGTACATTAACCCATCTTTGATATCTGTTGTTTTCTGTTTTCCTCATAAAAAGAATAATGGTTTTGGAAATGGTATGTATCGTGTTTTTTATTTTTAAATGGAAAAAATATGTTTGATATTTTAAAATTTAAAAACCCTACTTTCTACTTGTGTTTCAATCTTTTGTCATTAGACTGCTTTGGGAAGTAAGAATCTTGGATTTTATGGTTTATCTATGCAACCCTACGGAGCATTTTAAAGCTCGTGCCAATTTTATCCTTTCAGTTTCAAGTTCCCTTTGCTACGGTCATCCTGGCTGAGTAGCTCATGATTAGAGAAAGGTTGGTCTTTGCTTGGGTGGTGACCTGAAAAGTCACATGGAGCTATGTACAGTTTTTTTCTTTTCACTACTGGTTATCATTAAGTTTTATTATTCCATTTATCTTTTTTCATGGGTCAAATTGTTCCCAATGGTTAAATTTTGATGCCTGACACTAGTTTCCATCATGTGGGGGTCGGGAACATCACTCAATCCATACTGTGGTCCAATTCGAGTTACCAGATCATGGTCAAACTGGCATCGATTCATGAGATAATTGTATCTGAGGGAGGTACAAACTATTTGAGGTGTCTGGTAGATGAATGTTAGGATTTTAGGGGATCATATGGTACATTATGGGTTGGTTCCTGATCACCACCACTCGTGATGAGACCTAAGTAACCATGGGTAGTTTGGGTTTTGAGTATTTTGTATTTTTTAGATTGAGGGCTGAAAATAGAGGTGAATTAGTGTCAAGATATAACCCCACGTGGAGTATTGACCCGTGTGGAGCCCAAGATCCTGGTTCATGGTCCTCATGGTGGAATGTATTACATGGGTAATAGATCACTACCATCTCATTGGGTTCTACATTAGCACTACTTCTTCATTCCAGTTGTTCATTGTTGGTTGTGATTTGCCTTTATTTTTTTTGGTGTTTGGGTGGTTTTATAAATGAAGGTTTTTTAAAATTTAAGGGGTTTTTTAATGATATTGAAATTGCTAAAAAGAGTTTTTCATTCAAATTGTTTTGGAAATTGGTGAAAAGGGGTTTTTAAATGAGGAAGTATTTTATTTGAAAAACCTAGTTTATGTTAGAATTTGGTAATGGAATGGAATGTGGGGCCTTTGGTATTCCTTAGGATCTAGTCAACATGTGTGGTTAGGAAAATGAATAGCACATTGGCATGTATATGCCTGATTTCAGTTGAAAGGGATGAAAACTTGTTCAGTGGTTCATGGGATGTCATGGATGTTTATTTGAAATTAAGGGGTTGATTTTTTATTTATAAAAGTGATACTAGAAAGGTGTTATTTTTGTTTTTTTATATTTTTTGGTTTTGAAGGAGGTTGTTTTTGGATGAAGGTGATTTCACCGATGTTGCTTCGGCTTGATATTTTTTTGGCTCTGTATTGTATATGTTGTTTAGAAAATTCTGCATAGAAGGGTACCCAAGGTTTATGATAAGTCATTCCTAGTTTTTGGTCCTTCTCAAACATTTCATATCCTTTGTGGTGATCATGGTCTGTTAGAGGTTGAAAAGTGGCTTAAAATGGTCGATCACATCTTTAGGGTATTGTTAACACCCAAACTGTCAGGGTGCATTCCATTTCGGGTATGTTTGAAGGTCCATATCTGGATGAAAGATTGTTGTTCTCCCCTCCATCAATCAATGTTGGGATGAAATGGACTGTATTAAAATACATATTCATCCATTGGATCATACCTGTAGAGGTGAATATGAAGAAAATGGAAGACTGTTTTTGTATTCAACATGGTCAATGGATGAGGAAGATATATGTTGAACATTTCGATGAACTTGTATCATTTTATCCTGAGGTAGCATCATAGGATTAGATAAAGTCTTCCCTATTCATAGGGAACTTCTTCTAGATATGAAAAGGTGGTTTCTCTATTTTTAAATACCATTATTTAGAGAATCGGGTGGATGAGTCATTCCTAGATGAGTTGGAATCCAGAGTACAGATGGTTGGAAATCTAGCATATGTTGTTGCTCGGGAAGGTTCCCCATCGAGAGAGCAGGGTGTTCTAGATGGACCAATTTCTAAATATTCATGTAAAGTGGTTTTAGCTTCTAGTTAATCTGACCCTTCAATGGTATTACATTAGTGTGGAATTCTAGGGAACACTAATCCATCATGTCGCACCCCTCCAAAGATGTGCCATTGTTGCGGGTGTCTGGGTCATCTAGATAAGTTTTTCAGGAAGCGTCTCCTAAAGAAGACATTGTTACTGGAGGATTTCAATGCATGACTATGATTCAAGAGATTATTAAACCCTCAAATACCTAACCACATATATTGTGGTGAAGCTCCTGCATTGTCTGAAGTTCCCATGGGTTTGAATCTTTGGTTCAGGTTTTGTGCTCCATGTTGGGAATGAACAATTTAAAGAATATTTTTTCTTTTCTCACTAATAATAAATTTTTTTACTATTATTGTATGATTATCATCTAAATGGAGGAAAGTTATGGACATGTTCTATTATAATCCAATAGTTCTGTTTGTCTGATTTTGGTTTTCCAAATCATGCATTTTCCGTAAAAGTGTGCTTGTCCCTTATATGGGTTGATCTCTATTTAGCTGTGTTCGTTTGGATATTTATGTGCCTCATGAATAGTTTATGTTGGTACTTATGCTCAGGTTCACTACTAGGTATAAGTTATTCTAAGAGTTTTTTTTCTAGTGTTGTTTTTTCTGGGACTAGAGTTCCACGTTTCATTGGAGGTGTTGTTTCGCTCGTGCCATAGTAGTTAATTTGGATCATTTGGGAGTTCACGCCTCACCCCCCCCCCCTCCCAGGGTGGAATGTTTGGGTTTTAATATTCCATGCTTGTTGAGTTCTTATGGTGGGGAAAACCCTCTCATGTTCTATAGTTCTCTTATGTCATGGTTTCCTTTTGGGTTCATTCAGGCATAGATTCATGATCCATCTATCATACTATTAGGTGAAATTCTGGGGGACAGAAGTGTCTATAGTGGGGAGAATTTTCAGACCCTGACTTTTAAATTTATATTTATTTTATTATTTCATGGCCTTGGGTTATCTCATTGAGTCTCGGGTTTCGCGTGAGTCTAAAATATTATACGTTAAATAATTTTAAATATGTTTCAGACTCGTGTGTTGTAACCACATGGTTGGTGGTAGTTGTGCAGTTGGCCCAAGCGTCGTGTGATTTCCTAATGTTTAAAAATATTAATTTTTTTTAATAACATAAGTGAAATGTTTACATTAAAGTTATTTAAAAATTAAATGATGTAAAGTGTGATTATTATTATTTTTATATTTATTTTCATTATTATTATAATTATTATTATTACTCTTATTATTATTATTATTACGGTAATTATTATTAATACCATTATTATTATAACTATAATGGTTATTATTAGTAACACTATAAATTATTATTATTAGTGTATTATTATTGTTATTTTTATAATAAATTGAAAAAAATATACGAGTAAACCCAAGCCCCCCCTCTCTTGCTTTTGTACGAGGCACACCCAATAAGAATTCCCCCTCCTTCACATTGTGCACTAAGCCAGCCCACCCCCTCACCAATTTATAGTGCATTAGCTGCCCTCCCCTTACCACTCTGCCCCTGCACCCACTTCTGACTCGTAGTAGCACCATGCATATTGTGCCTCAAGCCAACCCACTCTGGCGATCTCCTATAGTCACCATGCTCTGTCCAGCGCAACCCGACCCAACGACCTTCCGTTCCCGGTGTAATTCGACTTTGGTTTTCTTCCTTTATGATGCACACCCCCTTCTCGTGAACCTTTATAGAGGTTTTATGGTTTTCTATTCATTTTTTGTTTGTTTTCTTTGATTTGACCAAACTCTAACGTCTCATCTGTCATTTGTTTCATTTTTCTAGTTGTTTAGTTGTGTGGTTGGTCTGTAGAAATTTTTCCTTCATTCTATTGAAGATTCATCGCTTTCTCACAAGTTTGATGTAGGAAAAATTGGATTTATCCTTTCTGATGCATTCTTTTGACATTTTAATTTCTAAATAATTTATTTTATATGAATCATAGCTTTATTTTTCTCCTAAATGGTCTGATAATGTGTATTTAAATTGTTAAATTTTTTTAAAATCAATGTTTTAGATCCTTTATTTTGGTATACTTATCCTCATAAATTTGAAAATAGGGGTATTAATTCCCATTATTGTTTCAACAAATATTTGTATGTGGTCTGAAATTTTGATAATGCATGTTTCAAAAAATCTTCTAATGTGTTTATGAATACAAAATATTTGATAAAATACTCATGCACTTGTATGGTGAAATTAGGGGTTATAGGAACTGTTACCTTTAATTATGTTGTGACAGTATCTACTTGTTGGTGAACTTGGTCAGGTGCATATGGTTTGATGATGTATGAATTTTCAGGTGTGCCAAAAATTCCTTGAAAATTGGTTTTATGGTTTTAAGGGGAGCATTTTTTTATTTCTAAATGATGTGGATGGTTGGGTTTTGTATTTGAAGCATATGGTATTTTTTTGAAATTGTCCTTTTTAGTGTCTTCATGGATTATTTTTGAGCCATTGGATGTTGGAACACACATGGGTTCACTTGGTGCACACATGGATGTGCCCTCAAATGAAGATTGCACCTTCAAAATAGTGTTTTAATAAATCCATGGTTTTCTAAATGCTTTTTGTTTCCTAAATAAGTTTTGGTCCATTGTGTGTCTTTTATAAATGGTTTGAAATGTAATCTCAAGGGTTTTCCCATTTTTCCTTTAGTGTGTATTTGGATGAATGTTAGGCCCAGGGGGCCTTTTGGATGTTTCATAAGATTTTTTGTTTTGTAAGATTTTGAAAGGATTTACTAAAAATTCATTGGTGATATTGGAATTAAAGGAATGTTTTTCACTTCCAACTCATGGGTGAAGCTGTTTTAACCCTTAAAATGGTTTTTTTAATTGTATGTTCCTGGTCATAGTTTTTTTTAGAAAATGGTTTCGATATGGACTTGACATAACAGCCCGGTTGGCACCTTAGATGATACAACATATAAGTGTACATTATATATACATACATACATACATATATATATATATATATATCTAGTGAGAACATATATTGGGGTATATCCCTTTATGGGTTATTGGGTAGAGTAGTGTTGGGGGTAGGCAAGTGTTGTGATGGTAGGTATGGTGATCACACATTCGAGGGCCTCCCACTTACATTGTACATTTTATAACTACCATGGGTTACTGGGAATATTTTAGATGATCAAGTGAATGTTTCTGGTCAACCCCAATTAGACAGGTTTGTAGCCCCTGGATTGGTTGTTAGACTAGGCAGTCTTTGGAATTGTATTTGGTATGTTATAGGGCGGCCAGTTGTTCATAGACATTGGAGATTCACTATACTCTGGAAGGTGGTTCTGAACAGAGTGCGTCTTGGGGTCTTATATTTATGATGAGTATCCACCACGATTACTTAATCATTTATATTTATTATTTAATTTCTATCTCAACAGTTTATTTTTAATTTTCACTATTTACCTATTCTACCTTTTCCTAGATTTCATATCTTTTCTTTTGGGGTTTTTTATAAAATGGAAAATGTTTTTAGAAATTTTATGTAGCGTGTTTTGGATTTTTAATTGGTAAAAACTTGTTTCTTGTTTTAAAATGTGGAATACCTAGTTTTTTTTTATTTCAAACATTCATTGTTTGATTTTTTTGGGAAGGGTGATTCTTGGATTATGTGGTTTATCTTGGAAACCCTACTGATCATTTTAATGATAACCCTTATTTTATTATTTCAGTTACAGGTTCCCTTTGCTTAGGTCCTCTTGACCGAGCTACTCATTATCGGAGCAAGGTTGGTCTTTGGATGGGTGGTGACCAGGAAGGTCACATGGAGGTATGTGCAATTTTTATCATTCCTCTGCTAGTTAGTTTTATTTTTATAGTAACTTTGTATTTTTCCATTTATCTTTTGTTCATGGGAAAAATCATTACCAATGGTTAAATTGTGATTCCCAAAACTAGTTACCTAACCATGGGGATCAGGAAGGCCCCTCGGGCCATGAAATGGACCGGTTCTAGGTCGAACCTGAATCAGTTCATGACATGAGACTCAAGCCTCCCATTAATTTAAAAAAGTATGATTATTTAGAACATGATTACATTAAACCAAATCAAATAATGTTTGACACTAGGGAACTAGAATGCATTTTCCTTATAACACTAAGAAACCTATAAGAAAATGTATTTAAAACAATTTTTGGAAACATAGATAAAAGCATATGAACTAGAAAAAACGTAGAAAATTTAGTACAATTCTATGATTTTCTATAAAAAATTATAACCTAAATCTATAGAATAACCCTTATCATATGAAATCTTTCTCATAGATATATAAGAAGACATAAATCAATTCAAAAAAATAAGTTATTGGACTAGTTGAAGGTCCCTCGAAATATCCTATAATTTGAAAAAAAATTGGGTTTTTAGAAAAAAACAAGATGATTAGGGTGTAATAACTAAAAACAAATCTAGATAAGTTTCCAAAGGATACATTCAAGAATAAAGAATGGATTATGAAGAATCACTTTCTCCCATAGCAAGATTATAATGTATTCTAATACTTCTATCTTATGTGTTATATATAAATTTTAAATTAAATTATATAGATGTAAAATAAACCTTTTTAAAAGCTTGTTAATGGGGGATGCTTATATAGAAGAACCTACACTTTTTAATAGTCCTCATTTTAAAAATTTATTATTTAAACATACCAAATATCTATATTATATTAAGAAATCACCATGGTAATGTTATAAAAGATGAAGTTATTTTCTTCTATCAATTGGTTTTACTATATGAATCACATATCCATCATTATTTAAGGAAACTTATATCAATGATATTTTTTTCTTCAAAATATATGTATATGATTATATTTTCAACTAAAAAGACCACAAATTGTGTAAATTTTTTTCAAAACATATGAATATTAATTTGAAGTGAGTATGATGGGTTAAATAAACTATTTTTGGGATTTCATGTTTATAAAAAATATTATGGAAATTTTTTTAATCCAAGAAAACCCATACTAGACTTACTTATGATGTTTGGAAATGAAAATATCAAGTCTTAATGAAGTCCTATGAGTTATAATATTTACCATGATTCAAATGAAATTAGAAAAGAGGTTGACATCATGTTTTATAAAGGAATTAGTGGATGTTCGTTGTAGCATACTATAAGTCATCGAGATGTTATTTTTTTAGTATATCATTGATTAGGATTTCAATCTATCCCCAAAAAATTCCATTTTAATGATTCAAAAAGAATATTAATATATCTAAAATGAACTTTATTTGTTTCACTTCTTTTTTCTAAAATCCCTTATTTTAATTTAATTTCATACTCAGATGAATATTTTTTCTGGAAGTAGATTAGATAAGACAAGAACCTCCAGAACCTATCATTCTGTTGGTAACTCCCTAGTGTCCTGGTCAAATAAAAACAACACTCTCTAGCACTATCAACATCTGAAGCTGAATATATTTCTACAAGATGTTTTTGTATACAAGAATTGTTGATGTAGAAAACCATAATAGATTTTGTATTTGATTTTAATTGTCTTCCACTTTTATTTGATTAAACTAGAGATACCAACATATCAAAAAAATTAATAAACCATTCATGAACAAATAACATTTTTCTAATAAATCATTTCTTGTTAGTGCATTCATAGTGAAATTATATCTCTTTAGAATTATTTTTCATTGAAAAATAATTAGCAGATATCTTTACTAAACCCATTCATGTTGGAAGTTTCGATTTTGATTAATTTAGAATTAGATATATGTAATTTTAAAAATAATATTTTATAGTATATTTCTCATATTTAAGGTAAATTCATTTTTTATTTATTATTTAAATTCATTTTCAGGATGCCGTTTTTAGTAAATGGAATATCTAATAGGATAAGATACCTAATATTAATAATAATTTCCCTATAAATCACTACACACCCCCTCGATTACTACAAACAAAAAAGAGTATGATTCAACTCTACATTCGAAATGACATGCAACCCCTTTTAACACTCTTTCTCTTTGCTCAAACATTTTTAACTCTTTCCACTTCAACCCTTAAACCCTTAAAATTCAATGCAACTAGATAAATATATAATAACTAATTGATCCTCATTTATTATATTGAAACATCAATGGATATCAAGAAAATTGTTAATTGGATGAGATATTGATTTTCGATGGCTGGATAAAATAGACATGATTTTGAAGAAATTCATAAACCATCAGGGATGGAATTATGTTTTTAATGAGTCTAATAACATGTATGTATTCAAGTAATTGGTTTTTGAGTTTTATGAGTTATTAGTTTTTCATTTCAGAGATGATGAAGACGTGGTTACTGCAACTATTAACCCGATAAATCTATCATTAACTTTAGTCATGTGAGCTCATGCATTAAAAGCATCACATTCAAGATATATGTTCTTCATATCCTATTTTTCTACCATGGATGGTTTCACGCCTTCATAAATAATGAATTCATTGTTATGGACTACTGTCGTAGAGATGAATCAAGTCAAGAATATGGAGCCTAAAATAAAATTGTTAAAAATCATTCTAGTTGTGAATCTCTAAATAAACGGTGATTTTAAAAATATTATTTTTCACATTAATAATTTTCTATATGACTTTATATTGTAAAATCCTATAAATATGGAATTACATATTCTAATATATCTATATCTAATATCCAAAACATGTCTCTGAACATTTATAATATTCGAAAAATCTTAAATCATGATTTTCAAAGTAATAGAGATGATTTGGAAGATAAAAATTAAACAATTTTTCACATCTTGACCTAAATAAATTTGGGTTTCTTTTGGAAGATTGGTTTTCATTGGGTCTTTTTATTATGAAAATTGACGCCCTTTTCCACGATGGATTGACCAAACCCATCTTTTACTATGGGGAAATGTTCTAATTTTCAATATACATCGATGATAATACAATAATTTTCTCATAACCAAACTGAGATTATGGATACACAGGAGGAAAAAGAAAAGCATTCACTAAGATGAAGAGTGAAGATTGGT
Source organism: Viscum album (assembly GCA_963277665.1). Lineage (NCBI taxonomy): Eukaryota > Viridiplantae > Streptophyta > Magnoliopsida > Santalales > Viscaceae > Viscum > Viscum album. Next base: position 1,024,935,704 of record OY728162.1, read on the forward strand.
ATTCCATATGACCAACAAACATGATTTTAGGAGATAAACCCTCCTATTACTACCTCTTCACCTGTTCATGTTCAAAAAGGAATAGATAGCCTTGAATATTAATCATTTATTTTACATTGGTCAAGACAAGAAAATTCATGAATGACTTAAAGTTCCCTCTCACATAAATGATTCTAACTCTCTAGAACTTGAATGAATAGATGAAATAATAGTAAGTATAGAAGAATCACAAGAAGATCATGTTACATGGATGAAGTACCCAACATTGCATAGAAATAACTAGGTCAAGAGGAAAGTGTTAAATTTCACCAAGATATGGTTTCCCCTCTGCCTAAATAAGGTCTAAATAATGAAGCATTGGACATTGATTACTGTTTTGATAAAAGAACTCAACAGATCTATTCAATGAGAGCATTTTAAGTCAAATCTACAAAATAAAAATCATTGAATATATTCAACAATTTAGATTTTTGTGTAATCAAATGGCCTTGAAATATGATATTGAAAAAGTGAGACTATTGGGTCAATAGTTTATAGAAAAGTCTTTAGAAAATCCTATTCTAGAGTTATGCAAGGTTTTGATGTTCTATTAAAAATAATGGAGTTATTTGAGGATGTAGATATAGTAACTACTGTTGTTGAGTTACTTCTCTGTGAAGTAAACATAAGAGCTATGTGTTAGAACATTCATTGAAATTTCATAGACATGGTTAAAAAGATTCTAGTTACACCAAAGGATGGTATGGAATCTATTGATAGATAAAAAAGTTAAATAAGTTTCATACTCATCCAAAAGCTTCCATAAGCCCAATAGAATTCTTTTCATGTGAATAAGGATGATATATTCATCATCAAACATCTAAAAAAGTTGAACGGCTAATTTTCATACAACTATGGAGAACTAAAAAATAAATTTGAATACCTACATGAAGTTGTGGTAAATATCCCTAGGATAGAAGTCTCAGATGACAATGAAGAAGAGGATAATTCCCTTCGCGAATCAATATACATACTAAAACCTTTAAAATAAAAATAAAATTTTTCTATCATTGGAATGATAGAAGGTGAGTTCATTGTTTTTAAAAGTTTGATTTAAAATTGAGAAAAGAAGGGAGACTTATAGACATTTGTTGGAAATTTTTATCAATGTGTGTGGAAAAGTTTTACTAGTATTCTAGAGTATATCTAGAATTTTATCATTAAAAGGGTTTATTCCTATGCAGATGCACATTTTCAAATTTGTGTAAGATGGATTCCATCACATCAGATTATTGACCATCATCTATCCAACTCTCAACATCATAATGAAATACTTGATCGTTCATAGGTTCATCAAAGGGTAATCCTAATGTTTTATAAATAAGCACCATTATCCATACATTAATAATACACTAAATTACTCTTTACCCTTGCTGGTAAATTCCATTTGGCATGGTAAATTCATGATTCTCTTAATATCATGTCCACACTAGTTAGGTTTTGTCATGAATATCACGCCAGTCTTAGATAATACCAACTAACTTTTGGTGATATTGTTGGAACAACGTGTGGTGCTCCTCCTCTTCATCATTTTCACCACATGATCATCCCTTATAATTTGAAAAACATCCTCAAAAATCATTTTATGAAAATCAATTGATACAAACCCTTTCATGTTCATGGAATGGTTTCTCAATGGTTGGGAATCATCAAAAAAATTGAATGATTACACTTTTATGACATTCCATTAATTCTCATATGTTTATGATAACATCTCTTTCAAATGATCATAAAACATACCTTTTGATTTTCCTTGAATGATCTTACTTCCATAGTAATTTTAATTCTCTTTATAAAATGTTTACTTTTCCAAAGCCTAATCCTTTTTCATAGAAATTAAATACTTTTGTTTCATGATTTATCTACAATATATTTAATATAAATCCCTTATAATATACAATATCAATGTATCTTTATGAACTCTTTTTACTCCCAAATTGTGTTTATAAATAGTAGCACCAACTATTTACTAAATTTAGGTTGAAAAATAATATATTCTATTATTTAACTTCTTTTTGATATTACAAAAAAGGGGAGAAGAAGAGGAATATAAAAAACATATTATATATTTCCAAAAAAGAGAAAGAAATTGAAAAAAATCAAAAAGGGGGGATGGAAAAGAAATTTTTCCATGTTCTAAAAAGGAGGAGACGTAAAGAAATATTTTCATAGAAAGTAATAGGAAACATATCCTTTTCTGAAATGTTAAATCCTATTGTATTATGTTTTTCCATATCATTGGTTTTATTATCATAAAAGAGGTAAGATATTTTTGTAACAATTATATTGTTCTAATATATCTATGTATAATATCTTTTGATGAGTCATAAAATCAAAAAAAATTATAACAATTTTATATCAAGTGTTTTTTATAATGATTATATTAATTAAATTTTTAATTTAACATATTAGATAAAAATAAAATCTTATGTTTCTCAAAATCAAAAATTTCCACATAAGACATTTTCTTATGAATGATGGTTGAGTTTCTCAAGTTAGATCTCTCAGACAAAGTCAAAATATAAAAGTATATTGTCCTATTAAGAGAATATTTGTATCCATAATATGTTCAATAAAAGTAAATGTTACATCACAAAAACACTTTTTCTTACACTGTAAAATTATCACACACTTTTGTGATGTCAGTTTCTCTTATGAGGATGAGTTTCATTATCTTATGAAGGTTATCTTATAGTGAATAGTGATTTTAGACATTATATTATGATGATATAGTGTTGTCAGACATCGTGATTTCATTTTGAAACTCTAAATATCTAACTTCATGCCTTTAGAACACACCATAATGAGATTATCCATTTAAGGAAATGCCAGTCTTCATAAGACATACAATGAATAGAAAAATCTGAATATCAATATGATCTCTATCATCACATCCACAATATTAATTCCTATATTTGGAAATCTTGGATGCATATCTTTAATATCACTCTCATCTGGATCACATTACATGCTCAATAATCCATTAGATATATGTAGTTCCCATCTTTAAACAACAAATAAAAGTACTAGTTATCCACTATAACAATGAGTGATGAGGAACCATAGCTAAAAACTTTTAAGAACAAAATAGAAAACAATGGAGACTTGTATATAGAGGAAACAATAAATTTATATTGTTCTTATTAGTTCAATTAGTTTCATTGAAGATTATCATGATCTACACTTTTAATTATATCATTCTCTCAGGATGAATCTTTATCTTCTATAAGTTGTTTCTTACAACTATTTTCTGCAAACATTTCTCTCAATGTTTCTATTTATTTTATCATTTTCTCACCCGGTGTAAGACTGTGGTTAATACCATGGATATGTATTGTCACGACCCACCCTCGGGGTCCGTGCGGTGACTACCCCAAGCCCGCCTTCCATAGGCCAGGGGCTGGCGACTAGCACCAAGGCGTAAATCCCAAAAGAAAAGGGAAGGCCTTGCCTTTGAAAGTAAACAAGCACCACAGAGTAAGCAAGCGGAAAAGTAAACACTAATTAAAAACTGTACAAGCTATGCTGAAAGTAAAAGGGGCCGGAAATAGAAGCCCAACTATAAAGTACAACTGAAAGGAAAAACAACCACTGAAAGGAAAAGCCGCAGCGTCGAGCTGTCCTCTGGAAGTCCCACCTGAAGGGTGGGTACAGATAGCCTCCACTGCACCTCGGGTCCACCTGACCGCTCCGAGTACGTCCCACCCAGTGGTCCACCTCCAGGTACTGTCCTGCTCCGCACGACTCCACCACGATCAGCGATGTCCGCCGTCTGCAACCAACACAACGTAGTGCGGGCATAGCCCGTGCAGGGGTGAGTATAAGCTACTCAGTAGGGACCCCGAGACCCCCGAAGGTCTCCCGAAATCCACAAAGGATAATCTACAAAGGAAAGATACAATCACGAAGTAACATCTGACACGACTTAGGTATATGCCCATACATATACCTAAGTCATCAATTCCCGTTCGGCTCCAACGTCCGAGCCCAAGCACAACCCAGTCCACACAGGAAAGAAAAACGTATACCCACACAGGATAGCACAACACAATCCACAAGGAGAGTAAACAATAAATCCACACAGGATATCTCAACACAATCCACAAAGAAGAGTAAACAGTAAATCCACACAGGATATCTCAACCCAATCCACAAAGGAGAGTAAACAGAAGATTCAGCTCACACAGGTATACTTCGTCGAAAAGGTGAAAGGGATGATCAGGTATGGATACTGAATCATCTACGCTGGGACCCACATAGGATACAAGACCAGCACGGCTGGGACCCACATAGGATACAAGACCAACACAGCTAGGACCCACATAGGATACAAGACCGGCTGTCTTCATTGATTCATCTATACTGGGACCCACATAGGATACAAGACCAGCTGTCTTCATTGATTCATCTATATTGGGACCCACATAGGATACAAGACCAGAATTGAATCATCCAAGCTAGGACCCACATAGGATACAAGACCAGCACAGCTAGGACCCACATAGGATACAAGACAAGTTGTCTTCATTGATTCATCTATACTGGGACCCACATAGGATACAAGACCAGTATTGAATCATCCAAGCTGGGACCCACATAGGATACAAGACCAGCACAGCTAGGACCCACATAGGATACAAGACCAGCCGTCTTCATTGACTCATCTATATTGGGACCCACATAGGATACAAGACCAGTATTGAATCATCCAATATGGGACCCACATAGGATACAAGACCAGCACAGCTAGGATCCACACAGGATCGGGCCCACACAGGACCTGTAGCACTGATCCACGTAGGATCACTGAGTTATGTAGTCGTCGCAGTCCACTGAGGATCTCTGCACAGTCGCCGTCGCAATCCACAGAGGGTCTCTGCACGGTCGTCGCCGCAGTCCACTAAGGATCTCTACACGGTCATCGTCGGATTCCACGGAGGATCTCTGCACAGTCGTCGCTATCGATGTAGCAGTCGCAGCCAGCACTAGGGTTCCCGCACACAGCAAGCTCGTTCTGGAGGGTCCGCTCCACGAGCCGAGAGGCCGATACATCAACTGTCACAAAGACCGAAGTTGATGTATCCAAAAGTTCCGTATCGACAACAGGAACTCAACGTCGCAGACGGCGCGTCAATCGGACGCCCGATCTGAGAGTTATTGGCTTTTTTGTTCGAGAGGCCCGGTTGGTTTTTAAGGAAAAACCAACCCGACCGAACTCCACCTGCGTCCAAACCTCGGGCGGAGTGTGCCAAAAGATCCGTCTCACTTAGAGGAATTCAACGAAATAGACGGCGTGTCAATCGGACGCCTGTTCTGTTAGTTATTGGCCTTTCCGTCTCACACCCACCCTGGGAAACTTCCCAGGAGGTCACCCATCCTGATCACTGCTCTAGGCCATGCACGCATAACTACGGAGTTTTAACCACATAGGCTCCCGAAAAGGAAGGATCACCTTGACTATAGTATACCGAAACGACCGTCTCGATCCAAAGATCGTGTTGCCGCTGACGGCGCGTCGTTCGGAGGCCCGTAGCTCAAGTTACGAGCGTTTGAATGAAAACCGTCCGAAGACGGGGGTCCGGGCCCGGGCCGACCCCCCCCCCCCCCACCCCCCCCCCCCCGGGGGTCGGCCGAACCGGGTCGACCCGACCCCGTCCGGTCCGGCCAGGGCGCGGCCCGGCCGGTCGGACCGGCCTGGCCCGGTTCGGCCGAGCGGCCGAAGGGCCAAGGCGCCGCGGGGCGCCGCCCCCGCGGCCTGGTGGTGCCCCCCCCCCCCCCACGCGTGGGGCCGCGCTGAGTCAAAGACGCGGCTTTGCCGCGTCCGGGTGCACCGGACCCGCGCGGCCGCGGGTGCCGCCGCCGCTCCCGGCTGCCGGCGCCGCCGCGCCGGCGACCCGCGCCGCCGGCGAGTTCCGCGGGCCACCGGGATCGCTCTGATGGTCCGATTTTGTTCCCGCCTGCGCCGCTGCTCCTCCCGGGACTCGTTCTTCACTGCGGGATCGTCAAACATCCGTTGCGGCACGTTCCGTCGTCGCCCGTCAAATCCGCACAAAAACGAAGAACGGCGGAGGGTCGTCGGGCTGTGTTCGTTTGGCCCGCACCCTCCGCGTTAGAGATAAACAACGGGAGGAATTGTTCAACACATGAACCGACAATTTTAATAAATTAAAATTGTTCATTCGAAACCGGTTCTTTAATTTTTAATGAACGTTCACGGGAATATAAAGAGGGCTATTCCAAATTATAACATCCCTACCTAGTTGGTCGTCGCTCGTGAGCGTTCTTCGCGGAATTGCTCGTCGCGGGAGGTGGAGATCGTCGCGTCGTCGCGGTAGGGCGTCGCGTCGTCGCGGAACATGACATTGAGTCGGCGAACTCAAGCAGCCGATCGAAGATCCTTCGCGGAGGAAGAGACGTCGCAGAAGAACGTTGTCCGCGTTGCGGATCACGGCGTCGCGTCGTCGATTTTCGGGTTCGGCTTTCTTCGCGTTTTTCGCGTTCTTCGCGTTCTTTGGGTTCTTCGTGAAGGAGGAAGAAGATACAAGGATTTTGTCTCAACGAGTAATCCTCCAAAAAAGAGAGGTTGGTCTTATTTTATTATTATTCCAACAAATGAAAACGGGTAAGAAACGACCCATCAATTCGTTGAATTAATTCAACGAAAGAAACAGTTCATTTAATTTACGAAATAAACCGCCCAATTAAATGGTTTGTTAAGAAAATAAGAAAACGCGTCAGTTGACTTTCATAATGACGGGTTTTCGCGGGTGCGTTACTTAGCGGAAAGAAACGGCGGGGCTCGTGCGGGCCCCACCTCACAAATATCCTACCAAGGGGGTAGGATATTTCTAGATAGCATCCTATCCAGATCAACTCAGTTTAAGCCGTATTCAAGTGGCTTCAAGTGGCTTCCAAGTGGCTTAAGTGAAATAAAATAAAGTTGTCGTAACATTATTTTATTTCTTAACTTTAAGCCCGAAAATTAAAAACCACACCCGAGCAAACGCAACTCCGGAAGAGGCGTTTATAAGAGAATACCGGCGCTGGGATTTCATCGGTTCCCTCAGAATTCGATTCTGGGCACCGGTTTAAAAGTTAGAAAAACCCGCTCGTCCGTTCACTGAACGTACCCGCGCCAACCTTCGGAAAATGATTTCGGGCACACCGGGCCTCGGAATCAGGCGCCGTCAGAAACTACGTTCTTGTAAAATTCCAAAAAAAATTAAGAAAAAAATTTTCCTTGAAATTTACGGGTCCTTACATTACTCCCACCACAGGGCTTTACGTCCCCGTAAAGCTTCAACACAAACTAGGGATACAAAGGCGGCACTGAGCACGCAACTGAGCCTCCCGCTCCCATGTGCTCCCTGGAGGTTCCCGTGCTGTCATCTGATGCGCACAACAGGAATCGATCGCCCACGTAGGACCACTCATGTCGATACTCTATCTCCACCGGGACCTCCGTAAAAGTCGCCCCATCCTCCATGTCTAGCTCCCCCGTGGTCAAAGATGTGTGTTGGGTCGTGCACGTATCTCCTCAGCTGAGATACGTGGAAGACGTCGTGCACCCGGTGCAACTGAGGTGGCAGGGCCAGACGACAAGTCACCTCGACAATCCTGCTGAGGACCTGGAAAGGCCCGATGAAGCGTGGAGACATCTTACCACCTCGTCCAGATCTCTGCAAACCACATCGAGGTAAGACTCGCAAGAAGATGTGGTATCCATCCTCGAACTCTAGTGGCCTCCGCCTCCTGTCAGCATAAGACTTTTTCCGGCTCTGAGCTGTACTCATCCGCCCCTGGATGACCTGGACCATCTCCAGCCCCACAAGAGCAGCAAGATTTCTTCTTTGCCGATAAGAGAAATCGGGTCCCATCCCATGGATGAACCACATTCTTTGCCTAATACAGTCAATCCCGACATGGATGAAACTAATCCATACCAAGGATGACGTCGTAAGGCCTCGACGCTACTACCAAGAGATCCAACCGTTACTCTCACCTCCAAGGGTTGAGTCACACTGTCGGCATCAGTGTGTGGTAACTGGGTCTCCTCCAGTAGATGTTTCACAAGTGAGGGTCAAGTCAACAGTCAAAACTGGAACCTCTTAGTAACAACACAAAAGAGGACAGGAATTAAAACATCACAAAGGTATGCGTCTTTTATTATTGCAGCTCATAATACAAAGACGCTACACAATAGAAACAAGGAACTAGAAGTACAAAGGACGTATCCACTAGTTCTGCTCCTTCCCATTTGCTCCCAGAGCTCCATGATCGAAGGCCTCAGCTGCCTGAAGCTGAGCTCTCCCATGTCCACCAACTCCCTGCGGTCGGGGTGGACCTCCTGGTGGTGGTGGTGGCAACACCTCGAAGTGTCTCCCACCATCAGCTACTCGGCCAGCTCCTCTGCGTCGTCCGCCTATACCCTGTGGACCACCGTGGCCGAATCTCTATCTGGGAGGTCCCTCTACCGCCTGCTGCTCATCTGTAAGACGAGTCGGGCAGTCTCGAGTCATGTGACCTCGCCCACTGCATGCGTAACAATGTTTGCCCCTCGTGTCGCTGGCTCTCCTTCGGGTGCCCCGCACAACCGAATCTTTATCCTGTGACTGCACATCTGATGGTCTGGCCCGCTTGGACCTCTGCGTCACCGGTCTACAACCAGCTATAGAAGACCCTGCTACGGGCCGTCCTGCGGAGAGCCCTGTCACTAGAGCCTGCTCGGTGAGAAAACTCTCCACTAGAAGGGCTCTCTCCAACCCCTTTTCCTATGTCGGAATGTTGAGGGAGATGATCGAAGCCTTGATCTCGTGCCTCAGTCCCTGCTCGAAGGTCCGGGCTTGGAAGAACGAGTCCCGTACCATATCTGTGGAGTAGCGAGAAAGGTCGGTGAACCTCGCTGCGTACTGGGCGACCGTCAAGCTGCCCTGCCGCAGCTGAAGAGGCTCCTGAATGCGCACCGCACGGAGGGTGGCCGGGACGAACTCTGAGCGGAAGAGGCTCTAGAATTCCATCTAGATGAGGGAGGCCTCATCATGTACCTGGAGCATCAAGCTCCACCGTCGCCCTGCTGCTGCGTGCAGTAGGCTCGCCGCGAGGATCACCATGAGGTCTGCTGGTGTCCTCACTAGCCTGAAAACTCGGACGACCGCCTCCAGCAAGTCCTCGGCTGCCTAGGGGTCCGTCTCCCCACGGAACCTGGGTGGTCGCTGGCACTGGAACTCATGCAGAGCTCCGAGGCGTTGTGCATCGTCAGCTGCCAGTGCTAGAAGCATCGGGGGCTCGGCGGGTAAAGGTACCACCAGTGCCTCTGCTGACAAGGAGCCTTGCACCGAGGCCTCGTCGCTCGGTGGGCTGTCATCACGCTCCACTCTCGGAACCCTAGCTGGCTGTCGTCGTGGGGCCATCCTGAAAGAAACAGGTGCGCCACAGTCAGAACAGTATACCTGGTGATCTGACACAAGTAATCACAAAGAAAACATGAAACACACATGCAATCAATGTTTTCGTGTATTATGTCAGAAATCAGAAGTTAGGGTCCTGGTGTACGGATACGTCGGCCGCCGCCCCAACACTGGACTCCCTAGACTGATAACCACACCCAATACGCTAAACACTATTGCTTCACACAGAAGAAAGATCAGAGTCTGCGGTAGAACCGACCACCTCTGATACCAATTTATCACGACCCACCCTCGGGGTCCGTGCCGTGACTACCCCAAGCCCGCCTTCCATAGGCCAGGGGCTGGCGACTAGCACCAAGGCGTAAATCCCAAAAGAAAAGGGAAGGCATTGCCATTGAAAGTAAACAAGCACCACAGAGTAAGCAAGCGGAAAAGTAAACACTAAGTAAAAATGGTACAAGCTGTGCTGAAAGTAAAAGGGGCCGGAAATACAAGCCCAACTGTAAAGTACAACTGAAAGGAAAAACAGCCACTGAAAGGAAAAGCCGCAGCGTCGAGCCGTCCTCTGGAAGTCCCACCTGGAGGGTGGGTACAGATAGCCTCCACTGCACCTCGGGTCCACCTGACCGCTCCGAGTACGTCCTGCCCAGTGGTCCACCTCCAGGTATCGTCCTGCTCCGCATGCCTCCACCACGATCAGCGTTGTCCGCCGTCTGCAACCAACACAACATAGTGTGGGCATAGCCCGTGCAGGGGTGAGTATAAGCTACTCAGTAGGGACCCCAAGACCCCCGAAGGTCTCCCGAAATCCACAAAAGATAATCCAAAAATGAAAGATACAATCACGAAGTAACATCTGACACGACTTAGGTATATGCCCATACATATACCTAAGTCATCAATTCTCGTTCGGCTCCAACGTCCGAGCTCAAGCACAACCCAGTCCACAAAGGAAAGCAAAACGTATACCAATACAGGATAGCACAACATAATCCACAAGGAGAGTAAATAGAAGATTCAGCTCACATAGGTATACTTCGTCGAAAAGGTGAATGGGATGATCAGGTATGGATACTGAATCATCTACGCTGGGACCCACATAGGATACAAGACCAGCACGGCTGGGACCCACATAGGATACAAGACCAGCACATCTAGGACCCACTTAGGATACCAGACCAGCTGTCTTCATTGATTCATTTATACTGGGACCCACATAGGATACAAGACCATCATAGCTAGGACCCACATAAGATACAAGACCAGTTGTCTTCATTGATTCATCTATACTGGGACCCACATAGGATACAAGACCAGTATTGAATCATCCAAGATGGGACCCACATAGGATTCAAGACCAGTATAGCTAGGACCCACATAGGATACAAGACCAGCTGTCTTCCTTAATTCATCTATACTGGGACCCACATAGGATACAAGACCAGTATTGAATCATCCAAGCTGGGACCCACATAGGATACAAGACCAGCACAGCTAGGACCCACATAGGATACAAGACCAGTCGCCTTCATTGATTCATCTATACTGGGACCCACATAGGATACAAGATCAGTATTGAATCATCCAAGCTGGGACCCACATAGGATACAAGACCAGCACAGCTAGGATCCACACAGGATCGGGCCCACACAGGACCTGTAGCACTGATCCACGTAGGATCGCTGAGTGTTGTAGTCGTCGGAGTCCACTGAGGATCTCTGAATAGTCGTCGGCGCAGTCCACTGAGGGTCTCTGCACGGTCGTCGCCGCAGTCCACTGAGGCTCTCTGCACGGTCGTCGTCGTAGTCCACGGAGGATCTCTGCATAGTCGTCGCTGTCGAAGTAGCAGTCGCAGCCAGCACTAGGGTTCCCGCACACAGCAAGCTCGTTCGGGAGGGTCCGCTCCATGAGCCGAGAGGCCGATACATCAACTGTCACAAAGACCGAAGTTGATGTATCCAAAACTTCCGTATCGACAACAGGAACTCAACGTCGCAGACGGCGCGTCAATCGGAGGCCCGGTCTGAGAGTTATTGGCTTTTTTGTACCAGGGGCCCGGTTGGTTTTTAAGGCAAAACCAACCCGACCGAACTCCACCTGCGTCCAAACCTTGGGCGGAGTGTGCCAAAAGATCCAACTCACTTAGAGGAATTCAACGAAACAGACGGCGCGTCAATCGGACGCCTAGTCTGTTAGTTATTGGCCTTTCCATCTCACACCCACCCTGGGAAACTTCCCAGGAGGTCACCCATCCTGATCACTGCTCTAGGCGAAGCACGCTTAACTACGGAGTTTTAACCACATAGGCTCCCGAAAAGGAAGGGGCACCTTGAGTATAGTATACCGAAATGACCATCTCGATCCAAGGATCGTGTTTCCGCTGACGACGCGTCGTTCGGAGAGCCGTAGCTCAAGTTGCGAGCGTTTGAACGAAAACCGTCTGAAGACGGGGCTCCGGGCCCGGGACGACCCAGCCCGACCCCCCCTGGAAGTCGGCCGAACCGGGTCGACCCAACCCCGTCCGGTCCGGCCAGGGCGCGGCCCGGCCGGTCAGACTGGCCTGGCCCGATTCGGCCGAGCGGCCGAAGGGCCAAGGCACCGCGGGGCGCCGCCCCCGCGGCCTGGTGGTGCCCCCCCCCCCCCACGTGGGGCCGCGCTGAGTCAAGGACGCGGCTTTGCCGCATCCGGGTGCACCAGACCCGCGCGGCCGCGGGCGCAGCCGCCGCCGCGGCTTCAGCCGCGGCGGCCTGTCCGGCGGTGCACCGGGGCGCCGTCGCTCCCGGCTGCCGGCGCCGCTGCGCCGGCGAGTTCCGCGGGCCACCGGGATCGCTCCGGTGGTCCGATTTTGTTCCCGCCTGCGCCGCTGCTCTTCCCGGGACTCGTTCTTCACTGCGGGATCGTCAAACATCCGTTGCGGCACGTTCCGTCGTCGCCCGTCAAATCAGCACAAAAACGAAGAACGGCGGAGGGTCGCCGGGCCGTGTTCGTTTGGCCCGCACCCTCCGCGTTAGAGATAAACAACGGGAGGAATTGTTCAACACATGAACCGACAATTTTAATAAAATAAAATTGTTCATTCGAAACTGGTTCTTTAATTTTTAATGAACGTTCACGGGAATATAAAGAGGGGTATTCCGAATTATAAGATCCCTACCTCGTTGGTCGTCACGCGTGAGCGTTCTTCGCGGAATTTCTCTTCGCGGGAGGTGGAGATCATCACGTCGTCGCGGAACACGGCGTTGAGTCGGCGAACTCAAGCAGCCGATCGAAGATCCGTCGCGGAGGAAGAGACGTCGCAGAAGAACGTGGTCGGCGTTGTGGATCACGGCTTCGCGTCGTCGATTTCCGGGTTCGGCGTTCTTCGCGTTCTTCGCGAAGGAGGAAGAAGATACACGGATTTTGTCTCAACGAGTAATCCTCCAAAAAAGAGAGGTTGGTCATATTTTATTATTATTCCAACAAACGAAAACGGGTAAGAAACGACCCATCAATTCGTTAAATTAATTCAACGAATGAAACAGCTCATTTAATTTATGAAATAAACCGCACAATTAAATGGTCTGTTAAGAAATTAAGAAAACGCGTCAGTTGACTTTCATAATGACGGGTTTTCGCGGGTGTGTTACTTAGCGGAAAGAAACGGCGGGGCTCGTGCGGGCCCCACCTCACAAATATCCTACCAAGGGGGTAGGATATTTCTGGATAGCATCCTATCCAGATCAACTCAGTTTAAGTCGTCTTCAAGTGGCTTCAAGTGGCTTCCAAGTGGCTTAAGTGAAATAAAATAAAGTTGTCGTAAAATTATTTTATTTCTTAACTTTAAGCCTGAAAATTACAAACCACACCCGAGAAAACGCAACTCCGGAAGAGGCGTTTCTAAGCGAATACCGGCGCTGCGATTTCATCGGGGCCCTCAGAATTCGATTCCGGGCATCGGTTTAAAAGTTAGAAAACCCCGCTCGTCCGTTCACTGAACGTACCCGAGCCAAAATTCGGAAAATGATTCCGAGCACACCGGGCCTCGGAATCAGGCGCCGTCAGAAACTGCGTTCTTGTAAAATTCCAAAGAAAAGTAAGAAAAAAAATTTCCTTGAAATTTCCGGGTCTTTACATGTATTGTAATGGTAGATCTAGGATGAATGATCTTGGACATTTGTATTAAGTGAGAGCTACTTGTACATAGCTGAAAGACCCTGGGAAAAGGTTTGTTGTAATGAAAATCAATAAGCCTGTTGATTATAGTGTTGGTGTAGTGGACTAAGGGGATTCTTGTTCCCTGAATCACTATAAATCATTGTATTCAATTTAATTTCTTCATTATTTTATACTTCCATAGAATATTCACTCCTAACGAAAGCATTCAAATCAAATACATCAAATAAGGTGGTCTAATTTTTATGAAGAAAATAAGAACTCAATTCACTCCATCTTGATTTATTTAGTCAGTCATTACATAGTACAACAAGATGAACTTGGATGGATGATGTGATATGTGATGGGAGGCCTTGATGATGTGGAAGTAGTTAATGCATGGGATTGTTAGATGCATCGGTATATAAATTAGGGTTTGGGGGATGGAATCAGAGTTTATTTAATATTTTTGATTTGGTCTTCCCAATTGAAGTGATGTTGAGAACATGTAACCATTATTATGGTTCTGTTTAAGGTCCGATTGATAGGTTTATTGTTTCATATACATTTAATTCCCCACTACTCGTGGTAACAATATTTTAATGGATTCATTTTTCCTCTTAGTGGTAGCTTAATATGATTTTCTTAAAGTACCTAGATTATCGAATCATGCTAAAATGGATAAATAATTATTAACCCATGGGGTTGGTGTTGATTGAATGAAATTGATAAATATATTTTAATGTTTATAAATTATGGAATCTGTTTGGATTATCCCTAGAGTGCATGAATTTCACTCCGGTGATCAATATAAGTATTGAGGATTAATTAAAATGGATAATTTAATGGATAATTAATTAATTAAAAAAAATAAATGATTACTAAACGCAGTAATTAATGTACCTCTGTTTGATGTTTATATGAATAGAGGATATTTGGTCTTAGTAAAGGAATCTAGAAGTCAGATTGACGTTAGATGGAGTTGAATTTATGACTTGGTCATTCCCATCATGTGGTTGTGTGAAATATTATATCTTATATATTCATTGATTTCATACACTGCACCACTCATAATGGTTAGTGTGACTGTCACCCAATAGACATTGTGAGGTTGTTTTCCCTAACATCGTTGTGGGAGGTTGGATTTATGGCTACCTCCTCTAGAATTGTTCTCTTCTATGGGTAGATACTTTGGATGGTACACAAATGTTTTAGTTTCCAAATATATGTTTGTTTATGGATGTTATGTCTTATGGTTATTTCACACACATGTATTACCATATATAGCATACAAAGTATTATTATAGGTATGATGTGTATTCAATGTGATGGCTAGTTATTCCTTAATCAGTGTAAGGGTTGTAATGGATTGAATTAAAAAACCTAATGTATGATTCATTTTATATGGGATATGATGGCTCCCAGAAACTAATCAGTTAATATATATAGATATGTGGATGAGATGACATTATGATGTGATGTACTACGTGCATGTTCTGATGATTTCCCCGGGTGTTAGAAGGTGAGCCGATTTTTAGTGAGAGATTGTTCAGGACGTGTGATGTTTGGAAGAGAGGAAAACTAGTGGGGATGAATTATTGGGGTGCCTTTTATGTTTCATTATTATATTATAGTCTCTATTTTGTGGGGTACTTGATAAGATTCATTCTTGGGTAGGATGGGAACATAGTATACATATTTAAGTTGTGATCTAGTTTCACGTTTCTTTAGCATGATTTCATTATCTTTTTCACCGGATGATTCAGCGATGGTTCTAATGAGTATACTGTTGTTCTCATCATATGAATATATAAGAAATTGTACAAGTTACATTGAGATGTTTGGAGATTGGGATTGATATTAATAGATCATGGTTTTTTAGGAGCTATTTTTTCATTCGGATCTCTGACATCTTTTCCTTTTTGGTATGTGTATCATTCCTTTCAGTTGTTATAGTACTGTATGGAATTGAATGTTTGAACTTGGGATATATATATGAGAAGGTTTGGATTGGGGTACCTACCTTATATCCCTATTTTTCACGTTCTCATAGATAGTAATTCCTCCCTTATAAATTTTTATTATACCCTCTGTGCTAGTCACCAACCTGGGGCCTACTGGAGTATGAACTATGGCAGTCACTCTATGTCTCCCCTCATAGTGGTATCTTTTTAGGTATGGGGTGATGATAGATTTGAATAAAAGGTTCATGTTGACGGATATGATGATGTTTGGATTTACGCACAGGTGAGGTTACATGGGTTGGTATGGCAATGGTATCCACTAATTTTAGTAGGCAATGTAAATAGGGGAGAGCAGACGAGATATGGGTATTTCGGGCCCCCGATGATGTGATTTTAGAGCCATTATGTATATTTATCCTATTGAATGTGGTGATACTGGTTTTATGGTTGAGGACTAGGAAGGGATCATGCATAATTCTTCTTTGTGCTTATGTTTTAAATGGAAATATTTTGAGATAGGTCGAAACCATAATGATATGATAAATAATTAATTATTTAATTTTAAATATTCAATATTCTAGGTTTTGGAGCCAATGATTTTTATATTTTTGTAGTCTTTTCCTATGTTAGACATCCTCATCATGTTGTAACAAAATATGTTCAACAGGATGGTCCATCAGATAACCTTAATATATAGGTCGATACTGATGAAACGTAGCAGAGGAAACACTATGTGTTTTACTAAAATAGTATACAGATGTATGAGAAATATATTTCATATTCAATAATGGAATAATTGTTGGATTATGTCTAGATATCATTCATTTTGATTAATTCATGAAAATAGAAATGGGTTTCGTTGGTTGTGATGATGTTGTTTGGAAAATTGATGCAGTGGTGGTTCATATTCCGTAGGGATCATGAGGAGTCATCGATCATGTGGGATATGTTCTAAGACCAGTTCTAAGAAGAGTTTTCTTCTTTGATTATGAAGGTATACATTCTCCAGGAGCTTCAAAACCTTCAATAGGACTGTAACAGTGTTCATGATTTTTTGATCCATTTTAGGACCCTTCTGTGATATGATCTAGAGCAGTATCTAGATGAGGAGGCTATGGAGATGAATTTCGAGGAGGCATTGCATCCATTGATCGAGTTCAAAGTAACATTGTATATTTATAATACATATCATCAGATAATGGAGAGAGAATGGTTTATTAATAGGATTATGGTCATAACCATATCATCACAAGAGTTAATTCATTAGGTTTCCTCATAAATTATAGTTATTGTCAGGGGTTACTAATTAGTTATAAGGAATATAATTTGATCAACTATGGGTTTTCCGAACTCTCATCATATCATTTATATTGGATAAAACATTATCATTACTATTATAAGGGATCATATGTGTATTTTTCTTGTGGATGTTGAGTCCCTCAATGATGAGAGTGTCCAACCTTTCTGACCAGTCAGTTTGTGTCATGTGTTCCTTTTCAGTTTCCTCCATTGAGGTAGTTTTATCCAACATAATAGTCGTAGGGTAATTTAGTTTGGGATATTTAGATAGTATATGGGGAATAAAGATTATATCCTCGAGGAAGTACTCATAAATGGAGAGTATATTGTAACCATGGAGATGGTTTTTAGATAGGCCAAAGTGGCCATATAGCATGTCATGGTAAGATTCATGCTTTAGTGTTTCCATCAACAGGATAACCAAACATCACTTGAGGTTCCCTTTGATTCTTTTTTTACATTGGTGCATTATTTTTTTGAATTAGGAGTATTCAACTCATTTATATAACCTACCATAATCTATTATTTGGTAGTTCATTTATATGTTATTCTATTTCCATTGGTGTTTCATTTGTTAGTCGGTAGTTATGTTGACTTGAATGTAGTAAGTAGAGATAATGAGCTAGTGTTGGGGAAACGATGCTCTTGAGGATATTTTTTAGGTTTATGGATATATCCATATGAAATCATCCTCTTCATGGATTTTTTGTATTCAATTATGGATATCATGGGTTTATTCATAATTAATGTATTGTTTTATGATGTTGATGAAGCTCCAAAAATGTTTTTTTGGAAAGATAGTTCCTCATATAGGTCAGGGGAATGTTCTATCCATGTCTTCTTTCATGGTCAAGATGATGATGAAATCCTCATATGTTTAACAGTAGGTGTTTCCAATTATTGTGGAACATTACCCTGATGTATTTCCAAAGGTGGTTGCAGTGCTACCCCCTCAATGATAGATTGAGTATTGGATCAAGCTAGATCCATGCTTATGTCCAATCATGATGCTTTAATATAGGATGGAACCTTAAGATTTGTGAGACCCACATGTAGAGCTCAATGATCTCATATAGTGAGAGTTTTTTCTACCAATTGTGTCACCATGGGTTACATGAGTTTTGATCGTGTATAATGATGATGAGATTTTATAGATTTGTATCAAATATTTTCACTTAAACCAAGTGACAGTCAATAATCATTATCATCTTCAACGAACTGAGGATTTATTTTATTAACTTAATGAAGTATGTCTATTCTAAAAGATGAATCTATGTTCTTGAAATCATCAAATTTGGGTGAAGTATGAGGATATATAGAAGTCTAATTTCAATTTTCTTTAAGGGAATTATGAAATTGTTGTGATTTAATTTGTGGTGGTTAATTTTCTATCCATATTCATAGGGTAATTGAATGTAGTATCATAGTGTTTACAGAAAAGATCATGTTAGATTTCATTGACAGCATCATTGTGTACTCAGAATTTAAGGAGAAGAATATATAGAATTTTCATGTCATTTAGGTAGTTCTTCATCATGAACATCTATATAAGAAGTTGTTAAAGTTTGTATTTTAGACTAATGAATTCCATTTCTTAGGGAATGTTGTGTCCCTTCAAGGATTAATTGTGTATCCTTTGAATATAGAGGTTGTTGATTCTTGGTAATCCCCCAATACAGTTGCATAGGTGTGGAGTTTCCATTGTCTTGATATCTATTACAGGAGGTTTTTAATTTATTTCTCTTAGGCTAATACGCCTTTGGCAGCCTTGAACAAGAAGTATCATGCATTTATATGGAATTACTAGTTCCATAAATAATTTTAGTACCTGAAGGAGATGTTTTTCAGTGCTCTTTTTCAATGTTTTCCAATGGAGGGAGTTCATTTTCATGTATCTTGTTATGTTTCATGTCTTGGATTTGGCTGATTAAGAAGTCATGTACTTATTTTTAACGTGATTCTGGAGATCCTCTAGGGTGATTGAAGAACTCTCCATGATGCATATAGATATGGGAAGGTTGGTGGGAGAGGTTCCCTTTTTCAGATGAATGTGTAATAATATTTTGTGAAATAGGTGGAAGATTATCAGTTAGGGGATTATGAGGTGGAGGTTTGGAGGTATATAGTTTTTTGGTTACCCTCTTTACGGTTGTTCTACATATGGACTATAGTGGATGTTATTCCCAGGAAGGATTTTAAATCCTTTTGTGATGCATGTTATGGCTCTCTATGAGTTCTATATCTTACATTTAGAGGAACATCCTAGAGTGAAAAATATGTACCAGACATTGAGAGGTATGTTTTGGGGGCCTGGGATGAAGAGTGTAGTTGCGAAATTTGTTTCTCGATGTTTGGTCTTCTAGAAAGTGAAGGATGAGCACTGTGTTCCTAGTGGTTTTCTCCAGGAATTAGATATTCCCCAGTGTAAGTGATAGAACATCTCAATGGACTTTGTTACTAGTTTACATCTTACATATGGATTTTATGATTTTATATGGTTGATATTCAATTGTTCGAAAAATTCGTCCACCTTTAAGAAAACTAGGAGTCGAGATCATTGGAGGATTTTTTGAGGTAGTATCTGTAAGAGGGGGTGTGACTCCATGGAGTCTCAAGGATGATAATCTCTTTTATTGATCCTCATTTTACCTTTATAGTTCTGATATGTCTTCAATATGATTATATATCTCAGTTACGTTTTTGAAATATTTTTATCCATTGAAGTATGGTCAGATAGGTCTAATCATCGGGACTATTGGATACATGTTGTGCTATCATGACTTAGATTTTGGAGGTTTGTGGTTGATTCACCTTCCCTATTTAATGTTTTCTTGCAATGATATTTCCCATTCAGCCATTGTTATTTAATCATCTAAATCATTATATAATGCACCTTTACATATTCCATTGTGTTTTACTAGGGTCAGAGAGGCATCAATTCATATACTAGAGCTGGTGAAGAATAAAACAGATACGGTATAGGTAATTCTGGAGATTATGAAGGTAGTCAATGATCATCATAAATTTATTACTAATCATAGAATGCTACTTTTGGATTTTGATTTTGGGGGATCACATGTTCTTGAAGGTGATTCCTCATTGTGGGAATAGAAGGTTTGGCTATGGATGTATGATTTTTCCCCAATTTGTTGTGTCTTTAATGGTGTTAGATCATGTTCGGTCTATGGAATATAAGATATCTCACCCCACCCCCCCCCCCCACCCCAAAGATGAGTAAGACATCCTATGTTATTCAAGTGTCCCAACTTCGTCAATATCTTCAAGATGGATCTCAAGTCATTGATTGTGGAAAGATATATGTTGAAGATAATGTGACCTTCGAGTGACAACCTGTGGAGATCTTCGACTATCTTGAGAAGAAATTGTGCAGCTGTTCTATCCCCTTAGTTCATGTCTTTTGGTAGCATGGTGGCATGGGGTAGAGTACCTGTGACTATTATTCACATATGTGAACTTGATACCCCATGCTATTTTTTGTTTATATCTACTATTATAATGTTATTCTATTATGGATCATTACATTTCTGGTTTATGAGATGGTTTCCTCGTGTTTATTAATGTGTATTCTCTTTCATTTGTTAGTTATCTCCCTCAAGAGAGTTTTTATGATGTGTTTGTTATTGTTGAAGGGTTTTTCACTTATTTATACAAAAGTGGCAATTGATCTCCTACAATAGCGAGATCCTAAAGTGGTATCTCATGGGTTGTCTTCTTGGGTGACCCAATTTTTTCTCTATGATATTTATTTTGGATTCTCAGGTACAATAATTGTTTGAGAGGTATATTTTTTATAATGGATTAAATCTATGTTGTCCAACCCTTTTCATGTTTTCAAATCTCATGGTGTTAAAAGGATCCCTAAAGCAGGTCTGGAGGGGATCATCTATTAAATGTTGAAAGCAGGGACAATGCACAGTGTGTAAATGTTTTTCATTTCTTGGATTATGTGTTTGTGGATTGTTAACACTAGTTCATGGGAAATTTAATGACATGTAAATCATTAGGATTTACTAGTTTTAGGTGACACATTTTTTTTTAATCCAAATCCCAACATTTACATGACATGAAAATGGATTTCATGTCATGTAAATTTCCTCTTCAGTGCACCTATAAATGGTGTAGAGACTTAGGCCTTCCTCAAACCCTACACCTTCAATAATTTTCCAGGTGGACTAGTAACCTCTTCTATGGAGTTTTGAAAATTCCTTAAAAATATATCGATCCTTGGCTTCTTTCTTTGGTCAATGGTGATCCATGGTGTGTTCATTATTTTGTTTCTAGTTGGCTCACCCTGATCAGTATCATTTTATCCCATTTATTCTCACCATTCTATGATTCATTATCTCTACTATTATAATGAGGTTTATCTAGTTTTTATGTCTTTTTGGTATTACATCCCTATGAGATCATAGTTTCATTGATGGAGATGTGATCAAAGATCGGTAATGTCAGTTTGTTAACGTGAGAAGAACATTGATTACATTAATTAGGAGATTCATTGATTTTCTTATTTTATTTACATTAAATCATATATTTATAATGGATTATCCCTATGTATAGTAATATGATTAACTTAATATTTTATTCAACATGACTACTAATGAATTGGATAGTTAGAGGATGTTGATGTTGTTTCTTCACACATTGATTGTGTTTTTCCTCTTGATTTTATTTATAGTGTGATACACATGATATGGTTCATAATAATTTTCTTATTCTTGGAGTAGTGTATTGATTTTGGTAAAGAACATAAATCTATAATTAATTTATAATTAATTATCTTCATTATAATTAAAGAAGATCCATGTTTAAATATAGTGTTTAATGAAATCTTATAATGATCTAATTGATTCAATGTGCATGTTTAATTGAAAATGATCTTATATATGGTTAATAGAATTCATAATAAATGTGAATAACTATGATTCTTATTGATAAAAAATTAAAATAACATGTTAAATGGGAATCAAACTTCTGTCGGTTTGAAAAAACTGGTTTAAATTCTTCAGATCATGTTTTATATTTGTTAGCATGTTATAGCTTGAGGCCTTAAGATTACCTTAGTTGGAACCTGTGAATAAAAATTCGTTTAATTGAAGATCTAATAAAAACATGTTTTTTTATAAAGATAAATGATGGGGTTTTATTTTTCTCCCTTCTGGTTATGGCCTATGTGCCTTGGGTTTGGAGATGTGATAGCTTATTTTCATGTGAGAGAGGGATAGGTTAATTTAGGGCATTGATTTCCCTATTAATTATGTTTGATTATTAATTCCTTGTTATGGTCTCTATTTGTGAGATTTTCAATGTGATTTGATATGGGGAGGGGGGACTGGATGTGTTGTGATCCTTATATGGATGAGCATCAGATGAATGATGTGATGTTTGTTGGGAGGCATGGATGATGTGTTATCTATTGACGCATGTGATGACGGGATGCATTGGCCAATACATGAGTTTCTAAGAGATGTCACTAGAGATGATGGATGTTTTTGAAGATGTGATTACTAGTCGAGGTTATACTGAGAGCTGGTAATGTATCTTGTGTATCAATAAAATGGGTGGTGGTTGGGTTACAAATATTAACTGGATTCCTTACCCCATTACTGGAGAGAGTTGGATGTTCTTGGTTTCATGTTTCCTCAAAGTGGAAGCATGGGATGTTTTTCCTAGAGTACCTAGATTATTGAATGATTATAATAATAAATAAAAAACTCTTAATCTATAGGGATTGACTTTATGGAATTCAAATAGTAAAATGTTTTCAATCTTGATAAACCACGGGGTCGATTCGGAATATTCTCGGAGGGCATGGACCTTACTATGATGATTAATGTAATGTAATGTGGAATAATTAAAATTGATATTTTAATGGATAATGAATTAATTAATTATCATAAATGATAAAAGGTGAATAAGTCATTAATGTATATATATTTTAAATTCTTGTGTTCTTATATGATATATAGTATTTTTAGTGGAATCTAAGAGTATGAGTGATGTTAACCATAGTGAGGTCTAAGACAAGGCCATTACAATAGTGTGGTTGTGATAAATAATATATCTTTTATATTATATGATTCCATTTGATTACCTAACCATGTCAGTTAGGTTGATTGAAGCCCATTGGAATCTAGGTGTGTGTTTTCCCCAACATCCCTATGGGAGGATGTGTGGTTGACTACCCCATCTAGATCCACCCTATTCTCTATCTAGTTACTTGTTAATCTATGTTGGATGGTTAGTTTCTCCTTGTATTTTTATAGAGGTATATGGTGGATTATTTTTATTTCACAAACATGTATTACTATCTATAGTATCCAAATAAATATTATTTTATGATGTATAAATGATGTGATAGATTGTGGTACCTTAATCAATGTATGGGTTGTAATGAGTTGAGGTAAAATACCCAATGTATGATACAATTATACAAGGTATGGTGGAACCAAAAAACCACTCTATTACAATATATATATATATATTTATTTAGATTGGATTATGTGATTATGTGATACACATGGTTTATATTGTGACATCATTCCTAGGTGTATTTAGGATGGCTTGTTTTTGTAGATTGATGGCCAGGACATGCGACGTTGGTGAAGAGTGTAATATCGGTGGAGAAGCGGGAGTGAGGTACCAGTTGTGTTAAATTATTATATTATATTATATCTTTTATGAGATATATGGTGAGAGTTATTAATTTTTGGGCTTGGAACATTATATTCCAATTTAGGCACTGATTTATATACATTTTTGTCCACTGTGCATTAGAATGGTTTCTATATCTTTTACATGAGAGGCCTCGAGGATGATCATACTTAGTATACCATTATGCTCATCCTATGTACATAAAATGTTATTTAGGATATTTTTAAAAGTTTAGTGATTGGGAAAAATATTAAAATGATTTTTTTATGGTATCTATTTGGGATTCATGGTTTTTGTTGCCTTTACCCTTTTGGTACTTATAACATTTCATTGAGTTGTTAGAGTACTGTTTCATTGTATGTTTTCAATTAGATTTTAATTAAATATAAATATATATTTATATGTGTGTGAGAAGGTATATATTGGTGTATCTATGTTATATCTCTCCTTATCATGTTATATTAGTGGGAAATGCCTCTCATGTGTATTTTTTAGGATACCCTTGGGGCTAGTCACCAACCCAGGGACAACTGGAGGTGTAACTCGGGAAATCTCTATCTCTCACCTCTCATTGTGATATCTTTGTATCTTGGGGGTTGTGAGCATATTGAATTGGTTTTAAAGAAAAATAAGTTTATTTATATATCTATTAATATTATTATTTTCATCTTAATTATTCTTATATTGAATTTTGATATTAAAAGATTTCCAAATTATGAATATTTTCTCTTTGAAAACACTCTTTCTCATCACAACAACATGACTAATTTTTAATAAAAAATATCTACCCCTATGAATAGAATATCAAAAAATTGATTGTATATTTATTTTAAGAATCATTTATATTATCTAATATGGTAAAATTAAATTATGAATAAAATGAATAGTGAAAACAATAAAATTTATTTTCTATTATTGAGGTAAAAAAGGTTTTATCGTGGGGATAAACTAAGAAGACAATTGTTAAAGTGAACTACTAACATTCCAAAATCTTATTTACTAAAAATAGTTCCACCTTATCATTGAAAATTACTAAAATAGAGTCATTTGGTATCATTTTTTCATTTCGTTGACTTTACCATTTTTTAATATTTTGGGAAATTTCCAATTAATTTCAAGAAGGTCCCCTTTTCCCACTTATAAAAGAGAACTCACTTCCCTAAATTATTAAAACCTCTCGAGCCATTTTTCTAAAAAAAACTCCATATACCCCTCAAAAACGTCATTATACACCCATTATGTATTCTTCTATTAAAAAAAGTAAATCCCTGGGGTCCTTGAGAAGAGGACCAAATTAGGGTTCCCTAATAGAAGGAAAATGTCTTCACTAAACTCTTTATTTTTCTTAATGACTTTACAAAATTCAATTTTTTCATAAAAATTTTAATATAATAAAAAATTATATAATATATATTTACTTATTATTATATTTATGAATTAATATTTATCCATCTCTACTTATATCAAATGGGTATCGAAATAATCAATCTTATGTATAACAGACTTCCACCACACGAACTGATGTAGTAATTTTCCATCTACATGATTCAATGATGGATATAATGATGGATTTAACACATATATATAATAATTTTGAAACTATTATAATTATTTTGTTTTAATAACACATATACCTTTTTATTTTCAATTATATTTTGAATATGATATCATCCCTCCAGTGTACAACAGATTACTTCCTTGAGAAGTGATGTGATTCAATTTTCAATTACGCTTTACATACAATGAAATATGGATAAAATTAATGAATATATGTGATATATGTGATATGATATTGGATCTATAAAATCAGTATATCACCTAATTCCTCACCCTTTCACTTATTAATGGAATAATAACATTGCTCATGCATAAGTATATCCATCCTTCTTCATGAAGCGATGTGACTCATTTTCCATCGAAAAGTTTTTAATAATGATTATAATATTTTATATAATGAGAAACAATGATATTTAAAACTTTATTATCATTATAGAGATGATTTATTTATATCCTATATACAATAAAAATACCATACATTATAAAAAACACAATGGAAAATAAGGTAATTATCACAAAAAAATGAATATAATGAACTATAATTAACAAACTGTTGTGAAAATGTTGTATGAGGATCATAAATGAAATAATAACAATGATTATGGTTATGGTATAAGTTAATTATATGTTTAAAACAACTATACATAATTTTTAATAATTTTTTACCAAAGGGATGTGTGAGGTAACAGATTTCATCCCAATCTCCATTTCAATGAGAAATGTTTTTTAATTAGCTCATATTCACATTTACATGGAGTATATACTACACCATTGATATATTTAACATGAATAAAATTTTATTCATTATGGTTAATGTTTCAATTCACGTTTTTCTATATTCATTGAATAATAGATATAAAAATAACCTAAACTATATACCATTCTTTTATATAGTGTTTACTTTGATAGTTAATTGATTAACTATAGATATATTGATATATATGTGTTCATTAACCAATGTTGATATTAATTGATAAGTAATATTATTCTTGAATTAAATTGATTAGTTTATATATGAGTATTTTTTTGACATGCAGTTTTGTGTGGGGCCAGTTTATACATGGCACCTCAATGCATCGACAGGTCTCATGGGACAATTTAATTGGACAATTCAGATGAATTTTTACCCAATAGTTTTAAACTATCTGGAGGAAATATCTGGATGGTAGGGGAATAATGATTCATGATATCATGTTTTCTATTAAATAATAATTTCTTGCATTGATAATATAGTTATTATCATTATCAATCATATATTTGTTATGATATAATCTATAGATTCATTTTATTCTCAGTTTTTTATTGAATTTCACATGTTTTATGTTATTTACCGTTCCATATATATTATGAATTATCTTATCATTATATTTATGTCATTTAAATGGACTTTTTGTTTAGTTGTTTTTCTTTCAAAGAGGATTATTCATATTAATTTCTAATAGCTTCCAATGTACATAACCCTTATTAAGAATTTTATATCACCCTCATTTTTTCCATTCCCCAGGAGATGAAAAATATATCACATACTGAGGTTTTAGGGATGATTTTCATTTTATATTTTTAAGTTTATTTATTTATTTTCTATAACTAATATAAAATTCGTATCATATATGTATCTAGTCCTCAAAAACTAAAAAATTCATCAGACCATTAGGATTTGACCAATTGAATCTATGTGAATTCAAATAATTATGAAATTGGCTCCAGGTTACTATGGTTGTGGTTTATAAATAATAAACAAATTTATTTTCAAATTTTATATTTGAATTTTTAATCTTGAACTTGACAGATAAATAACCATTATAACACAAAACAAATTCTTCAATTGTTTCATGTTCTTATTCTATTCAAAGAGTTTTACATATTTGTATGGTGTAATAAAAAAATTGATAAGTTAAAAAGTAGTTTTCCTTAAATAAATACATAAATTTTTTTAAATATTATTCCTTATGGTTTACATTTATATTCTCCCATAACATGAATAATGGATATCCCTTGGTAATTTAATATTTAGTAAAATACCCCTATATTTTTTGAGATATATTATTTTAATTTAATTTATGTATTGAGTCATACAATAAACAAAAAATATCTTCTGCTATTGGGAATACCATATTATCTTGCAGTAAATGCAACACTTTCTTGGCTTTTGTTATTCAAAATTTTATGTTCTTTGGATATAATTCATTTTACACAACAATAAGTATTGATTTTGTTCAATGTATAAACGGACTATGTTTAGATTAATGTATACAAAAAACCAAATGAATAATTCACTACACACAACACTGACTAGGCATTCGTTACATGCAAGAGTGACTTTCCTTGATAGCTTAAACTATATGCAATACTGAGTTTCACTAAACAACGATATATTATTAAAATATTATTTTTAAATATGATATAAACAAGATGTTATGAATATTATTAACCACATTTATAATTTTATATAACATTATAAATCATCATACATATTTTCTAGAACCTTATATAAGGACAAATTCAATTTTTCTTATAAAAGAATTATTTTTAAAAAAAATGCAGTTTTACCACCTTTTGATGGAGCACCAATTTTAAATATAGTTTTTGATAGTTTTATAAGTTCAATTTGATGAGATAAACTTCTTAATTCTATTTGTGAAATAATAATTTACTTTTGATGAATTTTATGTATTTTTCTAATAAAATTAAAATTTTAATGAATAATGAAAAATAGTGCATTTTAGTTCAAAACTGCCTTTTTATCTAATTTATTTATTTAGATAGATTATCATTTTAATTTTTTTATATTTTATTTATATTATCTTTTTATCATTATATCCAATGTTTTTTGGAGGTATTTTCACATTTAAATTGAACATAAACAGATGAAAATCTTTTGATATGTTTTTACTTCGTAAAAACCCCCTTTTTGGTTTTTGACAACAAGAATTAATTTTAAATTAATTTATTCCAATTATGTGTTTTGAATTATGTAAAATGGATTCCATATTTTGAATCATTAGGTCCAAATTATGTTAACTGCTTAATTTTATTTTTTTGGATAATATGAATAGGAACTATGGAAATTTTTATTTAATTCATTTAAAGGTAAATTGGTTAAATTACGGTAACAAATAATATGATAATGACAAAAAAATTATCTAAAACCAATATAAAATATCATTATATGAATAAAATTATTCTCTTAACATATGTATTTAGAATCACAGTCAGTTTATGTCCACTTAACAATGAAAACGACATAGATATTAATAAAGAAAATGAAAATGACAAAATGTAAAACTCACATTTCATATAAGTATACTTTTATTAATATATGGATAATAAGGTGATATCTTATAATGTAAATAGTATATTTAAATATAAAATATTTACCTACATCATGGTAATTTATTTTAGATTTTAAAGTATTAAATAATTTCCATAAAGTCTTATTATTTGATGATGGGAAAAATAAATAATTTATGAGAAATCAATGAAACGATTTTTATTGAAATCCTTATATCCATAAAAATTTCTAAAAACATGAAATCATTTTATGAGGAGTTTATAGAAACCATAATCTTCCACGGTTCAAAATAGTGACCATTTTTATACTTATTGAATAGATTATGTCCATTATTTTATTTTATTTAAAGTAATTTTAAAGTTGTAACATTCATACATTAATATGTATAACATTTTTAAGGTTGGATTTTCTAGAAGATAAATTATACTACATATATTCTTATGAAATATAATAAATTTTTGTTCATGATAGTATTTTATTTCAAATTTCTATACTAAAATAATTATATTAAATAATTAAACAATATTGATGTAGTGATTATTTTATTAATGAGGACATGAAATAAATGTTATTAAAAACATTAAAATATATATAATTTTGGATAATTATTTCTTCCAATGAATTTAATAGATTACTTTGAATCATTAGGGATATATTAAAATATTTTGTTCAAGGATAAACCCTTATCTTGATATTTTTAAAAATCAATGAAATGGATAGTGTCAGAATTAACTCAATTGTTTTTGTGTATTACAAAATTATTTTAAAATCATAAAAAAAAAAATTTATAGAATAATTATTCTATAGTCCAAAATTTTCTAAATTATTAATTTTTTTTAATATAAATCAACAGAGTAAATATTTCACCCATTTAATATTGAATCATTTGTTATCTTAATTTAAATTAAATAGAATAAATTATTTTTTATTACAAAAATAATGTTTAAATTGACATCAAATCTTGTATAACTCTTTTTGTTGATGACATTTCAATATATCATATATTAGCTTTGAATATATCTCATTATTTAGGTATTTTAATTGATTTTTAAATTATAATAAATTATTATTTTTGGGGATTCCAATAGTGCACCTCAACACATTTATGAAAAGGCCCTCCCTCCCTCGCCAATTCACTTCATTTTGATCCTTCATTCTCTCCATTAACAAGAAAATATCACTTATAAACTTCCATATATAAATTATATAGGTACTGGTATTCTTCAAAGACTGACTCTAGTTCTCTAAGAGGAGATTAAGAGGATGCACATCGAAGAATAGGTAATAACATTTACCAACACTTTCAAAAATAATTCTTCTTCTACTTCCACCTCTTGAGTGGTTTCATTATAAGGTAGTAAATCCAGTGTTAAATAAATACTAAGAGGTTATTATTATGACATAATCATATTCCACATTTTATCCATCCTATGAAAAATGAAATCACTACGCGTGTGTATATACGGCTTACCGTCTCCAGGCTGTGGTGTAATCTGTTTTCACCACCACCATACTTGGATTAGTATAAAAATGGATAAAATAAATAAATATTACTATTATAAAAATAGTTGATTCAGAAATATAGTTACCATTCAAGAAATACTGGAATGATATCGCCACATGAGTGTACGTACGACCTACTGTCTCCATGACGCGATGAGATTCATTCTCCATGTTAACCATTCAAGAATGATTATAAAGTATATATAATAAATAAGAATGACATAAATGACATAATAATTCTATTAGATATATATATATATATATGCCATTTACATACTTCCATTCAATTCAATATGGAAATGGAAATGACGTTCATGCAATCGTATGGCCTACCATCTCCATCAATGGGGTATTCTATTTAATTTATCTATATATTTTATACATATATATTTATTTAAAGAATATATATGATATATAAATAATTTTTTATAGTCTTTAATTAATTAAATCATGATCTATGTAATAATATAAAGAATAACATGTCAAAACACGTATAGTAAATAAAATGATTATTACCCAAAACATTGGTTTAACTTGGAATTGAAAAATGAACGGTAATATAAAGTTATAAGTGAATCATATATGTTATCATAAATATTATTATGGTTCTGTTCAAAGTTAATAATGTTTAAAACCCCATTATATAGGAGGTTCATATACATACAAAGCATATTAGACCTAAGTTAAGGGATAATTTTTCAATCTCATTATTTTCCGAGATTGTTTATACTAAAGCATTTGATGGGGTATATTTATCATATATATACATGTATCCTAAATATATTATATTAATTATATAATTATACTATTTTTAAAGTCATTATTACCCATTAGTGATGTTTTATTAAACTTTATGGAAGGAATCATTCTTTTATTTTCCATATGAGGAATTTTTTGGCTTTTTCAGCAACAGTATGAGAAGAATGTTTTTTTTCACTTATATGGAATAAATAGATTTTTATGTCATAATAATTAGTTTTATTCAAGAATATTTTTATAAATTATTTCATTCTTATTTTCAAATAAATTATTTTCATCTCAGATTTCAGCTCGATTTGAGATTATAAAATGTTTTTAAAGAAGAACGGATATTTTCATCAAGAATTAAGATCAAGTGTTTTATGAAAATTACTTTCCATCTAAGATAACCATGAGTTATGTTTTTTACCATATTATTAATTTCATATGATCATGATTATAATGGAATTATATGTATGAAATCCATTTTTTTATATAGATTATGATGTAATGATGCTTAAGAAACCCATTTCATCCCTTAGGTTATGCTATGATGCATGTTTTATGTTTTTGTGGCAAAAGTAAGAATAATTTATTTATGAGATGGATGATACATACATCTACCTCCAACTAACTTTGGGTAACAATTTATATCTCACGAGTTATACATGACTGGAACGGAAAGTAAGTCAGGTTTAGTAATATAGGGAAGGAATGGCAAGTAAATCTATTTTAGTAATACATGGCTGGAAGAGAAAATAAACCCACTTCAGAAATGGTCTTTGTCCACTCAGATGGTCATGGAATCAATTCATTGGCTAGTATAAAAATCATGATATGTGATTATTTATTTTCCACAAATCCATGTTTTTTTCCAATGCTAAGTTATCATGGTGATACATCCATTATGATCTATTCCTTACGTACTTACAAGATTTATTCCATGACTCACAATTATGATATTCAAAATTTATGTTAATGTTTTCACATTCTTATGTTTATGTTTTCTTATGTTATTCATTTTTACCCGTACAATAAATTTGAGATCACCCTTTTTATGTTTTCATTTCCCTTGGATACAAATAAAGGTTTTAGGTAGGAAAACTAAAGGAAAATATCATTATGCGATATATTGAAGACCATTCACCATGTGAGATGATTATGTTCCATGATTCTAAAGACACTAAAGTAATACGGTGTTTGGGAATATGTTTATGTAAACTATTATGTATTCTGAAAAATTAATGTAATTTCCATGTACATAATGCATGGGCCTCTATAGTTGGTATCAGAGAGAAGGTTTAGTCAGGATTTGGAAACTAGGATGCGAGAACATTAGTAAGATCCGAAGATATATTCCTAAAGAATGTCTAGATATGTAACTAAGTTTAAATATAACTATAGGTTACAATCCTAGAGTTATGGTAACGACCATGAATAACCTCAGATTAAACCAAAGATGTTAGATATTGAATGTACTCCCCCTTGATGATGTTTTTTTTAAGTATAATTTTTTCCTCTCACACTATTCATTTTGGGTTTTAGACTATAGCTAGAACCCAAAGGAACCACGTGAATTATGGATGTGGTAGGAAATTCAATGATTGTCCTCTTGAAAAACCAAATGTTATGGGAGCTCCAATAAGGAATCGTGTTTATATGACCCCAAATCCTGATAGGCTTCCAAATGACCAAATGTGGGAACAACGTCCTCTTGATTCCTTCTTAAGGAAACCTAGACCTTATTTTATTAAAATTATTAATCCAATAGTTGAAAATAAATGGATTTATAGTATTGAAAATATATTTTTCATTGTACATTGTTCAAAACATTAAATGGTTATGTTGGGCATTTATTGCATTGAAGGTAAATAGAATCTATGGTGGAACATTATAATGAATACTAGGAAACAGGATAAAATTGGATCCATGGATTTAGATGAGTTTAGCAACTTATTTTCTGTATGTACATTCCTCGAATTCTTCTTTAAAAAAGGGAGATTGCAGTTTCTCATTTATCTCATGGTTATGATAAGAAAAGAATGATAGAATTTAAAGGAAACTATAAAAATTATGGAGAAAATAATATTAGATTTGATTTATGCAAAATGTGTGGAAGGACGCATGGAGGAAATTTTCTTAAGGGGAATGATAAATGTTTTATGTGTCGGAAATATGGTCACTGGGAATTTCAATTCCTATGTAATGGGAATAAATAAAAATCTCCAAAGAGTGGAACTCTCACAAATAAGTGTTACAAGTGAAAGGAAATATGGAATTATGCTAACCAATGCACAAATCAAAGGGTTATGAATGATTATCAACATTAAAAACTGATTAAGGTCAAAGAAAAAGGAAAATTACATGTGGTCACTATTGTAGATGTTGTGTATGACAACGAAGTCGTGAAATGATTAAGTGTTTATGTAATGGGATTTGGAAATAGTGTTATAGTGTCCAATTTATGGTATTATGGAATATTAGAATATATATGTATTGGTCCATTGTTGTTTTCAATAAGTTAAGGGTACTAGTAATAATGAAAATGGATTGAAATATTTTTTTAAATCACATGATAGAAACATAATGAAAGGATAAGAAGATAATGAGATGTTTGATAGTATTAATGACCTCATTTTCTATATAAGTAATAAAGTGATATCATGGTTAGAGTATATAGAATTATTAGTATTTTTGTGTTTGTAAAGAGTAAATTTTGACGTAATACATGTTTTTACTAATGTTATATGGTGATCCATGTTATTATCATGTTTCAATAGAATATATAATTAAGGTATTACTATGTTTCAAATGTTACAACCATGAACTACCTTATGAGATATGGGAGACAAATGTTATGTAGATTTAGTTCTCCTATTTATAGAGATTTATATTTTCAATTATTAGAAGGATTGTAATGTTAGATATTTATGGATTGTATATGTTTTTTCGGTTGATTCTTTTTAGATTAATGTATTATCTCAGAATAGGTGGACTAATTCATATTTGATAATCTGTTGTAACCTTTTTCTGAGATAGATGTAATGCCCTATATTTCAATAACATGATATAATAATACTTCAAGAATTAAAAATTCAACTTCATTTTATTAAATAAGAGATGAATTGGAAATTATTTAGGGAATTAAAAATAGTGAGATTATACTAAAATCAAGTAAGTATTTCTCCTCATGAAAAAATTTATCAACTTTAGGAAAAGGATCATGAAACAAAAAATGTTGTCCTAGTACCTTATTGTCGAATGAATCAGATGGTCACTTAAATCACTACAGATTTATGGATTTCTGGATGTTAACTTTCATCAAACAATATTTTCTATCACTATACATCAGAACATGATTGTTAGATATCTCTTCCATATCAATTTTTTCAGTTCCCACCTATGTTCTCCAATGTGGAATCCCATTGATGAGTAACTTTGGGTATCCCTTATGTTTTTAAAGTTCCTATTTAAAATGATGTTTCAGTATTCCTTTTAATGATGTGGGTTTCCATGAATGAAATTTTCAAGTAGTAAAACATTTATTTCCATCGAAAAATTTTGAGGGAGAAATTCATTTTAAGGGGGTAGAGTGTAACACCCCATGATTTTATGAGATATATTCTTTTAATTTAATTGAATTATTTTGTTATACAATACACCATGATTATATTGAGATATACATTACACTGTATTAACTTTCAGAATAAGCAACGCTATTCGTGATTGTGTTACACACAATTTTAGGTTCTTTTGATAGAATTGATTTCATAAAACACTGTGTACAGATTCTCTTTAATGTATAAATGTACTAGGATTTTATTATGTTATACACAATACCAAAGGAATATTACATTACACGCAACACTAACTTGTCTTGTGTTACATGCAAGAGAGACCTTCCTCAATAGCTTGCATTGAACGCAATAATGAGTTTCCCTGAACAATGACATATTAGTTTAATATTATTATTTAATTGGATATAAACTAGACATTGTTAATTTTATAAACCACATTTTGAATTTTATGTAACTAGATCATTAATCTTACGTGTTTTCCAGAACATGATATAAGAAAAAATAAAAAACAAATCGGATAAAATAAGTATTTTTAAAAAAATGCAATTTTATAGCCTTTTGATGGCACACCAGTTTTAAATCTAGTTTTTACACTTTTATAAGTTCAATTTGACCATCTATACTTATCCTTTGGAATTTGGACATAAAAATATACTTTTGTTTAATTTTTATAATTTTTCTGATAAAATTCCAATTTTAATAAATAATGAAAAATACTGCGTTTAAATTTAGAACTACCTTTTAATATAATTTATTTATATAGCTAGATTATCTTTTTAATTATTATTAAATTTTTATTGGTTTATTATTTATAATTTAATCTAATTTTGGTCATTTAATTAATTTCATATTTAAATTGGACATAATAAAATGACAATATTTTGATATATTTTTACTTCATAAAAACCCAATTTTTGGTTTTTGACAATAAGAATTAATATTAATTTAACTTATGTCAATAATGTGCTTTAAATTATGAAAAATGATTCTATATTTTTAATAAGTGGGTCCAAATTATGTTAATAGGTTACTTTTATTTTTTTTGATATTATGAATAGTAACTATGGTAATTATTATTTAACGTAGTTAAAGGTAAATCGGGTAAATTAGTGTAACGAATATTATGATTAAGAGAATTAAATTATCCTTAAACTGTCTAAAATATCATTACATTAACAAAATTCTTCCCATAACAAATTAGGTTCGAAACATAGTCCTTTAATGTCCACTTAACAATTAAAATGACATAGATATTAATAAAGCAAATGAATATAACAAAATATCAAACTCGCATTTCTTATAAGTATAATATTTTTAATTTATTGAAAACCAGGTTATATATTAGAAATAATATAGTACATGTAAATATAAAATAATAAACTACATCAGGGTAATTTATATTCAATTTTTAGGAAATATAAATTACTTTTTAGCCTTATTCTTCAATGATGTAAAAAATAAATAATTGACGAGAAATCAAGGAAACAATTTTTATTTAATTTCTAATAATCATTAAAATTTCAAAAAATATGAAAAAAAATCTTATTGTTCAATTATATCACAACCAAAATCATCCAAATATCTAGATAGTGACCATTTGGAGCCTTATAGAATAGATTATGACCATTATAATATTTTATTTAAAGTTATGTTAATGTTTTCACATTCATAGTTTAATAAGAATAAAATTGTTAATGTTTGATTTTCTAGATGATAAATTCGACTACATATATTATTATTGAATATCATAAATTTATGTTCATAATAGTATTTTATTTCAAATTTTATTCTAAATATAAGTATAATAAATAATTAAACAATATTGACGTAGTGATTATTTTAATAATGAAGATATCCAATAAATGTTATTAAAAATATTAAAATAAATATTATTTGGAATAATTTAATTTTCCAATAAGTTTTATAGATTACCATGATCCATTATATATATAATAAAATTTTTCTTTCGAGGATAACACCTTATCATGATATTCTAAAAATATATGAAATGGATAGTGTCAAATTTGACACAATTGTTATTTTGTATAATAAAATTATTTAAAAATCAGAAAACAATTCTAAAAATATATAATAATTATTATACGGTGTAAAATTTTAAATGTAATTCATTTAAAGTTTAATATAAATTAATAATTAAATATTTAACACTTTTAATATTGAAATATTTGTTATCTTAATTAAAATTAAATAGAATAATTAATTGTCAATTAAAATGACAATGTTTAAATTTACCTCAAACCTTTTCTATATTTTATTAGATGATGGTATTCAAATATTATAATATCTTATGTTTTAATATATGTCATTTTTGAGGTATTTTTATTTTTTTCAAATTATTATAAATGAATATTTTTGAGGTTTCCAAAGTTCCCCTCAACCCAATTATAAAAGGGTTCTTCCTCCCTCACCAATTCACTTTATTTTCAGCCTTAAATACCGACCTTACCTTCCCATTTCCATTATAATGTTCCCTAGAAACATTATAGAGGTCATGGACTTATTCAAAGAACAACTTTAGTGATCTAAGAGGAGATTTAGAGGAGGCACGTCGAAGAGGAGGTAATATCATTTACCAACTCATTCAAATTTCATTCTTATTCTACATCCACCTCATGAGTTGTTTCATTATAAATTAATAAATAATTTAGTACTTATATAATAAGAGGTTATCATGATTATGAAAAAACCACATTCCACTTTCTATCCATCCTAAAAAAATGAAATCACCACATGTGCATACATCTGACTTACCGTCTCCATGCCATGGTGTAATCCGTTTTTCACCACCACCATACTTGGATGAGTGTAAAATGAATGAAATGAGTATATATGATTATTATGAAATGATATTTATTCTTAAATATAGTACACCATGAAATTAAAGAGAATTATTGGTCACGAATTATGGGAATGATATCGTCGATCTTGCGCACGTACGACCTACTATCTCCACGATGCAATGAGATTCATTCTCCACATTAAGCATTCAAGAATGATTATAAATTATATATAATGAAAAAGAATGAAATATATGACATAATAGTTCTACATGAATTATGTGTGTGTGTTAGTGTGTGTATATATATTTCATTTTTTTACTTCAATTCAATTCAATAATAAAACAAAAACAGTGTTCATATCTATGTAAGACCTATACTCTCTATGAAGGGTGTATGACATTTCATTTATCTATATATTTTATATATACATTTATATACATAATATTTATGATATATGAATCATGTTTTACATTTTATAAGTATGTAAATTTTGATCTAATTAATAATATCATGAACAAAAAGTCAAAACGCGTACGGTAAATAAAATGATTATTAACGAAAACGTTGATTTATCATGGAATTGTCAAATAAATGAGTTATACAATGTCATAAGTGAATCATATATGATATAATAAATTTTAATATGGTTATATTAGATGTTAATAATATTTTTATTCCCATTATAATGGAGGTTCTGATTCATACGAAGCATATCGGTCCTAAGGTAAGGGATAATTTCACAATCTCATTATTTTTTGAGATTGTTTATACGTAAGAATTTACTGGTGTATATTAAGCATCAACATCCATGCCTAAGAAATATATAATATAATATCTACCCTTATACATTTTTTAATGTTAATTTTACCCATTTTTTATTTTTATTAAAGGGTATAGATTACATCTTTCTTTTTTATCCATACGAGATATTTTTTGACTTTTTCAGCAAGAGTACAAGAAAATGTTTTTTTAACATATACGGTGTGAATGGATTTTACATCTTCATAACGACTTACTTCCATGAATAGTATTCTACATGATTTCAAGTTTATTTACAACTAAATTATTTTCTTTTATAATAATATGCCTTTTTGTGAATAGAAAACGTTTTAGGAGAAGAAAATATATTTTCCTCCGAAATTAAGATCAAGTGTTTTATCAAAATTATTTTCCATCTAAGATATATTGGGTTATACTCCTATACCAATTATTACATTAATTTTATTTTATTTATAATGGAATGATATCTATCAAATCGATTTGTATTTTCTGTATTATGATGGAATGATGCGTAAGAAATTGATTTTATTCCGTGGATTATGATATGATTTTTGTTTTATGTTTTTGTAGATAATGTAAGAATGATTTAATTATGAGATTTTTAGGATCTATATCTCTTTCCAATTAATAGGTAAAGATTTATATATGAATATATAGGAATTAATTAAACGAAAAGTAAATTTGGTTCAGTAATATAGTGTTAGAACGGCAAGTAAATCTAGTTCAGTAATACATGGTTGGAATTACAAGTATTCCTTGTCTAGTAATGGAATTTCTCCACTATGATGGTCATGGAATTAATGCCTTGGCTACTAAGGAAATATCATTTTTGGCTTATTTATTTTCCACAAATCCATGTTTTATGAAAATTATATTTTATCATGGTTAATGTTCCTTTATGATCTATGCATTACATACTGCCGAGATTTATTCCATAACTCAATATTTTGATATTAAAAATTTATGTTCGTGTTCTCACATTATTAATTTTATGTTTTGTTTGATCTTCTTCATTTTTATCCTCATCAAGAATTCTAGATCACCGTTATTATGTTTTAATTTCCCCAAGACATAAATAAAGGTTTTAGGATAGAAAAATAAAGGGGGAGATCTTTATGGGATATATTTAAGATCTTTCACAATGTTAGAAGATTATGTTCCAAGATTCCAAAGACACTAAACTAATACATTATTTGGGGGCTTTTTGTGTCATGGATTAAGTATTACTCAAAATTAATGTAATGTCCATGTACATAA
Source organism: Viscum album (assembly GCA_963277665.1). Classification (NCBI taxonomy): domain Eukaryota; kingdom Viridiplantae; phylum Streptophyta; class Magnoliopsida; order Santalales; family Viscaceae; genus Viscum; species Viscum album. The sequence goes on from OY728162.1 coordinate 1,024,974,725, forward strand.
ATATTGGGTCTCTACAGTTAGAACAGAAACATTCGTATTATCTAATATAAAAAACTCTTTTATTTTCCTTTATATTTATGAAATCGTTCTGTAATTTATTATAATAATTTACCAAAACTATTCCTTATAAAATTCAAAAATACTCAATATTTTTTATATTTCATAAACTCTTATAAAAATGGAGTAACCCTAATTGAATAATACTATCAAGAAATAACACATATAAAATGATAGAAAATATTGTTATTCTGGGTGCAATTTATTCAAATACTCTAACGTACAGTTACATACCATCTTATACAAGCCCAAATCCATTACCCTGCTAGATAAAATCTTACCAAACAGAAAGAATCGGTTTAAATATTCATAATAAATCTATTAAAATATTATTGAATCTAATATAATTCACTAAAACTCTTTTTAAATTCATTTTACTTAGATATAACTCTAATGAGAATTAAAATATATTTTTAACATGTTTTTTAACCTATTTTCAATATATAAAACTCATATAAATTGATTAAATAGAAAAATAAAAATATAATATAATATAATGACCCATGTAGTTTATAATGAAGATTCTTATAAATATTATACATAGATAATTTTTTGTTTGAATTACCACATCTATAATGAAACTTCTATATTACTCCTAAACGTCTGTAATAAAAATTCTTAAAAACAACAATCAACCTTGAACATTGAAATGTACATAACCTCATTTAATAAATAAAATTTGTGTTAGATTAAATTTTATTTATGTGTTGAAATCAATATCCAACATAATAATGATATCCACTATTTTGAGTTTATATAATTTCCCTTAATGTTATAGTCAATTAATTTATAAATTCCCCCAAATGTAATAAATTTCATAACTATAATGAAAATATTCACCTCAATTTTTTTAACAACAAACAAAGAATAATTATTATCAAAATAAATTTATAGGAGCCTAAAATATAATATCATATTAAAATCTTTTTCATTTAAGGAAATAATATCAGCGGGGAGGTATTTGAAACAGGTGATGTATTGATTTAAACCCATGTTGGCCAAGCCATATGAAATCATGTTTTCATCTCGATATGTATGTGTGATTATAATGTTGATATCATTAAGTGAATGGGTGTAATCCATCCAATGGGTAGTATTCAGATAATCAATATGTGTCACACAATTCCAAATTGTTTTCGCAATGGTTGTCAAGTCACTTTCAATCCAAAGGTTGTTCCAACAAAAGTGCTTGGAAAATGCAATGGAATGAATTAAAATCATCATATCAGCTTCAAGGGAGATGGATGAGCCAATGATACTGATTAAACAACCATAAAACTGACCAAAGTGTTTCCTGAAGATATCACCACATCTCGTAGGGACTGGAATGCATTTGGAGGTGCCATTAATATTGAGTTTGATCCATCTATGAAGAGAATATCTCCAAAACACCTCCAGACTGTGAAGATGATGGTTGAAATTTCCAATTATCTGTATATGTAACAAGAATTCATTGTCATGGATAGTGATGTTGAAATTTCCCTTTTGTATCAAAGAATATTCATGTATGGAAATAAGGATCCGCATCTGACCAACATTTTGATTGAGTTAGTAATTGTTAAGAATAATAGCATTCTAATTATACCAAATCACATGGTGGAGCTCATGAATTATAGCAATGAAAAGTTTCTTGATTTGTTGAGATCCTTTTGTTTTTTGTATATTTTTTATTTTAGTTTTGATGGAGTCAATAATCAACCATATGTAATAAAAAATGTCAATAATATAGTTCTAAAGAGAAGAAGCAGTATCACAATAAAGAAAAAGGTGGTTAGTATCTTCTCTATGTTTATTACAAAATTTTCTCTTATAGAAGGGATGGATTCAAAATGATTGAAGAAAAATATTTTTGGGAACTCTGTTGTTAGCATGTCTCCAGATGTGATTGAATCAAAAAGGATTTATCCATGTCTTTTTGAAATGTATCATCCAACTATAATCACTTTCATAGTTAGAGAAAAAATGTTTGAAGAAATATTTGGAGTTAAGAATCATAATGCGAGAAGGTTACAAGATTAATAAGGCATTGGTGGAAGTGAAAGGGTAGTTTTCAATGACATTCAGAATAGTATCAAGTAGGTGATAGTGATGAGAACTAAGAATTTATCTAATAGTGTAGTTGGTACGCTTAGGGGTTTGATTTGGAGAAATCATAGATATTAAAGGTGTTCCAGTCCAGTTATCCAACCATAATTTCATGGAGAATTCATTGCAAACCATCAATATGGAATTATTTATAATATTGGAGAATGAATTTTTGATGGATGGCCAAATGAAATAATTAATGAAATTTGAATTTCCCATTTTAACTTCATCAAGAAATCTATTTTTGAGGAAGGTAATAACATCAAAATTATAGTGAAAAGGTTCCATGTGATTCTATCTTGATGGGATTAATTAAAATACTTTATATTTTTAATGACAATACCACCTTACTCAATAGTTTTGCATCATGTTGACCAGGGTATAGTCACAAGTTTTCTTTCTGGAATAATACCATACCAGATGAATTTTTATAAAGTGGTGTCAATGTTTTTTGAGAAGACCAATAGTGCATTTATAGACCATCATTGAGTAAACCATATGGGAGACAATAATGGATTTTAAAAGGAAATCAATACCTTCCATAGAAAGTATTTTACCATTACAATAAGAGATATAGTTTATAACTTGGTCAACTATAGTCGCAAAGCGGAAAGAATTGGGACTAACCCACAAGATGGGAACACCTAAATAAGTGAAAAGAAGCGTACCTTATTTCATACATATGTCACTGATAATGATAAATTTTCTACTAGTATGAAGGTTGCTTGCAAAGAAGATTTAGTATTGTTTCCAACTAATGTTTTGAACAGAAACCTCCATATAGTGTGAGAGCGTTTTTTTAGGTTAAGAATGTTTCTTTTATCACCTTGAAGGAAAAGGATGATGCAATCCGCGTTAAAAATATTGGTAGGAGCATTCAAAATCCTAGAAACATGGATGGGTTTCATCTTATTCTGGACCACTAGATGTGTGATTAGACGACTATGGTAGTCTTCTGCTATATGATGAGAAATTCCTTCATCATAGTCAAGAAGCTTCTTCTCATACTTTGGAAAGGTTAATGGCTTAAAAAACATCCTGATTATATGAAGATAATTATAGAATTTAGTATTTCTATCACCAACTGATAACCATTTAACTTTAAACATGTGCTTCCTCATATTTTATTTAAAAGTGATCCAAGAGTTGTGTTTATCGACAAGATTTATTTCTTGAGTTGTATCAGTGTTGAGGTCAACCATGGTGTTACTATTTTGATGTTCATTGATTTATCCATCGAAAAGAAGGATTTTATTTTTAGTTTTTTTGTCTTTGTAGCTTCACCAAATTTTGAGAGTCTGTTTAAGATTTTTTAATATTACATTACATGGAAAGGTATAATTTTTTTGTGACATTGAAGACCAATAGTTATGAATGATATTAGTAAAATAAAGATTAGAGAACTAAATATTATTAAATATTCAAGGCAACTATGGTTTCATGAATTTGGTGGAGTCACTGAGCATGATAGGGTGATGGTCAGAGTCATCCTGTGAAGAGTGGTTCTGGAGACAGTGTCACATTTATCGAAAGCAAGTACATTTGTGAAGGCTCTAAACATCTTGGAAGCAAACATTATATTGTAATGTCTTCTATACCATGTTTATTTCTCACCAGTGAGATTAATTTCAAGGATATTGTTATCTTCAATTGAGTATTTTAATTCTATCGTGGAAATAGAAGCATGAGATGGTCCAATTTTCTAAATTTAATTGAGAATGGCATTAAAGAATCCAATAAGAATCCAAGGAGCATTAATATTAGTGACTAGAAATGAAAGTTCATTCCAGAGAGTTATCTTTTATTAGTATATATTCATAGAATAAACAGAATAATAGAAAAGGTGTGGGCCATCATTTTTTAATTTACAAGTAAAAACGTGGTCAATGACATTTAAAATACTAACATTCTAAATAGTAAAGTGTGAAAAAAACCCATAGAGACTAATCGTGGGAGTTACTTTTTATTTCACCAGTAAAAACATAATTATACAGGAATAACAGAGAGTATATAGAAGATAAGGTTATTTTAGGATAAGAAATAGAAAATAAGAAAGGATGATGAATGTTAACTATTCTTTTCAGAATAGTGAACATTTCAGAGTTGGCAGTACCCTTATAATTAAAAAATATAATCTCTATTTAAACCTGAATTTGGAGTTTGAACTCCCCTTTTTATTTTTTCTCAAACCATTGTTCCTAGATGACCTTATGTACTTTGATTATTGGTTTCTTCCTATTCATTATTAGATATGACAGAGTTCTTCTTAGTAGGTTCATTTATTGAATTATTAATGGGTGAGTCTGGTGTTTTCTCATTGGAAAGAATCAGAGAATTGGAATTTTGGCTAGATAAAAAATATCAAGGTTGTTTAGAAATATCATCCCTATCTATAGATTGAGTATCATAAAATGGAAAATTAGTATATAAAGTAAAAGTTATACCTAGATCTTTTGAAGATGTCGAGTCCTTCTGTTTGATAGTGCCCATATCAGATGGAAGAGACTGAATTTGCTTCGTGGGGTTATTAATTGCCTGAAAATTCATTTCATCAAATACCATGGGTGTATTTGCCTTTTCATTTTGAACAAATTCCATGGTCATGGGAACTTTTTTAATCGAATTAGTATTATTGGTCTATGCCTTGTACTGAACACCCTTTTGTATAGTGTGTATTTTCCCATCTTCTATAGGATTTCCAGTCATATCCAAAGTATTAGAAATATTATCAGATTTATTGTGAATAATAGGTGTACTTGGATCCATTTTCTCCTCTAAACAAGAATATACTATGGATTTTTCATTTCCCAGAGCTTCCACGAGATAATTTTCTTCTAATGTTTTATTGTTCATTCTCACATATTCAATGGAATTGATACCAGGTTGTGTAATTCTATTGATAATGGTCTTTAATAAACCATGTGCAACATTCCTTATAACATATATATTTCTAGTTTTAACAGTGCTAGGAGTGTTTACTGGTGTTAGAGAACTATCCGTAGAGTGTTGAATAGGGTGAGGAGAACCAGAGTTCTTTGACTTGTTGTTATTATCTTTCTTTACCCCAAGATCCTTTGAGTTATTCATGAGTGAGGGTTCCTAGATTTATCCTGTGCCCATTTCCAAGGAGGTTTGATCTACTATATATTTTCTAGGAATTGATCCAGGGATATTGGTTATGTGAATTGATGCAGTGCATGTAATGCACTCAATCTGTTTTGATGAATTCATTGAATCCCTCCTACCCATTGTAACAACAGCCTCCTTTCTGGAGATATAGCTTAATACCTTCTGAGATTGGAAAGTATCATTTTCTATGGAGTAACTAATGGTATCTTAAAGTGGGATTTTAATTCCATCTGGGAGGTTTTCTCCTTGTTGGAGTCCTCTTCCGCTTCAGCTTCATCAGCCCATGTTTTACTCAATTATTCCCATGCCTGTGCCAAGTTGTGTGTTTTTTTGACCCAAAATTTATGATTTATTTTAAAAGGTCTTAGTTATATCCACCATGGGAGATTTGTCTTTTTTTCATTATTTATTTCCATTAATTTTTAAATTGTGGACATACTTGTTTTCAAACCACTCTACAGTTAAAGATTGTGTGTGCAATGATTTTACAAATATCACAATAGGGGGGATTTCTCTCATATTCTATTCTAATTTCAGTCTTATAAGCATTGTAATTGAAGCTAATGGAGTAGAGAAGTTTGTAATCTAAGTTAACCTCAACCATAAATCTAGAAAAGAGACTTAACTCAACAATTAATGTTCTTTGGTCTATTTTTATATGTGTTCCTATACAAGAAACAACGGCATTATGTATTTTAAGGTTCCAGATGAACTAGCTCAGGACATGTAATTTAACTCAGACTTGTTCCATGGTGTTTATATATGTATGTGGGTTGAAAGAAATGTCTCACTAAGATATTCTATGAAATCCCAATTTTTTATTAATATTACCAGTCCTCCAAACCATATCAATATCATATTGTGAGAACAATAGTATGTGAAAATATCCTTTTAGTATTGGTATCATTTTCCAGTTTGAGACATGCCTAAAATGTGAAATTTGTAAAAGTAAATCAGTCAATGGCTAAGGATGGTCACCTTTAATATAGGATATGAGGTCCATGATAGATAATTTTCACTTTTTTGTATTGGTGAAGTGAGTACAGGTGTTCTACCACCAAGTATCTATCATCAGCAAGCTTCTTGAAAAGGGGAGGCTTCGTAGCTTTGTCTTTTCCCTGAACTATGCCTTTCAGTGCATCTAGAAAGGAGATCCCCTGAAATTTTCCCACAAATGAGCGATTTTGAACCCTTTCTTTAGGGATTTCATCTCAATTATTTTCAACAATGATCACTTGTACATGAGAGATCTACTGCGAGCGATGAGTTTCAAATTGGTGGAATTTGAATCTCCCAATGATGAGAAAAGCGTTGGCCATGGGGGAAGAGATCGAGAAAAGGGCAGAAAACCCCTAATCACTCGAGATGTTTAGAGAGATATGGTCTCTCGTCCCTCTAAAATCCAGTCTTATGTTTAAATGAATTATTGTTTGCACAAAATTAATGAATATGGTATTATTTTTAAATATTTTTTTTTTAATATTGAAATAAGATATTTTTTAGATAAATTAAAGGAACGTCATACTATAATAATGTGTACATCAGAACATCTATTTGTATCCATCATGAGCACACAAAAAATTAACTCATATTCATTTGATAAATAATTAATAAATTAATACCAATCAATAATGATGGATGTGAATATTTATAAAATAAACTGATGTTCTGAAAAATTATAAACTAATTAATTCACAAAATCTAACAATCACAACTTAATCATGAAATAAGTGTTAATTTTTACCAATTTTGTGTAGAGAACCGAAGCCTGACGTACATGGACATTACATTACATTTGTGGAATACTTAGTACATAACAAAAACACACACTAAAGGATCGTAATAGTTTAGTGTCTTTGGAAACTCGGAACGTAATCTTCTAATCGTGGTGAAAGTTCTTCAATATCTCCCATAAAGGTCATCCCTTTTTTTTACCTAAAACCTTCTTTATATCCTGGGGAAAAGAAAACACAAAAAGGGTGAGCTCAAATGCTCAGTAAGGGTAAACAAAAGAAATATCAATCACATCATATATATAAGAACATAGCTTTTGGAAATCTTAACATGCAAAAAGCTCATAATATCATAACATGGGATAAATCATAGAAGTGAAATGTAATCCCAATAATCATAACTTAAAACATGAAACTTTGTGGCATACACACATAATCATAGAGAATCATTTCTTGTTAGTCAAGACTCAATGCCAAGACTATCTTAGTGGACAAAGTCCCTTTCTGAATCGAGTAACCCTCGTTTCAATCCTGTTTCACTGAACCGGTATAACCTACCATTTCAGCCATGTCTATCTCATGAGATATAAAATCTTTACCCAATGCATTGGAGGGAGATATAGGTCCCACCCATCTTATAATGAATCCTTTCTTATGTGTGCCACATAATCATAAAACATACATCATCACATAACACATGTAACAAAAATGGGATTCTTGAAACATCGTGACATCATAAAACAATTCATATAAGATAAAGGAATTCATAAAAATATTTCCATCACAACATAATCAAATCCATGTAATAATAGGGATAAAAACAGAACCCTTTTATTATCTTAGATGGAAAATGATTTTGATAAAATACTTGAACTTCATTCTTGAGGAAAATATCCTTTATACTTCAAAAACACTTTTCCTTTCTTAACATGTCATAAAATTTTAAACTAAAAGAAGTTGATTAATAATAAACTTCAATACTTGTAAAGGAATCTTCTTGGAAATAATGTTTTAGAAATCCATTCATGCCGTATAAGTTAAAAGAAACATTCTTCGTACTTTTGTCGGAAAAGTCAAAAAGTACCTCGTACGGAAAAACGACAAAAGATTCCTTTCATATTCTTTACTAAAAACTCACCGAAGGGTAAAATTGGATTTAAACCATTGCAAGTGGATGGAAACAATATTACATATTGAGGGAACATGGATGTGGATGATAAAATACACCCCAGTAAATACTTACGAATAAACAATCTCGGATAAAAATGAGATTGTGATATTTCCCTTACCTTAGGTCCGACTTGCTTTGTAAGTGTCCGAACCTCCTGTATAATGATTTAAATCATGTTATTGACTTATTACAGAATCATATTCATTGTTATGATATCATATATGGTTCACTTATGACATTATATTACCCGTTCTTTTGTAAATTCCATGTTAAAGAAGCGTTTTGGGTAAAATCGTTTCATTTATCGTAGGTGTTTTGACTTGTTGTTCTTGACATCATTATTACTTATATCATGATTTACTCACTTCCAGAATATAAAATATGATTTATATATCATATATATTCAGTATATATATATATAATAGGTAGATAAATAAAATGAAAAACACCGTTCATGGAGACGGTAGTCCGTACGTACGCATGAACGCTGTTTTCCTTTCCTTATTGTCTTGAATGGAAGTAAGTTGATGACATACATATATATATATACATAAATCCAGTAACTTTATAATTTCATATATTTCATTATTATTTCTTATATATACTTTATAATCATTCTTAAATGGTTAACATGGAGAATGAATCTCATCGCGTCGTGGAGACGGTAGTCCGTACGTACGCACGAGCGATGATATCATTTCCATAAATACTGAATTGAATTGGAGTGGATTATACAATATATCAGAATCAATATGATTTTGTAATAACTATGTATAGTTATTCTTTACACTATTATACCCATCCATGTAAGGTGGTGGTGGAAAATAGATTACACCACGGCGTGGAGACGGTATTCCGTACGTACGCACGCGCGGTGATTTCTTTTCCCGTAGGATGGATAGATGGTTAAATAGGGTTGTTTCATACTTATAATAACATATCAGTATATGAGGGATACTGATGTTATTACTTCATAATGAAACAACCTAAGAAGAAGAAGTGGAAGAAGAAATAAAGATGAAAGAATTGGTAACGGTAATTACCTCTTCTTTGAAGCGCCTCTTTGAGACCTCCTCTTAGGGCACTAAAATTGGTCTTTGAGGAAGACCAGAACCTCTAGGATGTTTCTAGGGAAGTGGAGAAGAGATTTTGGCAGGGGTTGGCCGAGCTTGAGTGCTCAAATTGGTGTAAGGAGGAGGGGGAGGAGGTGTCCTTTTATAGGGGAGAAGAGGGGCACCTTAGGAATATCTCAAAATATTATTTTATATTAAAGTCAAAATCGGTTTATAATGGTTCCAAAGGGTCTTATTTCGGAGCTAAAGTGGGGATGGGTCAAAATCCTATCAACCAATAGAATTTAGACAAGTTTAGGATATTATTTTAACCTTATCAATTAGATTTAACTCTAAGTTAAATAATTTAACTTTTACCATGTCTTTTTGTTTTCTTTCACTATATGGTTAATACACTTACTATAACATGCCAAACGAACCCCAAATTGTTTATTATTAATATATATATCCTTATCTAAGTCATTTGGCCGAACCTTAGATTTTTAGGAATAAAATAACAATTAATAATATAATATTTGATTTAAAAACTATTTTGTGTCAATTTTGACACTATTTGATATATGATTTTTGTGAAAGTCATAACAGAATTATATGTTCGAACCAAGTTGATTAAATCAATACTAATATATCATAGTAACCTAGAAAATTAGTGGAATTCATAAAAAGTTTCAAATTACATTTATTTTGGTGTTTATAACATCAATTATGTCAATATTTCATTAATAAGATAATTTCTGCATCATCTTTGTGTCATATATAAATTAAATTATTTGATGTCTAAAAATTACAAATAAAATACCATCATGTAGGAAATCTTTTTATCTTTCTAATGAATATTTACAATCGAATTTATCTTATGTATAACCCCATATTAAAATGATTTACTTATTAAACTTTGATTTTTACTATTTTAACCCTTCTTTAAATAAATTAATAATAAATGTCCTAATCTAATCCAAGTGGGCCTAAATGGTCATATTTTATTCCTAAGTTTGTTTTTGGTCGAATTAAACTTGTCCAATAGAATTAGGACATGTGTTAGGGTAATATTGATATCATATTTACCCTTAGTTACCCTATTTACTATTAACCGCGGTAAAAAACGTAAAAAGTTACTATTCACCAAAAAATTATTTTCATCTCATTGAACCACATTTTAGTCCTTGATATTAACCGTGTCTCTCGGATTTTCGAAATTCCATTCACAGAAGCGGTAAAATTAAGTTTTATACAAAATTCAGTTTTTAACCTACCACTTAGTAGTTTCACTATTCATCAAAATTGATGTTTTTCAGAACAATGCCAAAATTTCATCCTAAGCTATATTTCATATTCCGAATTCAAAAATAAAGTCTATTTTACCAAATTCATAACATAGAATTTGCATTAATTAAATTTATAATTAAATCCCGCTGTTAAAACAAATAGCGTGTTTTTAAGAAACAATATCTATCAAAAGATTGACATTTGATTACGTCTGGTTTAAATGTGAAATTACATCCAATGACCAACATTGTATTAAATTGTAAAAATATATTCTAAATATACTTTAACACCACTCAAATTAATAATTTATCACTATTAATTATTTTGATTAAAAAAATTGTTTTTAATTATAAATTAGTAATTTTCACTATTCATCAGAATATGAAAGTTATCCGAAAAGTACCAAAATTTCACCTTAGGCTAAATTCGATACTCCGAATCCAAAAATGAAGTTCATTTTGAAAAATAAGATTTACAGAATTTTAAAAAGTGGTTATTACTATTCATAACGGCTAGTTTTAATAATATTTTAATAGCATATCGTTGTTTAGTGAAACTCGGTATTGCGTATTACACACGCTATCGAGGAAGGTCGCGATTGCGTTTAATGCAAGGAAAGTCAAGGATGCGTGTTGTGCAAGCTCCTTTTGGTGTAGCGTACAACCCAAGACATTAATAAAATTAAAAAGAATATTTTTTATAAAATCTTGGGCTATTACATTCTACCCCCCTTAAAATGAATTTCGCCCTCGAAATTCGTCGGGGTTATAAATGGTTTACTATTCGAAAGTTTCTTTAATAGAAACCCACATCGTAAAAAGGAAAGTCAAAACCAATCTTTAAAAACAAAAGTATGAAACGTAACGGTTACCCAAATAAACTAATCATTGGGTTTCCACATAGGTGAAAATATGGATATAGAAGAGAAATCTAACCATCATGTTCTGATGGAGAGTGGTAGAGAACATGGCTATGGAAAAGCCAGTAATCACAAATCCATATATTTGTGATGATATAAGGTACCATCTGATTCATCAGGTATAAGATCACTAGGACAACATTTTTGGTTTTCAAGATCATTTCCCCTAAAGTTGAAAATTTGAATTAGAATAAATACATACTTTATTTTGGTACAATCTCACTGTTGTTCGTGCCTTGAACAATTTCCACTTCATCTCTTAAATGAAGTTGAATTTGTTATTCGTGAAGTGTTAGCAGATCTTGTGATAGAATGACGGGTCATTCCATCTATCTCAAACAAAAGGTTAGCATAAATCGATCTATAGTGAGATTAATCATATATGGTTCCTAAAATGGACTTATACTTCATATATCATACTGCTTAATATAATAAAACTAGTTTCTACTAAACAGGGACTTCCTGTAGGTCAGTGGTAGGCGATAAAGGCCAGTCGCACTTCGGTTGTGGGTTCGATTCCTACAGCCTTGTCCGAAGCGATGGGCTGTTGCCCGTCCTGCAGGTTGTCCTTTTTATAAAACTATATTACTATAACATCCCATCAATAATATCAAAAAAACTTCTATCCTTAAACAATACTAACTTATGTCCAACATAATCCATTCTAATCTTTAGGCTTATCCATAATACTGCAGTCTACTCTCATAACATAGTGAAAATGATTACCAGAGATTTAATACCATCGTTGATCCCTATAAGATATGTCTTGTTGGTCACATTCTAAACATTCAAAGTCCTTAATCATGTATTCGCTTGAATACCTTAGTGAAAACATGAATGCAGTTTAAAGTTAACACTTTCCACATACCAAAATCCTCAAAATTCTATATACTCAAACCATGATATCACTTAGTCCTTATATCAATCATGAGCTCATGAATACAATCAAACATTTAATTTTCTCCTTATCCCTTCATTATGCGCATATCATCTACATTCCAAAAATATCTGAATAACCTTTCATGGATACTGGTAATATTAATCATACACTTTTCAAAACACAAGGAAAGACAACAGTGTAACAATCCATAGATGTCTCTTTATTCCAAAATTACACATGATAAACATGTAATCATGCCACTACATTCTCAAACCATTGACCGAGCTTCAAAAAATTCTTTCATCTCACATATCATTTGTAGTCTCTTCATCATCATCCACATAAATACTACCCATATGACCATACTGATTCTCTTCATGAGTCTTTCCCTTAGGGCATTTGTTTGCATAATGCCCATACATTCCACATTTAAAACACTTAACCATTTTTGATGTCGTAGCATTACCATTATCCTCATCCATGGTGTTAACCGACCCTTTTCCTTTGCACTTACTTGCTTTGTGTCCTTCTTTTCCACACCCAAAGCATCTTCCAGTTCCCTTGAAACATTCTCCTTGATGCCTCTTCCCACATGATTTACATAGGGGAAATTGAACTTTCTTTCCTCTATGATCATCATGAAACTCCATCTTTCTCTTATTAGTCGAGTCAGGAAACTTACCAAATTTTACTTTATTGATCATGTTGTGAGATTGCTGATTTGGAATAATAATGATGTTTGGACATCCAAATCCCATTTCATTTGGTTTCTCATGAAGAATATCATTCCATTGTCCAGCATATCCTCCATTATCATGAATCACCTTGTTTCCATCCATTTTCTAAAACCCAAAAAGAATAGTGTGAGAGGCAAAAATCATGCTAGGGAAAACAACATTATAAAGGGGGAGTACCTTCAATATCTAACATCTTAGGTTTAATTCTATGATCGTTAGCGTAGTTCTAGTACTATAACCTATACGTATACTTAACCTTAGGGACATCCCTAGACATACCTTAGAAATATCTCTAGGGATCTCACTAAAGTTCTCGCATCCTAGTTTCCAAAGGTTGACTAAACCTTTCCTCTGATACCAACTGTAGAGACCCGAAGCCTGACGTACATGGACATTACATTACATTTGTGGAATACTTAGTACATAACAAAAACACACACTAAAGGATCGTAATAGTTTAGTGTCTTTGGAAACTCGGAACGTAATCTTCTAATCGTGGTGAAAGTTCTTCAATATCTCCCATAAAGGTCATCCCTTTTTTTTACCTAAAACCTTCTTTATATCCTGGGGAAAAGAAAACACAAAAAGGGTGAGCTCAAATGCTCAGTAAGGGTAAACAAAAGAAATATCAATCACATCATATATATAAGAACATAGCTTTTGGAAATCTTAACCTGCAAAAAGCTCATAATATCATAACATGGGATAAATCATAGAAGTGAAATGTAATCCCAATAATCATAACTTAAAACATGAAACTTTGTGGCATACACACATAATCATAGAGAATCATTTCTTGTTAGTCAAGACTCAATGCCAAGACTATCTTAGTGGACAAAGTCCCTTTCTGAATCGAGTAACCCTCGTTTCAATCCTGTTTCACTGAACCGGTATAACCTACCATTTCAGCCATGTCTATCTCATGAGATATAAAATCTTTACCCAATGCATTGGAGGGAGATATAGGTCCCACCCATCTTATAATGAATCCTTTCTTATGTGTGCCACGTAATCATAAAACATACATCATCACATAACACATGTAACAAAAATGGGATTCTTGAAACATCGTGACATCATAAAACAATTCATATAAGATAAAGGAATTCATAAAAATATTTCCATCACAACATAATCAAATCCATGTAATAATAGGGATAAAAACAGAACCCTTTTATTATCTTAGATGGAAAATGATTTTGATAAAATACTTGAACTTCATTCTTGAGGAAAATATCCTTTATACTTCAAAAACACTTTTCCTTTCTTAACATGTCATAAAATTTTAAACTAAAAGAAGTTGATTAAGAATAAACTTCAATACTTGTAAAGGAATCTTCTTGGAAATAATGTTTTAGAAATACATTCATGCCGTATAAGTTAAAAGAAACATTCTTCGTACTTTTGTCGGAAAAGTCAAAAAGTACCTCGTACGGAAAAACGACAAAAGATTCCTTTCATATTCTTTACTAAAAACTCACCGAAGGGTAAAATTGGATTTAAACCATTGCAAGTGGATGGAAACAATATTACATATTGAGGGAACATGGATGTGGATGATAAAATACACCCCAGTAAATACTTAGGAATAAACAATCTCGGATAAAAATGAGATTGTGATATTTCCCTTACCTTAGGTCCGACTTGCTTTGTAAGTGTCCGAACCTCCTGTATAATGATTTAAATCATGTTATTGACTTATTACAGAATCATATTCATTGTTATAATATCATATATGGTTCACTTATGACATTATATTACCCGTTCTTTTGTAAATTCCATGTTAAAGAAGCGTTTTGGGTAAAATCGTTTCATTTATCGTAGGTGTTTTGACTTGTTGTTCTTGACATCATTATTACTTATATCATGATTTACTCACTTACAGAATATAAAATATGATTTATATATCATATATATTCAGTATATATATATATAATAGGTAGATAAATAAAATGAAAAACACCGTTCATGGAGACGGTAGTCCGTACGTACGCATGAACGCTGTTTTCCTTTCCTTATTGTCTTGAATGGAAGTAAGTTGATGACATACATATATATATATACATAAATCCAGTAACTTTATAATTTCATATATTTCATTATTATTTCTTATATATACTTTATAATCATTCTTAAATGGTTAACATGGAGAATGAATCTCATCGCGTCGTGGAGACGGTAGTCCGTACGTACGCACGAGCGATGATATCATTTCCATAAATACTGAATTGAATTGGAGTGGATTATACAATATATCAGAATCAATATGATTTTGTAATAACTATGTATAGTTATTCTTTACACCATTATACCCATCCATGTAAGGTGGTGGTGGAAAATAGATTACACCACGGCGTGGAGACGGTATTCCGTACGTACGCACGCGCGGTGATTTCTTTTCCCGTAGGATGGATAGATGGTGAAATAGGGTTGTTTCATACTTATAATAACATATCAGTATATGAGGGATACTGATGTTATTACTTCATAATGAAACAACCTAAGAAGAAGAAGTGGAAGAAGAAATAAAGATGAAAGAATTGGTAACGGTAATTACCTCTTCTTTGAAGCGCCTCTTTGAGACCTCCTCTTAGGGCACTAAAATTGGTCTTTGAGGAAGACCAGAACCTCTAGGATGTTTCTAGGGAAGTGGAGAAGAGATTTTGGCAGGGGTTGGCCGAGCTTGAGTGCTCAAATTGGTGTGAGGAGGAGGGGGAGGAGGTGTCCTTTTATAGGGGAGAAGAGGGGCACCTTAGGAATATCTCAAAATATTATTTTATATTAAAGTCAAAATCGGTTTATAATGGTTCCAAAGGGTCTTATTTCGGAGCTAAAGTGGGGATGGGTCAAAATCCTATCAACCAATAGAATTTAGACAAGTTTAGGATATTATTTTAACCTTATCAATTAGATTTAACTCTAAGTTAAATAATTTAACTTTTACCATGTCTTTTTGTTTTCTTTCACTATATGGTTAATACACTTACTATAACATGCCAAACGAACCCCAAATTGTTTATTATTAATATATATATCCTTATCTAAGTCATTTGGCCGAACCTTAGATTTTTAGGAATAAAATAACAATTAATAATATAATATTTGATTTAAAAACTATTTTGTGTCAATTTTGACACTATTTGATATATGATTTTTGTGAAAGTCATAACAGAATTATATGTTCGAACCAAGTTGATTAAATCAATACTAATATATCATAGTAACCTAGAAAATTAGTGGAATTCATAAAAAGTTTCAAATTACATTTATTTTGGTGTTTATAACATCAATTATGTCAATATTTCATTAATAAGATAATTACTGCATCATCTTTGTGTCATATATAAATTAAATTATTTGATGTCTAAAAATTACAAATAAAATACCATCATGTAGGAAATATTTTTATCTTTCTAATGAATATTTACAATCGAATTTATCTTATGTATAACCCCATATTAAAATGATTTACTTATTAAACATTGATTTTTACTATTTTAACCCTTCTTTAAATAAATTAATAATAAATGTCCTAATCTAATCCAAGTGGGCCTAAATGGTCATATTTTATTCCTAAGTTTGTTTTTGGTCGAATTAAACTTGTCCAATAGAATTAGGACATGTGTTAGGGTAATATTGATATCATATTTACCCTTAGTTACCCTATTTACTATTAACCGCGGTAAAAAACGTAAAAAGTTACTATTCACCAAAAAATTATTTTCATCTCATTGAACCACATTTTAGTCCTTGATATTAACCGTGTCTCTCGGATTTTCGAAATTCCATTCACAGAAGCGGTAAAATTAAGTTTTATACAAAATTCAGTTTTTAACCTACTACTTAGTAGTTTCACTATTCATCAAAATTGATGTTTTTCAGAACAATGCCAAAATTTCATCCTAAGCTATATTTCATATTCCGAATTCAAAAATAAAGTCTATTTTACCAAATTCATAACATAGAATTTGCATTAATTAAATTTATAATTAAATCCCGCTGTTAAAACAAATAGCGTGTTTTTAAGAAACAATATCTATCAAAAGATTGACATTTGATTACGTCTGGTTTAAATGTGAAATTACATCCAATGACCAACATTGTATTAAATTGTAAAAATATATTCTAAATATACTTTAACACCACTCAAATTAATAATTTATCACTATTAATTATTTTGATTAAAAAAATTGTTTTTAATTATAAATTAGTAATTTTCACTATTCATCAGAATATGAAAGTTATCCGAAAAGTACCAAAATTTCACCTTAGGCTAAATTCGATACTCCGAATCCAAAAATGAAGTTCATTTTGAAAAATAAGATTTACAGAATTTTAAAAAGTGGTTATTACTATTCATAACGGCTAGTTTTAATAATATTTTAATAGCATATCGTTGTTTAGTGAAACTCGGTATTGCGTATTACACACGCTATCGAGGAAGGTCGCGATTGCGTTTAATGCAAGGAAAGTCAAGGATGCGTGTTGTGCAAGCTCCTTTTGGTGTAGCGTACAACACAAGACATTAATAAAATTAAAAAGAATATTTTTTATAAAATCTTGGGCTATTACATTTTGTATGTAGAATCTATATGTATGACAAAATTTAAATGGTATAAGGTTAGATAATAATGAAAAATGTACACCTTAAACATTAACAAAAAATTATTTACAATGAATATATGAAAAATAAAAAACAATATTCAATATCTAATGAATTGAAAATGAATAACAATAAAAATTTAGAAAAATAAATAAATATAAGTAAAAACTTTTACTCACTTAACATAAAATGAAGATATTTATGAGCCAAAAATTTTCAATAACAAAATCTTCGGATATTTTTTATATACACTATAAAATATGTTTTAGAATAGATAATGGATCCCCATACACACATAAATCCAATATAATCTAGTCTTGGAACTCTAAGGGTGAATAGAACATCAACAGTTAAATATAATTTTTTTTATTGCGGTGTTGATATAATGAATTGAGGGACCCATGAGTGATCAAATTTTTCATGATTTAAATGGTTCCAGAACCATACTAAAACATATTTTAGTTTTAAGTGCATAATAATAGTTTATTATCATAATATATCCTAAAGAAAAAATAATATTATAAAAAGAATTCATATCATCATGAAGGATATTTAATGTAGTATTAAAAAAATTTCAACTAAAATATAAAAATATCACTCGGGAAGCAATGTTTTTTTCATAAATTATAGTTTCAAAAAAGGAGAATTGTATCTTCCTTGATAGTACGTATCATACCATTCATGATCATCCAAAAAATTACTTTCCCTTATCCTTATAAACTACTCATTATTGTGTTTAAATTAACAAAAAATGAAACAAATATTATATGATGGGAATAATAGTTTTGTTATAAAAACTAATGTCAATAAAATAAAATTAAAAGTGGAATGTTTTATGTAACGTCCTTATTTATCCAAAAATAATCACCAAAACTATAATATGTGTAATATTATTCCACAATTAAATAATTATATTCTCCACATTGTTCATCCCATTAAATAGTCATCAATATTATAGAAAATAAATTATTAATTTCAATCATATTAAATCAATAAAATAAAAATATTATTATAGTGAGATGGCATTTCTAAAATATTACATGCAACTAGTGTAAGAAGGTGATATATATTTTCTTTATACCTATTGTATTTCAATTATATTTTGGAAAAGTTGAGATAGTGTTGTTACTTATTATTGAGGCATTATGTATAATTTCTTAAAAAAGGCTTCTGGATTTTTATTTTGTTAAAAAAACATTTGATTATTATTCTATGGGTTCCTAAAATGAACTACTATATTTATAGTCTCCATATAGAATATCTCTGTAATGTTATAACCATAATTAGTGGTTATGAGTGAATTTTTTTTTGTTTTTCCATTATATTTTCCTAATATATCATCATCATATAATTCTAATAATTTCCCAAAACCTATATCTAAAAATTTAAACAATAAATTATATTTAATAACATGGTTTAACCAATCTCTGCATCATTATCCATGGTTAAAACTCAAAAAAAATTCCCCACATGAAGTGAATAAATATATCAAATATGCCTAAAGAAGTAAAAGAATACTAAAATAATATTACCACATTATAGAATAAAGTCCCAAAAAATTATTTAAAAATATTTAACAAGCTCTCTATATATAGATTATAATTATAATAATTATTGAAAAATAAATTTTCCATTTATTTCAGATTATTAGAAAATTAAAATACTCCTTCAATCTCATCATAGAACTCCCAAAGTTCATTAAAACAATTCTTCTAAAATGTAACTTCTTGTAGGAATAGAATTGTTATTCAACCATAATATTATAAAATAATTTTTATTTCAATCCCTAATAAATTGTAAGGAGGTCCTGTTTTTATCTTCTAAAGGATCATGATAAATCACTGATTTTCCACATCTTTTTGGTACTTAAAACTCTTGGTTTTATGTTATAATATTCTTTAATGGTATCATAGTTTAAAAGTTAAATCGTGTGAAATTTTTAATCACTTTTAGTCTAATGGATTAAGAAATATATTAAATAGGTTGTTGTGAGTGTTTCAAATTATCTTTAGAATTTTTTTTAATAGGGAATATATTTTCATAATGTTAAAATACTTATTTTAGAAATTAGTTGCCATATTGTACTCTAAAACCTCCATAACATTTCAATTCCCTTTATAGAATCGGATTCCATAGAATATAAATGATGGAATTCCTCATTTATACCATGAATTCATTCTTCAATGTTGTTTTAATAATCCATCCATATATCATCTTGAAGGAATTTTACTACTACATCAATCATCTTACAACTCTATATTGCATGGTGTATTATAAAAAAATTGAGCCCACATTATTCACATCATAGTAAAAAAAGGCTACCTTTTTCATAGTCAATCACAACCCCAACAGAAATATGAAATGTCATTCCCAACATTATTTTGAACATTTTATGACACTCCATCTCGAGAACAACAAAACTCTTCAGTAAATTTAGATTCTCTGAATTAAGAAATATGTAATCAACACTCCCAATGGGTCATGTAATTGAACTATTATCCAAATAATGTGAAACTAAAATTGATTTAAATTCTTAAAGGCCTAAGTGCTGATTTGATGTGTGTGGAATGAGGTTGAAACTATCTTAATGTTTACAAATGAAAACGTTTTCATCAATATATAATATTTATTAGGGTATACAAAATAAATAAGAGTATTATCATTTTTCAAGTAGTTTCCATTATAAAAAAAATAAATTCCTCAATAATATTTATTATAAAAAATCTTTCATCTTCTTATTATTGGATAAAAATAACTTTAAAAAAATCAATAAATACATAATCATATTCATGGGACCTATAAATTGAATGATCACATATAAGATTATTAACATTTCATGGAACATGGAATTATATTGTGCATTATAATTTTGTTTAAATATTTGAATATATGGAACATGTGTCTCACCAAGATGGAAAATTTCAGTACTCCTATCAATTTTATTAGTCTCAAGTTCTTTTGTTACATGAATAACTATAATTTTATTTATTAATTTTTTTTTAAAATTTATTTTAATAATGTTCAATATATTTTTATAATTTACTATCCATTTTATAGAATATTTTTTCTAGCTTATCATTTTCAAAATAACATAAAATCCCATGTTCTTCTTTATTAGTATACATCTACACAACATCATATGTTTATACAAAACATCCAATGGATTAAGATAAGATAAGTTTTGTTTAGTTCACATAGGTATGATGATACTAACCCTACTATGACACATATAAATCTCTTTAAATTTGATAGAACACAATTTTCAAATGTTTATTTTTGATTAAAATTATTTTTCGGGATTCCATCTAATACTTTTTTCTAGAATCTTGAGTGTTCTTTTTCAATTTTTAGATCTTTAATTCCTTTAAATTTATTAATGAACAAGATAATTTATCCAATTTTGAATTTGTTGTTTGGTTTGATTAGAATTTCAATGGAAATATGGAAATTTAACAATATCATTAGACTCTCAAAGATATGTTAGATGATTATTTTACCAGGGGTTATAGTAGTTTAAAATTGTATCATTATCGATATATTACCTACACCTACACTCTAAAAACAAGGAACACTCATCAATCTATACAAACATAATGACATTGGAATAAAAAGACCATGATAGAAGTATAATTTGAAAATAACATTGAATGAATGAGGGATCTTGTAAAAGGAAAAATATTTTTCATTTTTATATATCCGCAAAAATTATGGTCCATCATAAAAATTAGTGAAAAATAACACAATTATAGTAAATCACATCGTAATAGTGATATGGAAAGGAAATGGGGAGTTTCGAAACATTATTCTCTAGGTTTAAGAACAAGTACCTCTGCATAAGCCTCTCAATGTCAATATTACAATAACACATTACTCCCAACCACTTCCATTTTAATAATCCTCAAATCTGTTCCTCTCTCACTATATCCCTCCTTCATATTAAAAATATATAAATTTATAAATTTATAATTCCATCCAATTAGCTAGTTATAATCAAACCCCTAAAATCCCACAACACCACTGGTAAGTACCTTACATTCTATAATTCCATATTTATTAAAATATAATTGATCTATAGAAATATAAGCGGTCTATGAGATAATATCATTATTCGATAGTTTTACCAGATTAATTTTCATTGAGTGTAAATAAAGTAGATCAAGATATATTTTTATTCATATATTCAATATAAATTATTTATTGATAATGTACCATGCAGTTAAATAACCACTAAATGTCAAATATATATATTTTCTACTTGAATCTACATTCCCATATATTTTAATATAGTTTCTCATCAAAACAAGGAATCGGACATGGAACCAAGTGAAAAACCCATGATCACTGCTTGAACATCATTCAAAACTACCTGAATATATTATATATATTCTACAATAACATAAATGAGCCTTAGAAGTTCTGAATTATTCATAAATTACCTCCTCTTCACCTGAGTTAGTCAGTGATGATGATGGCAACAATCTTACATGTCCCAATATAATGTTAAATTAATCAGATGTGTGTCCCGATTAATCTCATTTGATGTTCATAGAATTATAAAATTTCAAAATGTGATGAATTTTATATACCACTGAAATTTTAAGGAAAATACTATATAAATTATTTAAAATTTAAATTATACATGATTCATATGAAATAAAAATATTAAAAATTATCTTATATAAGATAAAATAATTAATTTACATTATTCATGTATTGTAAAGATCAAACACTAAAAACCAATATTTTAATGAAAAGTAAAACTTTTTCAAAAACATTCCAGAATTAGTTTTCCATTAAAATGTAACATGATGACACCAACCCATTTGTGTGGTCATGATTGGATGTAAAATAACCTTAACTAACATCACAAAGACACTAGTGGCTGGAAATAAAATCTAATGGAATGAAATTTTTTGTAGGAAAATTATCATAGACATTCAAAACCTATAATATAAAATTAATATAGTATTGGTTATACCTGAATCGTGATATAAAACTAAAAAATTTACTAATGGATTATGATAAAAAATATCAAATAGTTGAAAAAAATTGATGGAAAAACCAAACTCTAGTAACCTAGATCATGTGTCTATTATATAACATTGTCATAAATATAATTGATATAATCATGAAGGACCAATAGATTTAGTAGTATTGAAGAACCATATACATACATCATTCCCATATCACATTTAAAATATAAAATACAAAAATTTAAAACATTCTTGCATCATTGATATTATTAATAATATGATTTTTCATATCCAGGATAAAAAATCAAATAATGGTTAATGTTCAATGATCAGTATGTATTTCAAAAAATTGCTACTATCATGAATCAATAAGTCATAATCATTATGAAAATTTAAATAACTATAAACACATTCCATTTAATAAATATCATTAGAACGCAATGCATCTATGGATAATATAAAGTCATTAATATCATGGATAATAATAACTGAATTCTCAATGATTGAAATTCATTATATTGGATTCATGATTGAAGACATCAATATATATATACCAAACAATCCTTTTTCATTTTTTTTAATCAATGGTTAGGTACCCACTATAAAATCCTTTTAATACTAGCATACTAATCTAACTCATGAGACCTATTGACGCATCGATGGGCTATATAACCTTGAGCCCTTACCTTGGATGCATGTCCTTTAATTATTTATATACATAATGGTCAACCTATATTCATAATAAATATTTCTTACCAATAAATTTCCTTATTAATAATGAAGTCAGATTTAAAATATTTCCTCAAGTAATCAAATAACAAAAAATGTGAAACTCTATATGTAAAAATGGAATATGTTTTGGGTAATATGAATATAAATGATAAAAATAAATTAAATATTTATATATATTATAATTTCCAATAATTATAATATATTTACCCTTATAAGTGAAATTTAATGTCTATGAAATTAGTCAAGAGGTGATATATGACCATAAAAAGTATATTTTTTAGAAAAAAAATATATTTTTTTAATGAATCTATGAAAATTTTAATAATACATATAAAAACATTTCATTAACTATTTTTCTCTATTGAAACATTCATAAAATGTAGGATAAGATAAAGGGAATACACCTGTTATGATGGCAAAAAAGTATTATAACACTATATATGTTAAAAACATTACTTCTGTCTTTTTATAAATATTGTGGAAAATGAGTAATTTAGTAAGAAATTATTAATATTCACTAAAAAACATTCAAATTATATTTCAAACAAAACAGTTTCTTAAAAATATTTATGTAAATAAAAATTAATTTTTTTAAAACAATTTGGAAAAATATTTATATAGAAGAAAACATCCTCGATCAAAAAGATGAATGAGATTGGAAATTATTTTAAACATACCTCTTGAAAGAGTATCATAAATTTAATCATTAATAAAAATGAATAAAGGGATAATGAAATTAAATTTCTCAAATTGTATTATATACACCACAAAAAAATAAATACGTTTATAACAAAACATATTCTAGAATGGAGTGAAACTTGAAATGAAATCCCATACCATTTTGGTATCCTCTGAATCGTAACCCATGAAAGTAATAAATTCATAATAAAAATTAAATTAAAAAAATATATATAATATTCATTATAACGTATATCATAAGGAATTATTTATAAAACACACTAAAATAAGTGGGGAGTTTTGTATATTTATCGTTGATTTAAAATTGAGATGAGAATCCCTTAACCTAGTTTGACTTCTTTAGTATGTGTTCAAACATCATTTTTAATAAATATAAATTTGGTAAACATATATAAAATTACCATATCCATATATATCACACGATATATTTTCTAATTATAACCTTTTATCACCAATTTATAAATAATTATTTATTAAAATCATTGTTCTTTGTGATAACTACTTCGTTGTCCATGTATTTTTGGTTTGTTATATTTTTTCCTTTTACTTTGATCATGGTTTTATCATCTCATGATATAGATATAATATATATAAATATATATCAAATATATTGATATTTATAGTCATTTATTGAATTTTTTGATAGAAAAATGATTTACAACATTCATGGAGATGGTAGGACATATGTACACATGCAAAATATTTTAACTTTTTGATAGATGGTATTAATGAAATCTAAATAATAAATCACCTTTAAAGTATCCTTTTTATAGAATATGTAATACATATTCATTATAACCATCCTTATTACATATCATGAAATCTAAAACCAAACAAAAGACTCGCATTGTTTCGTGGAGGTGGTAGTCCACACGTATGCACGATCAATGTTATCATTTTCTAATGAATTGGAAAGAAAATGGTAGATATTATATTATATTTCCAACTTCTTAATTATTTTATTAATTTATTAATTAAATATTAAATCCATCTATAATTTAATTGTATTTCTACATGGAGATGGTATGAATTGTGTTTTCACTAGCGACACTTCACATCCCATTTGATGGGAAAGAGGGTGGATAGTGGTTGATTCATAATCATAATGAAATTTTATTATATTTATAATAATAAATTTAATATTTTAGGATATATACCATATATTTAGAGCAGAAAAAAAAGTAAAAAAGTATGTTTTCAATAAAGGCAATTAACTATCATTTTAAATATCCGCTATAGATCTCCAATTTAGGATCCTCATGTTGGTATTTTGGAAATTCTACCTCCTCTATAATTTCTATAAATATTTTACAAGATAATTTGGTAGGGTATCGTTTATCCATAAGGCTCATAGTTTTGTTAGGAAAACCGGGAAGGGTTTCCTTTTTAAGTTAGGGAAGGTGTATTCATGGAATTCCATAAAGTATCAAATTAATATAATTTATTCTTCATGTTCAAATGGATCCAAATTGATATAATTCAATTATAAGATTAATGTTATTATAAATACTCCAATATAATAAAATTTGAACGTTTTTTTGATATGATTCCACCCTTATTTTTTAGTTTAAACCCTCATTGACCCTTTTTAAAATTAACAAAATAATAATAATTTATTCTAATTAATGGTCATGAATGTTATAATAAAAAATAAAAAAATTGAAAAATGTACCAAAATTTTTGGATTTGACCCTATCCCATGAATGTGTTTGAATTTACTTTTTTTATAAATTTTAAATCATTTTCAAAAATAATATATACTATAAAACATTATTAATGCAAGTTTTGACTCTATTTATCTAGTATAACATTAAATACATCATGTGAAATGGGGAATTCTAATATTATCCTTTCACACATTCATAACTTCTAATATATACCTTGTAAATTAGTGTGAGACATTACATTATTGGAATTATACCTCTATTAATATTTTTAAAAACATTTATTTTATATTTCTATTAACTGAATTAATTCTATGTTGGTGTGGCATAAGTGTTTCTAACGCTTTCTCTTGGGCACACCCATTATTCCTACAATATTGTTTCATTAGTTGGGGGAGGTTTTTTGTAACCCCACATTCATGTTTTCAAAAGGTGGGTGACTTTCATCACATTCAATGGTGATGTCTACTCTATGATCGAGATAGGATGATGCGATATAAGTATCACATTACTTGGATTTATCCTTAGAAATCATCACCAAGTCCAGGTATCCCTAAAATATTATTACATGTTTGTGAATATCATTCCTCATACCATCTCATAGGGTATGTCGATTAATTACATGGATTCTATTTGGACATTACAAGGTGTCTTGACAGGGCAGCAACCATTGGTCAGGGGAGTAGTCGGGTTGGGAATCACTAAGTGGTCTTGATACTGGAATATTTGTCACTAGAATTCTTCCTCAGAAAAGGGCTTCTCACGGGTGTGGGACCTGATGCTTCCAATGGTGATCATGGGGTATCTGATTCCAAAGGCATATTCTATGAGTCATTCTTCAGGAATACCATGTTTATCACGAGGTAGAAAAATGATACATGTTGTGGGTTTAATGACTTTTGGAGAGTTGAAGAGACTTATCAAAATGACTCTTGGTGGAGTAATAGAGGGGTAATTCCCTATAAGGGAATACCTGAAACGATTTCTGGATGGATGGGTCAGAACGCGCATAGAGTTGGACCCGAGAGGTTTTCCCCATAAAGTTATGGTGTCACTCCATGAAGGGGTATGTCACCAGAAGGCAGGAACTAATGTTTAATATATAGATAAATCGTAACCCCTTATGAGAGTGGACTCAGGGTGATGTGTCCCATTAAGGGAAGGTGAGACCCAGAAGGCTGGTCAGAACACCTATGAAGGTAGACAAGATTTGTGCACCTATAAGAAGGGGGCACCATGGTTTTCCATTGGTAGGGAATTAACGTATGGGAGTGAACCTATATACCCAGTTTAAAAGACATGGATCAAAACACACATATTTCGATGGATGGTGTGGGTATTTCAAATGGGTTCTTCCCTTCACAAGAGGATTTCTCTTGATTGTATTTTGTCGGATTGTATACAGCATAGAAATGAGAGTTGTCTGGGTTTTTCAAGGAGCAGTAGTGATATGGATTGGGATTCTGTGTAGGAACAACTCAGATCGATTGCATGAATTTACTAGGATTTGGGAGGTTGTTAAATATCATGATGAATTATGGATTAATTGGGTGGAATGGATAGAATGTATGGGGTGGTTGAAGTGTTGGGATTGAACCGTAAGGAGGATTCCTACGTATCTCAGTTAGTTGGGAATCAATGTTTATGTAGTTATTAAAGGGTCATTGCGGATAGCACCTGAGGATGATTCCTAAAATGATTGATTAGTGTCATTGTCACTACTAAGCTCTAAGCCCATGTGAGACATGCTCGGTGTGGGAAAGAAGAGGAAGTAGTAGACCTGATTTACATAGCATGAAGAATGATCAAAAGAGAGATGGTGTGGGGTTTAAACCGAGAAAATTCCTAATGAATATCTCATTCCATATGTAGAGGATATAATTCTATTTGAGTGGGTTTTATGCATGAAATCCTCCCATGGAGACAAATCCCTAATATAGAGAGTGGTGAGAGGGCTCTGCTTCCCATCCCTTCTCTGAACTAGTTGTCAAAGGGGCTGTGGAGGAGAAAATGTACCTCCTCCTACAAGAAATAATAGGATCTTGTGTAGGTAGGGATTCCTAGTAGGATATCATTCCTTTTAGAGAGGATCAACATCCATGTGATGATCATCTCATTCTATTTTGATGATAATAGATATGAAGATGATCCATTGTAACTCATACATGGAGTATCCTTAACATAGTTCATAAGATAGGGCCATGATTTTATGTACAACTCTAGGGAAGATGGCATTATGTAGTTTTACATCATGCAGCTCAGACATGGGGGACTCACCCCTTACCCCTTGAGCGTAAAAAACATTCACACACCAACCCTTGGGAGGGGGATGGCTTCAAAAATTTAAGGAGAACTGGTGTGGAGTGTTTAGTCATGAGTTCCACATTATAATACCTATGATTAAATGAAAAAATGAATTACCATGAAAATGTTGAAAATTGAGAGATAAAAGGTAATATCATTACGCACTTGAATTGGAGTGGGCCACATGAATGGATAGCACAGTTCACATAAGGATGTGATGTGTAGCTGAACTAATACTGGATGTTAATGTAGTCTTTGGGAAATCAACCATTGTGAATATGTTTCATTAAAAGGGAGTTAATTTGTGAGAAAATGAGAAGGGTTTAACGAAGACAGTCACCTAACTGAGAGGTGAATTTGTATGATCTGGTACTTTACGAAGACCAAGGAATTCACAAAGGAATGGGATTTTCTAAACAAGGTGACCCAACCTTGGCATTAAGTCATGATTTGTTAGAGGTGTTATTCCATAAGTCTTAATGCTTCACAAATTCACAAGTACCCCTAAGGGACTTCTTCCTCTGTGAAGGTCATTGGACTTCATTAAAGGAATCCCCACCTTGGGTGTAGTTATTTAGGAACATGGGTAATGGGTTTTGATAGATCTCAAAAACAATGAATGATTCATTTTCTATTTGGTTTTTTATTATTAGGTACTTTTTGAATCGAGGATATAGAAGTTGAAAGAATGGGGTAGCCATCCCTTGATGGTGTAATAAGCCCAATATTTATATAAAAACGGGTTTTCTGATTATAGGAAGTGAACCAAGAAGTAGAGATGGAATCCAAGAATGGTTATGGGTCAATCAGACATGCATAGGCGTTCGTTAGTCCTTTAGTCTGGTAGTGGGTTAGCATAAGATTCATGTATCATTCCATCATGGCATCATGCACTCACAATGGATAAAAGGTATCCATAAAAGGTCTTCATGAAATAGACCCTTAAGAAGTTTTTGTGGTTGTTTGGGACTGGTTATGACATTACATGACTGTGGAATCCAATTCTTTTCTAAGGGAAAATATTTAAACACCAAAAATCCCCCCCTCATAATGGGAAATGGTAGGAATGTATGGTCAAATTATAAGGGAAATTGCAAAAAAATCACAGACTACCTTTAGTTTGCGAAGTTTCATCGCTAATATGTCTCATGATGGTCGTAGACACGATGTTCACCGGGAAGAAGAGCATCTATTAATAGCACTGGGGGCCTTAAACAATACTGAGCCTTTTTAAAATATCAACTGACACTCTCTTTACATGAGTCTCATCACCTTCCTATCTATTCTCCACAAACACAGTACCTATAAAATGGAATTTTCATACCCTTCCTCTATAACTTCTTTTTAGAAAATCGAGTAGTGAAATCCGCAATTGTTTTCAAAAATGCATAGAGTACACTAAGACTCTATGATCTGTTGCTCCAAAAATGAGGTTCTCTCCCAATCTCAAAGAAACAACATTAGAAAATAGATTTAGTATCGAATTTTATGGATTCTCATGATGATGCTTAATAAAATTCTTATAGATGCCTCTCAAAGGGAAGAAATGGTTAACACCGTTATGATTAGGGAGTATGTTCAAAGGCATTTGGACTATAAATATATACCCGATATAATATTGGATTCACAGATAGAGTATCCCCAATGTAAAAGGTTTCCTCTGAATTGATTTGGTTTAAGGGATGACATCGTCATCCTGCTGGAAAGAAGGGACAGACCCGCCTATTTGTGCAGTGGACTACAAGGATAATACTTGTGGTATAGGAAGGTTTCAGGATATATTAGGAAGGACCACACACCTCTCACATCTTACTATCTTTAAAAACATACCAACAATATCAATGGTAGGAGGATAGAGGATGAGTACTCTCCTTTTCAATAAAGGATAGTTATAAAGAAGGGCCACTACTGGAAATGGGGTTTATCCCCACGAATCTATACCCACGGTTCTTTAAACCTTGGGGATAGATTGGTTTTAGATGTCTATACACATGGTTTTATTAAAACCGGGGGTATTCAAACTTCTATTGGACCAACCTATTGGGATTTTCCTCCTCAAACTTCCACAATGCTCCCTGATTCAACCCTACCTCCCCGACCCTTGACTCTCGACCCTATCCTCCCCTCCCCGACAACCACCTCCCGGCCCTCTCCTCCCCTCTCCGACTCCCCTCCCCTACCTCTCACTCCTAGATCCAACTCACGGCTCCACCTCCCAGCCCTCTCCTCCCCTCTCAGACTCCCCTCCATGGACTCCGACTCCCGGCTCCGACTCCCGGCTCCACCTCCGGGCCCCGACTCCCGGCTTCGCCTCCCGGCTCCACCTCCCGGCTCCCGACCTGATCCTCCTGGCCTTCACCTCCACCCCGACATCCCACCCATCTCCTCTTAAACAAGGTTATATTGTACATCTTACTGTGAATCAGGATGTAATTTTAAAATGATTCAAGATATATTGGTATTTGTAAACTCCCTGCCAGTTCATCCTTTTGGAAATATGTTCTGGAATACATAGAAATTATTTAATCAATTATCTAACTTTTAGAGTTTTAGAAACTTATAATTTATCCCTATGTGGTGTGGATACTTTCACATACTATTTTCTTCTCATGAGCTGAGGAAAAATGCATGAGTAATTAAATATATTGGGTTAATTCTGATAATAGTGTTCTTGTAAGAGTGGGATCACAGATTTAATCATGTTGAGGTGATGAACTTGAGGGCTTATGTTTGTTTGAAAATATTTGGTATTTATTGGATTTTATGTCTTAAAAATCTCTATGAAATTGATGCTACTCTGGGTGTTTCCATTAAAATGGACCAAGAAATAGAGGAATCCAAGTTTGGATTCTATGCTTATATCTTGGTCGAAGTGAACCTAATCCCCCTTTACATTGAGAAGGTAGCATTCTATATGCTGGATAATGATTTTGGTTTGAAAATTGAATATGAGGATACCCCACTTTTTTCAGGGTGTCAAGCCCTTGGGATTGTTAAGGATGAGCGTCATAATGATTTATCATGATATTTTTATTCTAATGAGTGGAAAGATAGAAAATTCTATTTCAGGAATAAGAATGGTGATGAGTCTTTGATAGTTGCTGACTCGAATTATATAATTGACATAAGTTTTGAGTTAAGGTCAGATGGTAACTCATCTAAGGATGCTCAAGACTACCCTGGTCAGGGGCAGGATATTTCCTTGAGGGGCCAATCTTTTTGAATAGGGGTGGTTCAAGATATGGTTGATGGTGATGATATGGTTAGGTTATGGGTAGTTGGAAACTATTCCATTTCAAGATGGACATGTTTGTGGTGAGAAAAATGGTAAGTGAAACTAGTATTATAAGGATACCGTGGTCCTAGATTCAAAGGGAATGGATCAAAAAACTTGGTATGAAGTAATTGAGGGGTATTATAATGATTTATAGTCTTGATATAGTAATATGGTTAGGTTACTAAATTTTCTTTTTCTCCAGTATTTTTAGCTTCTACTTACGAAAATAATTACATTTGATTTGTTATCCTTAATGTTCTCCTACTTCGTACTTACTGTATTTGGTCTTTAATAGTATTTTGGAGCATCACTTATATTCTATTCCTTGTATCAGATGAAGGATATTGTTCCTCATCACTTGAAATTGATGAATCTTATTCCCAACTTGTATACTCTCAACAACTTCATCTCATCACTTGATTGTTATGATCAAGTCTCACTTCATAATGTTCTTCTTGTAATTTGTCAAGGTAAAATCCCATTTATGAAACTTCACTCCCATGCTCAGATTATTGTGTTTCGAAAATGTTATTTCCTAGTAATTGAGGCCATAATTTACCCCTATATATATATTATCTCTCATAATTACCCTTATAATGCACCAATTCTAGTTATCACATTCTAACAATTACATCTCTAATGTCTATAATGGCCAATGATCATATTATGGACATGTAATGATCTGAATTTCTAGTAATCATTTGTTTATTTTTTATGAAATATCACACTTATAATTTATTCAATGGTAAATTCCCATATAGAATGTAGGGGTCATTACAACCATGATGTGGACATGGAATTTGAAGGATTTTCTTTATTAATTTTTCTTAAACTTTTCTCGAATTCACTTATTACCCATCAATGTGTATGATTCCAGTAAATAAAACATAAAAATTTCACTCAATATCCCTGAATAGATTTTATTCATTAACAATTTCATAGTAATTAAACACTAAAAATGTTTTTTATACACTGAACTATTGTAATGAATAATGGTTTTCCTTATTATTTATCCCTCAGAGTAAAGATTAACACTATACTAGAAATGTCTTAATTAATATTAAATCACCACACCCTTAATCAATTAACTTAATGAGGGATATTATACTCTAATACATTTCAAGTTTTCTAATCATCAAGGGATCTTCAATTTCCTCCTTTTTATTTTTCAAAAACATGGGGAACAACACATGAACCCTTCTCTAAGTTTCTACTGCCAAATCCCTAAGTCTCCCCAATAAGGAACACTCTCTATATATTCTCCATTTATCATCTCCTATAAAAATAAAAAAGTGTCCATCTCATAATTGAAAAATATAACCTTTATATTCTCCAATCCTATGGTACGATAATTTGTTCTCTTCATTCATGCTTGGATAACATGAATTTTCAACATCACCCACATGGAATAAATTGCCTCTAGCACTTTTATCCTATTTTAACCACTCTTCCATCCTCAATGTTGTCAACCAATAACCCGTAATTCCTAAAAAATATATATTTCCTTTATCATGATGTTGAGAAAGACTTAATAGATTGTGTTTTAATCCATCAACATAATGATTTTTTTTATTTAAGGTTCTCTTTCCCAATAACAATGAAACCAACTCCATTGACCTATAGTGACCCATCATTTATGAAGGTAAATAAACATAAATTTAATTTTTCTATAGATTAAAATTTGTTTAAATATTTTATCATGTGAGAAGAACATCCACTATCCAAGATCCATGGACATTCCCCTTTGGATATTTTGGGTTCAACTTCAACAACTAAATCTTTCTCCTTCACTTTTCTATTCTTCTTTTGAAGATTTTGAGTTCCAAAACTCAAATTTATTCAGGATTGTATAATGATGAAGCATTCATTTTCATCATTAATAGGATAGTTACACCTTCCAAAGACTTATTCAATAATATCAAACATCTTCTGTGATTTCTATATAGAATTTACAATACTTTTCTAACTTATATTCCTTTAAAGAGTTTGAAACCCACAAACATTGATTCTCAATCCTCACAAGTATATCATGATGTCTATTTTAAAAAACATATCTTTTCTATATGAAAAAATATTCCAATGTTCCAATAGAATCCATAAAAAGTATATATTTTAAGCATGATGTTGTACAAAATTTGTAGGATACCTTGAAACATTTTTTCAATATTAACTACAAAACAATAAAGTTATAACTACAATTTCTTCATTTAATGTTTTATTCCCTATAAAATAACCCCTACGAAATAATCTGTAAAATTATAAATTCATATTATTAAAATAAAATTTTCTTCCCATGTTTGTAATGCCTCAATATCTATAAAATAGTATTTTACATTGATATTTTCATTTTTATTCCCCATCAATGACCACTTGGGAGTGTCTTTTTTAACATTTTTCTTTAGTTACATCTCAAGGTAGACCTTTTTCCCTTTTTTCCTACTTATTCAATCATGGAATCCTATTTTCATTAAATATGTTTTGCTAGCTACTGATATACTTTGATTAATTTAATAATTAAATTGATTGTAATGAATTTTTTAAATATGATTTACATAGTTGATTGAATGATAATTTTTTTCTTTTTATAGAATGGATAGAAGCTGGATGTATCGTACCGATCAGATTTTAACTGAGTTTCAAAATAATTTGGAGAATTTTTTAGATTTTTCATTTAGAAATGTTTCATATAAAGGTTGTATATAGTTTCCCTACAATAATTGTGTTGGGAGACCATGGTTAATATGAGAAGAAGTTAGTTACCATTTAACGAAATTTGGATTTCGAGAAAACTATAATGTTTGGTTTCACCATGGAGAGACGAGTCAATCATCGACTGTTCATAAACGAAATGAACGAAGTGACATGGAGAATTTGATATTAGATCTGTTTCCATATGTGCATCATTCCGAGAGAGATATCATGTCAGTGCAAGAAGACAATGATATCAGTACACAAGAGGAAAATGCTGAAGACAATGATGTTGAAAAAATGAAAAATTTATTGGATGATGCCAGAACTCCAGTATATCAAGAATATACTAAAATGGCCAAGTTGGAATTTTTAATGCAGTAATATCATGGTAAAACCAGGTATGGGATTTCTAATACCTTCATTGATTATATTCTTACATTTTTTGAATGAATTTCTTCCTGATGGTGCAGATATTTCCTCAAATCATTACATGGCATGGAAGTTAATTAAGAAGGCTGGATTTTCTACTAATAAATTCCATGCTTGTCCAAAAGATTGTAGTTTATTTTTGGAGAAAATAGCTGACCGTAATGACTGTAAGGAATGTGGTACATCTCGAATGAAGGAAAATGCAGATGGAACACCATCTCATGTGCCACAGAAATTCATGTGGCAATTTCCATTGATTCCCAGACATCAAAACCTATTCATTTCAAGAGAAATATCAGTCAATATGCATTGGAATTATGTAGAGAGCATTAAAGGTAATGATGAGCTGGTCCATCCTATAGATGGATTATCATGGTGGACATTCGATGCACAACATCTGGATTTTAAAGCTGAGGTGCGTAATGTCAAATTGGGCCTATCAAGTTATGGTTTTAATCTGTTTGGTCAGATACTTACTGCTCATAGCACGTGGCCGGTTTTTATTCATGTTTATAATATTCCACTATGGATGTGTATGAAAAAAACTTTCACTTTCTTGAGTATACTGATATCTAGACCTTCGGATCCTGATAATGATATAGATGTCTACTTGCAGCCTTTAATAAAAGAGTTGAAAAAACATTGGGATTTAGGTGTGCAGACATTTGATGCTTCTTCAAGGAATACGTTTCAGATGTGTGCTGCCCTTCTATGGACCATAAATGATTTCCCTTCCTAGGAAATGATGTCTGGGTTGAGCACGAAGGGAAAACTATCATGTCACATTTGTAGGAATAATACACAATTTAGAAGGCTTAAATATCATCGTAGTTTCAGTTTCATGGGGAATCCCCGATTCATGCCAATGGATCATCAATACATGAAGAATCATCGGAGGTTTGATAATAATGTTGACACTGAAGAACCACCTCAACATATGTTAGGAAGTTATGTGCATGATGAATTGAAAGTTTTCAGCTTTTTATTAGGGAAAGGTCAATTGAAATCTCGAAATAGAAAGATTGTTGATACTGAAGTTACATACAATTGGAAAGAGAGAAATATTTTTTTGTGTTTCCATATTGGTCTACTAATTTGTTACGTCATTGTTTAGACGTAATTCCTATTGAGAAAAATATATATGAAATGTTGTTTGAAATTATTTTTTAATATTAAGGGGAAGACCAAAGATGACTTCCGATCTCATCGGGATTTATTGGATTGGGGTATACGAACAGATCTATATCTTATTTGTATTGGTGGAAGAATGGAAAGTTCCATGTGCTTCTTATGTGATGACACTGGAAGAGAAAGATCAATTTCATGAAGTATTGGAGAATATCAAGGTTCCAGATGGCTATTCTAGCCATATATCTACATAATTCAACAGAAGAAATTTGACATTGAAGTCCCTAAAAACTCATGATTATCACATCCCTCTTCATGAATTGATTCCAATTTAAAATCTGCATTTTCTATCCAATAATGTAAGGGTGGAAGTGATTCAGTTGTGTCATTTTTTAGAGACCTTTGTGCGAAAAGGTTATCCAAATCATTGTGTATAAAAATGCAGCAAGAGGCACCGTTAATTCTGTGTGAGTTGGAAAAAAATTTCCTCCATCCTTTTTCACTTGCATGATGCATTTAACAGTTCATCTTCCAATTGAGACACTTCTTGGGGGACCATTTTCTTTTCAGGGGATGTATCCCACTGAAAGAAATATGTGCACAATGATATCATATGTCTGAAATAAGAATTATCCTGAAGTTTCCATTGTGAGGAATTATTTGGACCAAGAATGTATAGATTTTTGTTCAATGTATTTGTCTGATGTGATCACAAGGAATAATCGAGCAATGAGAAACGAATATGACCAATATGAGGAAATTCAGCCCTCGTTTCCATCTCTTCCCCAAACAGGAGTAATTTTTTGGTCATATTCATTGGTTACATTGGGCTTTAAGGAGCAGAATATTGCATATCATACAGTCTTATTTAATTGTGGTTTGTTCAATTCCTATATCAATTAATTTATTTGAATATATATATGTTATCTCATACGATATCATATCACATATACCTTATACTTTTATTTCCATTTTATTCAGTGAACATAAACAAATTATAAGTAGAGTTCATCGGTCTTTTTCGTTGAGAAGGAGAGAGGCTATGCATAGCCAAGAGTTCCCAACTTTGTTGAAATCAAAGGTATGACCATTACATTAAAAAAAATTAAAATATAGAAATATATTTAATTATATAACTCATATGTATTCTAGGTATTGAGTTTACCTTCTGACTTCATTTCTCAAGAATTAAGAGCGTTGGATTTTGGTCCCAATTATTTGGTTCGTGACTGTAAATCTTTAATAATCAATGGATATAAATTTGTTACAACTTATAAAGTGTTGAAAATGAGAACACAGCATGATGGCATTATGTTAACTACTAGAACGGATTGTTATGCCAATGCATTAGATAATCGACCTCGATATAAAGATGTGTATTATTATTGACTGGTAGACAAAATATTGTTATTTGATTACTAATCTCAAGTTCGAGTCACTATGATGAAATGTAAATGGTTTGATTCAATGATGCTCCATGGTAAATTTATTGATGATTATAGATATAGAGTTATTGGCATGAGTTGATTCGTGCATACCGATGAACCATATATTTTGGCATCAATCGAAAAACAATTGTTTTATGTGAAAGATCATCTTAAACCAGATTACAGAGTCAGTAATGAATTAATCCCAAGACATATATTTCACGATTCTGAGGATGAAATTTTCATTATTGATCCCCCCATCGGTGTTAGCCAAAATATTGTATTTGATGACACAAATTGTCCAATTGTGATAGATGTTGTTGAACCTCAGGTAGTAGAGGGTAATATATAAAATAAACCATATATATTATGACTTAATTCAATTTACCTTTACATGAGTTTCTCAGGTTGGTACTAATGTAATTACATTAATTTAGTTTTATTTTGGAATTATAAGTCTCTTTTAGTATTGTTTCGTTTCGTTTCATTTAATTATATTTATTTCAATTCAGAAAACATGGTTTAAAATGTGGTTTTAAAAAATGTGTAACTTGGTTGTAAATTATCATTACTGAAAGATGTTATGACATTTATTATGTTGTATGTATGATTTTTAAAAATTATCGCTAAAAATATTTATTTCATTCTTATGCAGATTATGAAGAAATCTACAGATGCTCGCAATAAGAGCTTATTTTATGTTGATCATATTAGGCGTGAGCGTGAGTTGTCTTCAGTGAGTATATTAATTCTAATATTTATCTTCTGCATTACATAAAACATCAAGTTCATATTTTTGATCAAATTCCTTTGGGGACACATAACTCTAGAGTTTTTTCTTCCTAGTATGGGACCGAGAAGGGATTCTTCTAGACCTAGGCGGAGCTCCCATCTTACCACTCCCAACACTGACCCATTAGTGGACATCCCATCTACCACACATTGTAACATCCCAAGTAAGTAATGAATAATTGATATTTTTATCTATGTCTATTAATGATTAAGATAGTGTTATATAGGCTTAAAATGAAAATAAATACAATCTTATGCATGGAATACACTAATATTCTTAAAAGATTGTTTTACTGCCTTTTGATGGCAAACCATTTTTGAATCTATATTTTGACAATTTTATAAACTATGTTTGTCAAAATAAACTTATCCTTTATTATTGGGACATCAAAATTTACCTTGTGTGAATTTTTGGTATTTTTCTGACAATGTTCATTTTTTAATGAATAGTGAAAAATACTGCATTTTACATCAAAACTTCTTTTTAATCTAATTTATTTATATGATTAGATTATGTTTTGAATTGGTTTTGAAGTGAAATTAGAATATATTTTTACCATTTTATCCAATGGTGGTCATTGGAATCAATTTCACTTTGAAATTAGACTTAAACTAGTGTCAATCTTTTGATACTTATTGTTTTGTAAAAACACGCTATTTGCTCTGGCAGCGGAAATTAATTATTAAATTAATTAATGTGACTGATATGATTTGAATTTTGTAAAATAGACTTCATTTTTGAATTCAGAATATCAAATATAGCTTAGGGTGAATTTTTGGTAATTTTCTGAAAAACTTCAATTTTTTGATGAATAGTGAAACCACTAAGTGGTAATCAAGAAAACTGATTTTTCAGTTAAATGAAAGTTTACCACTAATGTGTATTGAATTTTGAAAATCTGACATACATGGTTGTAATTAAGAAGTAAAATGTGGTTCAATGAGATTATAATAATTTTTTGGTGAATAGTAACTTATTAAGTTCTTAATCGCGATTAGTGGTAATTAGGGTAGTTTAAGGTATAAATAATGCTTTAATAATAAGAAATGACCTAGAAACATGTCCCAACCTTATTGGTTGTGTCATGGCCGACCAATACAAGCCATGGGTAAACTTGGGGACCCCATGGAGACACTTTGGTTTGGAAATGACATAAATAACTTTTTATTAAATGTTAAAGTAAAAATGACACAAACATAATATGTTTTACGAAAACAATTTTTACATGGGGTTACAAAGATCAGATATTTGATTATAAATAGTCATTGGAAAGCTAAAAAGATTTCCTACATCATAGTACTTTTTTTATGATTTTTAGACATTAAAGAAATTAAATTATTTATGACATAATAATGATGCAGCGATGACGTCATTATTTGACGATTTAAATAAAATGGAAAGACAATGTAAAATCTATGAACTATACATGTCCAAAACCAATTGGATGAGTGGATTTCGAAACCTTATCACCTTATCCACGAATTATATCAATGTGGGACCTTTTAAAACCGAAACACATTTTGAAATAAAGTAATGTTTCTTTACATTCCAAAAGTGCCCCTCCTCTCCTCTTATAAAAGGCCCCCACCTCTACCTCATTTCACACACTTCTAAAGCCTTTGGCTCGGCCAACCCCTGCCCATTTGCTCTCTCCACATCCCTCTCCTCATCCTAGAGGATTCCCTTTGGGCAGAATCCTTTCAAAGGAAGCCTTTAGGCTCAACTCAAAAGGAGTTACACTTTTAAAGGTAATTCATTCTCTCATGTTCATTTGTTTTATTTTGCTTCTCCAACCCCCTAAACTCTTTTTATTTACTTCCTTTGTAACAACAACAGTATCTTAAATATACTAGGATGTTGTTATAAGATTTATTTGAGCTACACTCTCACACAACTACATCAAATGCTTAAAGAACATACGGTTTCCGTGGATGGCGAAATTCTGCCTCCCGAAACGATGATTGTTCAACACTCATTTAACACCTTCAAAGGTGGCCATTATGATGTCACTATTTTTATATATGATATATAATATGTTTATGTTTTCCTTAAGCTTCTGTTTTTTTCATTTTGGGCATACTTTTATGGTTTCCATTATGGGTAAACATGATATCTTCATTTTATGAAGTGCGGACTACCGCCCCCTAAAAGTGATTTGATTCGTTAATACCATATGTGGGATGTGTAAAGGATAAAGTTACTGATATTATATATTTTATTATACTGGAATTATAATATACTCTTATATCATTATGATTCCATTCCAGAAAATATTAAATAGAAATGGAAGTAGCGTTCATGCGTACGTACGGCTTACCGTCTCCATGAACGGTGCATTTCATTTCTTACCTCTAAATGTGATGTAATATTATAAATGCATGTATGTAATGGATATATATGAAATATATGATATCTACATCATGGATACCATTCTGGATATAATGAACCTTTTACCAAATTAACAACATGTAAGTGTAAGAAGTCTATTTTTGACTTAAGAACCAAATACCGACAAAATGAACATTATTAACTTAACTGATTACATGATGTTCATAACATGGTATAAAAGGAATAATGAACTTGAAAAAGATTCATAAGAAAGTAGAGATTAACTTAAGTTTATTATTCAGGAGATTAAAGAACGGTCGGGTCAAGTCGGATACGAGGTATGGGACTTCGTCTCAATCTCCTTTCGTTGAGGCATATTTTATTTTATACACAACTTTCTTTTATACGGTGTATAAACCCCTTTGACTTTTACATTTATTCAAAAGGAATATTTTTATACGAAGCATTTACTAAACGACAAAAGGGGAATGTTTTTGTCGTACGTATGCGGCGACAAGGACTTCTCTGCCGTCGTGACCATTATTTGAGTTTCGGCTTCCTTTACAAGTCATACCTTCTTTTTAAAAGAAAAATAAATATCATGTTTTACTTTTATTTTATTTTAGTATTGAAAATGGTTTTCATAATGTTTTTATATCAATGTGTTGTATTGATATCTCGTGATTGAAATGTGGAAATTTTATGTTTCCTTTATGCATGTTTTATGTTATGGTTCTTGGGCATTATTATGAAGACGGGTGGTTCCGTGATAAACTAAGGGCGGGTGAGCCCGTTATAACTCTCCAATGCATTGGGTAACGCGAAGGAGTGAAACGTTAAGGTTTCTCCAAAGAGATTTTAGGGAAAATACTGTGATGGGTATTCCAAACGTAACCAAGAGGGTTACTCCCTACGTAAGAATGTTATGAATGCCTCAAGTTACATTTATGTCTTATGATTTCTATGATTTATTCATGATTTTATGAGGTATGTTAAAGTGCCAATGTTTTATGGGTAAAGTATGATTTCATTCTTATGTATATATGAACTCATGTTTCCTTTCCATGTTTTTTTATAACCCATACTGAGTTTTTATGCTCATCCCAAGTTTTTGAAATGTTTTTCACAGGTCAAGGGAAAGGTACATGATAAGATGATAGAGTCAAGGATGTGTCAGGAATTAATCCATGTTTTATTTTAAATGTGTTTCCATTGACGGGAATGAAGAATACTATCTTTATGTAACCACTTTGTTTATATGTGGAATGTAATGCAAGTTTTATGATCTAATTCTCTAAAACTCTAAACCTGAAAAGATCCTCAATGTGTAATCTTGTAATAACTCAAGATTATGTAAGGTTTAAGGCTGGGGCCTTATAGTTGGTATCAAAGGTCGGTTTATATAACTTTAGGAGTTAGAATTCTATTAAATGATTATCCAAAAATATTTTTTTTAAATGATATAGCATTTAAAGATTACCATGTTGCTTCATCTAAGACATGTTTGTTCAGAATGGTTTTCCGCAGAGGAAATAGGGAAGCAGTGCTAGGAAGGCATACATAAGGAAATAACCTTCCGAATCAGCATCCAGAAATGGTCGGAATTGGAACCGAACAGTTTGTTGCAGTGATGGAGCAGTTGACTCAAGCGATAAATGGTGGTGGTATCCATGCACGAGATCAGCCAGATCAACCGCAGAGGAACATGTCAGTGGTGGAACATTTCATGTGGCAACATCCACCATCATTCGGAGGATCATCTGACCCTGTGCTAGCTGAAGGGTGGATTAAAGCACTGGAGAAGATTTTTGATGTCATGGGGTGTTCAGACAATCAAAAGGTTAGTCTTGCTATTTACCGTTTGGAGGGTGAAGTAGATCAGTGGTGGTCTATGGTTAAAAATATCAGGGACGCCGATGAGATTGATGCTCTTGACTAGGATGAATTCAAAGGTATGTTTCTGAGAAGTATTTTCCTAAGGCTATTCGACTTACGATGGAAAAGCAATTCATGGAATTGAGGCAAGAGGAAGACTCAGTGGCTCCCTATGAAGAAAGGTTCACTCGATTGGCAAGGTATGCTCCAAATTTTATCTGAGACCTTGATAGTAAAATCAATCATTTTTACTCAGGATTAAAGCCAAAATATCGAAGGGCATTAGCTTCTCGTGAGTTTAAAAGTTATGAAAAGCTTGTTCGATGTGCTGAGAAGGTGGAAATGGAGTTTGCTGATGACCAAGTTTTCTATAACAACCAGCAGAAGAAGAGACCGAGGTGGCAGGAGAAAGGTAATAATTCTTCAAAAAAGTCTGATGGTAAGAGAACTAAGTTTCTTGTTTGTGATAAATGTGGCAAAAGGCATGCTGGGGAATGTCTTCTGAATTCTGGGAAGTGCTACCGATGTGGTAAGATGGGACATAAGGCTCGTGATTGCACTGAAAAGGATCAAGGTGAAGGTAAGAACAAATTTGATTTACAGTTAGTGAAATGTTATAAGTGCAATGAGATGGGTCACTATGAAAACGAGTGTCTGACAAGGAGCTTGAGTGATGGGAAGCAGCTAGACTACAAGCAGAAAGGGGTGGTGAAATCCTTTGCAACTACTTCAGCAGATTTCGGGCCATCAAATGAAGTTGTATCAGGTACTTTATTTGTTTTTTCAGATTATGCCAGTGTGTTGTTTGATTCGGGGTCTACACATTCTTTCATCTCTGAAACCTTTTCTAGTAAAATGGGAATACCATCTCAAGAAATGACTCCTGAACTTTTGGTAAAAACACCTGGGGGAAGTGTCGAGGCAAAAAGAATTTATAAGAATCTTCCTATCCTTATCTGTGGAAAGAACCTACTTGCAAACCATATTGTTCTACCTCTAGTAGAGTTTGATGTTATCCTGGGTATGGATTGGCTCTCTATTTACCATGCTAAGATTGACTGTAGAGCTAAAGAAGTTTCTTTTCAGAAAGACTTTCAGTTTGTTTACAAGAATGAACCCTTACTTTTGATAACATATCAAGAGGCCGAGAAACTTGTAAAAGATGGAAATGAATGTTACCTTTCACACGTCGTTGAAAATAAAGGAACTGTTCAGATTAATGATGTGCCAGTGGTAAATGAGTATCCTGATGTTTTTCCTGATAAGTTGCCTAGAATAATACCAGATCGGGAAGTTGAGTTTACTGTTGACTTAGTTCCTGATGCTAAGCCAATTTCAAAACCCCCTTATCGAATGGCACAAATTGAACTTTTAGAGTTGAAGGATCAATTGCAAGATTTATTAGAGAAAGGTTTCATTAGACCTAGCACATCACCATGGGGTGCTCCTGTTTTATTTGATAAAAATAAAGATGGTTCTATGAGACTTTGCATTGATTATAGAGCCTTGAATAATATCACTGTTAAGAACAAATATCCTTTGCCTCATATTGATGATTTGTTTGATCAGCTCCAGGGAGCTCAGTTTTTTTCAAAGATTGACTTGAGATCGGGGTACCATCAGCTGAAGGTAAAGGAGGCAGATATCCCGAAGACCGCATTCCGTACGAGATATGGCCATTATGAATTTGTAGTAATGCCTTTTGGGCTAACCAATGCACCTGCTGTATTCATGGACTTAATGAATAGAATTTTCCATGAGTTCTTGGATAAGTTTGTGGTGGTTTTCATTGATGATATTTTGGTGTTTTCTAAAAGTAAAGAGGAGCATGAAAAACATTTAAGGGTTATCTTGCAAACCTTAAATGAAATGAAACTGTATGGTAAATTCAGCAAGTGTGAGTTTTGGTTGCAACAAATTTCTTTCCTTGGTCACATTGTTTCTAAAGATGGAATAACTGTTGATCCTGCAAAAACAAAAGTTGTGGAAGAATGGCCAAGACCAACAAATGTAACCGAGATTCGTAGCTTCCTTGGTTTGGCGGGCTATTACCGAAGGTTTGTTAGAAATTTTTCACGGTTATCTAGTCTAATGACTAAGCTAACTCGGAAGGGTGTTAAGT
The DNA here is from genome assembly GCA_963277665.1 of Viscum album. Lineage (NCBI taxonomy): Eukaryota > Viridiplantae > Streptophyta > Magnoliopsida > Santalales > Viscaceae > Viscum > Viscum album. The sequence continues at coordinate 1,025,018,820 of OY728162.1, forward strand.
TTATCTGGACAAAAGAATGTGATTATTGTTTTCAGGAATTGAAAAAAAGATTGGTGAATGCTCCAGTTTTGGCACTACCTTCCAGGAATGGTGAGTTTGTTATATACAGTGATACTTCATTGAAAGGACTTGGTTGCGTCCTAATGCAGAATGATCAGGTAATTGCTTATGCTTCACGACAGTTGAAAACTCATGAGGTAAATTACCCTACACATGATTTGGAATTATCTGCTGTTGTTTTTGCTTTAAAAATTTGGAGGCATCATTTTTATGGAGTAAAGTGTGAAATATATACCGATCACAAAAGTTTAAAGTATATATTCACTCAGAAAGAGTTAAACATGAGACAAAGGAGATGGCTGGAATTAATCAAAGATTATGATTGTACAATTCATTACCATCTGGGAAAAGCAAATAAAGTGGCTGATGCTTTGAGTCGAAAAAGTAATGCTTCATTAACAATGTTGCGTTTGGAACGTGATCCTTTGGTTAAAGATTTGATGAACTTTGGCATAGAAGTTGTTGGTGCAGGAAGTCCTTCTGGTTTGTTTCAGGTATCAGTGAGATCATCTCTATCAGATAGAATCAAGCAAGCATAGAAGCAAGACAGTGAGTTGCAGAAAAAGGTAGAGCTGGTTCAGAAAGGTAAGTTGCCTGAATTCAACATTGATAGTGATTGGGTTTTGAGATTTGGGAAGAGATTGTGTGTGCCTTGTGATTCACAGTTGAAGAGAGAGTTGTTATGTGAAGCTCATAGTTCTCCGTTTTCAGTTCATCCAGGCAGTACTAAGATGTATAGAGATCTGCGGGAGTATTACTGGTGGGATGGAATGAAAAGAGATATTGTTGATTTTACTGTGAAGTGTTTGACTTGTCAGCAGGTTAAAGCAGAGCGGCAGTTACCGAAAGGGATGCTTCAGCCTTTACCAGTGCCAGAGTGGAAATGGGAGAATATATCCATGGACTTTGTTGTTGGATTACCGAAGACATCTCGAGGTAATAATGCAATTTGGGTTATTGTGGATCGCTTGACCAAATCTGCTCATTTCCTTGCTATACGAGATACTTTCTCTTTTGATCAACTTTCTCGTTTGTATCTTAAAGTGATAGTTAGGTTACATGGAGTTCCTCTCTCCATTGTATCGGATCGTGATCCCAGGTTTACTTCTAACTTTTGGAAAGGCCTTCAGAAGTCGTTGGGTACTGAATTAAATTTTAGTACAGCTTTTCATCCTCAATCAGATGGGCAGTCAGAACGAACAATTCAGACATTGGAGGATATGCTACGAGCTTGTTCTATGGATTATCAGGGAAGTTGGGACCAACATCTTTCTTTGATTGAGTTTTCATATAATAACAGTTTTCATTCCAGTATACAGATGGCACCATTTCAGGCATTATATGGGATGCGGTGTCGAACTCTAGCTTTCTGCGATGAAGTGGGTGAAAGGAAGTTGATGGGACCAGAATTGGTAGAAGAGATGGCAGAAAAAGTTCAGCTGATTAAGAAACACATGAGAACAGCTCAGAGCAGGCAGAAGAGTTATGCGGATAACCGGAGGAAGGATCTATCTTTCGAGGTAGGTGATCATGTTTTTCTCAAGGTTTCTCCTTGGAAAAGCGTGATGAGATTTGGTAAGAAAGGAAAGTTGAGTCCAAGGTTTGTTGGACCATACGAAATCCTGGAGAGAGTTGGATCAGTTGCATACCGAGTGGCTTTACCTCCGAGTTTATCTCAGGTACACAATGTTTTTCACATTTCGATGTTGAGAAAGTATATGCCAGATCCATCTCATGTTTTGAGTCCATAGGTAGTTCAGCTGGAAGAGAACCTATCTTATGAGGAACAACGGTCCAGATTCTTGACCACAGGGAGCAAGTGTTACGGAATAAGGTGATTAAGCAGGTAAAGGTTTTGTGGAAAAACCACATGATTGAAGAGGCAACATGGGAATCTGAAAATGCAATGAGGGATAAGTACCCCCATTTATTCGATAAGTAAATAAATTGCGGGGACACAATTTTCTAAAGGGGGGAAAGATGTAACATCCCAAGTAAGTAATGAATAATAGATATTTTTATCTATTTCTATTAATGATTAAGATAGTGTTAAAGAGGCTTAAAATGAAAATAAATACAATCTTATGCATGGAATACACTAATATTCTTAAAAGATTGTTTTACTGCCTTTTGATGGCAAACCATTTTTGAATCTATATTTTGACAATTTTATAAACTATGTTTGTCAAAATAAACTTATCCTTTATTATTGGGACATCAAAATTTACCTTGTGTGAATTTTTGGTATTTTTCTGACAATGTTCATTTTTTAATGAATAGTGAAAAATACTGCATTTTACATCAAAACTGCTTTTTAATCTAATTTATTTATATGATTAGATTATGTTTTGAATTGGTTTTGAAGTGAAATCAGAATATATTTTTACCATTTTATCCAATGGTTGTCATTGGAATCAATTTCACTTTGAAATTAGACTTAAACTGGTGTCAATCTTTTGATACTTATTGTTTTGTAAAAACACGCTATTTGCTCTGGCAGCGGAAATTAATTATTAAATTAATTAATGTGACTTATATGATTTGAATTTTGTAAAATAGACTTCATTTTTGAATTCAGAATATCAAATATAGCTTAGGGTGAATTTTTGGTAATTTTATGAAAAACTTCAATTTTTTGATGAATAGTGAAACCACTAAGTGGTAATCAAGCAAACTGATTTTTCAGTTGAATGAATATTTACCACTAACGTGTATTAAATTTTGAAAATCTTACATACATGGTTGTCATTAAGAAGTAAAATGTGGTTCAATGATATTATAATAATTTTTTGGTGAATAGTAACTTATTTAGTTCTTAATCGCGATTAGTGGTAATTAGGGTAGTTTAAGGTATAAATAATGCTTTAATAATAAGAAATGACCTAGACACATGTCCCAACCTTATTGGTTGTGTCATGGCCGACCAAGACAGGCCATGGGTCAACTTGGGGACCCCATGGAGACACTTTGGTTTGGAAATGACATAAATAACTTTTTATTAAATGTTAAAGTAAAAATGACACAAACATAATATGTTTTACGAAAACAATTTTTACATGTGGTTATAAAGATCAGATATTTGATTATAAATAGAATTGGAACGATAAAAAGATTTCCTATATCATAGTATTTTTTTTATGATTTTTATACATTATATAAATTAAAGTATTTATGACATAATAATGATGCAGCGATGACGTCATTATTTGATGATTTAAATAAAATGGAAAGACAATGTAAAATCTATAAACTACACATGTCCAAAACCAATTGGATGAGTGGATTTCGAACCCTTATCACCTTATCCACGAATTATATCAATGTGGGACCTTTTAAAACCGAAACACATTTTCAAATAAAGTAATGTTTTTTTACTTTCCAAAAGTGTCCCTCCTCTCCTCTTATAAAAGGCCCCCACCTCTACCTCATTTCACACACTTCTCAAGCCTTTGGCTCGGCCAACCACTGCCCATTTGCTCTCTCCACATCCCTCTACGCATCCTAGAGGATTCACTTTGGGCAGAATCCTTTCAAAGGAAGCCTTTAGGCTCAACTCAAAAGGAGTTACACTTTTAAAGGTAATTCATTCTCTCATTTTCATTTGTTTTATTTTGCTTCTCCAACCCCCTAAACTCTTTTTATTTACATCCTTTGTAACAACACCAGTTTCTTCAATATACTAGGATGTTGTTATAAGATTTATTTGAGCTACACTCTCACACCACTACATCAAATGGTTAAAGAACATACGGTTTCCGTGGATGGCGAAATTCTGCCTCCCGAAACGATGATTGTTCAACACTCATTTAACACCTTCAAAGGTGGGCATTATGATGTCACTATTTTTATATATGATATATAATATGTTTATGTTTTCCTTAAGCTTCTGTTTTTTTTCATTTTGGGCATACCTTTATGGTTTCCATTATGGGTAAACACGATATCTTCATTTTAGGAAGTGCGGACTACCGCCCCCTAAAAGTGATTTGATTCGTTAATACCATATGTGGGATGTGTAAAGGATAAAGTTAATGATATTATATATTTTATTATACTTGAATTATAATATACTCTTATATCATTAAGATTCCATTCCAGAAAATATGAAATAGAAATGGAAGTAGCGTTCATGCGTACGTACGGACTACCGTCTCCATGAACGGTGCATTTCATTTCTTACCTCTAAATGTGATGTAATATTATAAATGCATGTATGTACTGGATATATATAAAATATATGATATCTACATCATGAATACCATTCTGGATATAATGAACCTTTTACCAAATTAACGACATGTAAGTGTAAGAAGTCTATTTTTGACTTAAGAACCAAATACCGACAAAATGAACATTATTAACTTAACTGATTACATGATGTTCATAAAATGGTATTAAAGGAATAATGAACTTGAAAAAGATTCATAAGAAAGTAGAGATTAACTTAAGTTTATTATTCAGGAGATTAAAGAACGGTCGGGTCAAGTCGGATACGAGGTATGGGACTTCGTCTCAATCTCCTTTCGTTGAGGCATATTTTATTTTATACACAACTTTCTTTTATACGGTGCATAAACCCCTTTGACTTTTACTTTTATTCAAAAGGAATCTTTTTATACGAAGCGTTTACTAAACGACAAAAGGGGAATGTTTTTGTCGTACGTATGCGGCGACAAGGACTTCTCTGTCGTCGTGACCGTTATTTGAGTTTCGGCTTCCTCTACAAGCCATACCTTCTTTTTAAAAGAAAAATAAATACCATGTTTTACTTTTATTTTATTTTAGTATTGAAAATGGTTTTCATAATGTTTTTATATCAATGTGTTTTATTGATATCTCATGATTGAAATGTGGAAATTTTATGTTTCTTTTATGCATGTTTTATGTTATGCTTCTTGGGCATTATTATGAAGACGGGTGGTTCCGTGATAAACTAAGGGCGGGTGAGCCCGTTATAGCTCTCCAATGCATTGGGTAACGCGAAGGAGTGAAACGTTAAGGTTTCTCCGAAGAGATTTTAGGGAATATACTATGATGGGTATTCCAAACGTATCCAAGAGGGTTACTCCCTACGTAAGAATGTTATGAATGCCTCAAGTTACCTTTATGTCTTATGATTTCTATGATTTATTCATGATTTTATGAGATATGTTAAAGTGCAAATGTTTTATGGGTAAAGTATGATTTCATTCTTATGTATATATGAACTCATGTTTCCTTTCCATGTTTTTTTATAACCCATACTGAGTTTTTATGCTCATCCCAAGTTTTTGAAATGTTTTTCACAGGTCAAGGGAAAGGTACATGATAAGATGATAGAGTCAAGGATGTGTCAGGAATTAATCCATGTTTTATTTTAAATGTGTTTCCATTGATGGGAATGAAGAATACTATCTTTATGTAACCACTTTGTTTATATGTGGAATGTAATGCAAGTTTTATGATCTAATTCTCTAAAACTCTAAACCCAAAAAGATCCTCAATGTGTAATCTTGTAATAACTCAAGATTAAGTAAGGTTTAAGGCTGGGGACTTATACACATGTCTTCCCTCCACTTGAGACCCCTGGGATGTTCCCATACATGACTCCATAATCATCCCATTTACCCTCTTTTTCCCATTCCATGTCCACGCCGACTCGATCGATGTTCTCACCTGCACAATTTCCATATCCATTCATCTATCCCCAGACCTACTATGCGTATTCTTACATGACTATGCCACCTCCTTTTCCTACCATCCGTCCTACACATATTGAGTATGTTCCTTCATTTTCCACTCCTATTCATGAAGATCAGCCGGAGCATGCTGTGGAACATATACTTCCTTTGGAGGATGCTGATCCAGCACAGTCCACGGATGCCTCGCATCCTATTCAGGAGCCTCCATCAGATTTTTTTATTATAAATGATTCAAGTTATTGCATTTCAATTTTTCCTATGGTATTTTCACTTAACACTACTCATCTCACATCTTATCATATTTAGTGGGATCTTCTAGTAGGCGGCGTGGGTGCACTCGAATGCGGGATCCCTGGAATCGTGAAACCAAGATTATGGTGGATTACAATTCTCAAAATCAAATGGTAGGTAAAAATGATAGGGAGTGTAGAATATTCATGGATACATTATCCAAATATCATGATATCGTTCCGGTGGAACCGGTCCCATGGTGACATATCAGTGCGGACATCAAGGATAGGGCATGGGCACAGATATGGGTATGGAAATTTATTAAATTTATATTTATAATAGTAATGTATTTATATGATTTAACAGTATCATTGTAGAGTCGATATAACATTCCTAATGGTGAAGCTACCAAAGCTTCTAGGTTGAGTGATCTTGGAGTGTATTGGCGGTCATACAAGTATGAGTTACATATTGGTTGGAGGAGCAGAGTGGGTACTTAGTTAGAGGGTGTACCCACAAACCTTGATTGTCCAGAAAGTCAATATCAAAAAATGATCACAGATTGAAAGACTGAACAGTATAAGGTACAACCCATATTTAATGGTTTTTATATGAAATTTAATTTTTATTACTTGTATTTTTTTCTTGTTTCGTAGGAAGTGTCAGTGAAAAACAAAAAAAAACAAAGATGAAATGACATATCTACACACATTGGGGCGCACTGCAATGCTTGACAAAGAGAAGTGACTAGTATGTTCTTCTTAATTAAAATAATGTCCTTACTTATAACATGTTATCATAACTTATTCATGCCTTCCCTTGGTTAGTCCATGCATCCTGGAAATCACATCTTATACTAGGAGAAGGTTTGTTTATTTTTCATAAACAAGTACTATATTTCCTTGAAACCCACTTCAGAAAACCATTTCTGAAAACCATTTCTGAAAACCAGCAATCAGTTATGGCTGTCATTTACCTCAATGTTTTTAGGTAATTTTTGCAACTCACTTCAATCCATCTTTTTCCATTTATCATATATGGTTGTAATCCAAATTTGTGCACTTCGCATATGCACAAGCTGAATTGGGCATTGAAGGTCTTGTACCTCGTGCCAAATTATTCTACATCAGTAGGAAAAAAATATGGGACTGCAGTTAATTCACAAACATAAGATAAAATTGTAAGTATTTTTATTTATATGTCAAACATTTATATGAAATTCAAAATTTAATATGTTTATAATTTCAACAGTCTGCCTTGGAGGCCATGGATGAGAAGGAATGCTGACAACTTAGGGCCAAATGATCATTTGAGTCTGGTGTTAGGTGTGGTGCATCTAGGAAGAGTCTGTTGTAGACCAAGAAAAAATATTTTCCCCTCTAGGTATTGGTCATCATCGGACTCCTCTAAGGCCTCTGAGTTAGAAAGTGCACGTGCTGAATTTGATGCGATAGTGAAAATAGTATTAGAGGAGTGTCAAAAAGTAATCTAATGAATGAACATTTCATGAATGTTCTATCTGTTTTGAGTCAGTCGCTACCATCAGAGGTTATTGTGACTTTTCATTCATGTATGGAATCAATACGCTCTTTAAATAATGCCTCAGGTGATTCCCATGAGTTTCCTAGTGGCGATGACGGTGGTGGCGATAGAGCTGGCGAGGTTGTTGCTGATGAAGTGTATGGTGATGAGATTGCTGATGATGATGATGACGGTGTGGTTACTGCTGATGTTGCTGATGATGTTACGGCAGATGTTGCTACTAATGATGATGATACTAGACATGGGGATGAAAATTATGGTGATAGGGGGGATATTATTCCCCTCCATTTTTGACATAGCAGAGAGGCTTGCGTTGGAGTTTAATGTTTTTATTGTATTGGTGGACTACTTGTATATGAATTTATTTATGCAATGAAATGAATTTTGGATTATGTTTACATCAGGGGTGTTGTTTGTAAATTATTTAGGTAATTTTCACATTCCATCTATTTTTTATGGTTTGGTGTGTTTATTAATATCATTCCATATAATCTTGGCCTTAGAAGTGGAGGGGAGGCCTAGGCTGGGGGGCTGTAGTGGAGGGCTGGGGGGATAGGAGGGGAAGGTTGGGGGATGGGAGGGTTGGGAGGGCTGGTGGCTGTAGTGGAGGGCTGGGAGGGGAGCTGGGAGGGGAAGGTTGGGAGGGGTGTCGTGGAGGGCTGGGGGGATGCAGTGGTGGGTTGGGGGCTGGGAGGGATGCGAGGGTGGGGGGTAGCAGTGGAGGGATGGGAGGGGGGCTAGGAGGGGAAGGTTGAGAGGGCTGGGGGGTTGCAGTCGAGGGCTGGGGGCTGTAGTGGAGGGCTGGGGGAGCTGGGAGGGGAAGGTTGGGAGGGCTAGGGGGCTACAGTGGAGGGTTGGGGGGCTGTAGTGGAGGGCTGGCGGGGCTGTAGTGGAGGGCTGTGAGGGGGGGCTGGGAGGGGAAGGATGGGAGGGCTGGGGGGCTACAGTGGAGGGTCGGCTCGAGTGGAGGGCTGGGAGGGGGTGGGGGGGAGGCGGCTTGGAGGGGAAGGTTGGGAGGGATGAGGGGATGCAACATGTATGTTTTCCTAAAATTGTGGAATTAACCTCCCTACCATGCATCATTTTTCATTTCCATTTACACACTATATGAATGCAGGTTATTAGTCCAGCTACAGCTCGGTTACCCCATCCATCCACATCTTAGTCCCCCAATTCCACCTGCCTCCCCATCTTCCCCTTCTGCCTATCATCAACGTTATTCGTTTATGCGCAAAACGGTTTCATCGAAATGCTATTCCTAAACCTATAACTGTGACATTGGGGTCAGATCCATGCAAGGGTGGACCTCAGAATGATGGTGCCTCATATTCATCGATTAGGTTTTTTGTTGCTTGAATTATATATTTTTCCATGAAAATTATTTTTTTGGATCCAATTATTAGTTTTCGGTTTCAATTTAGGCTTCGACTTCAATTTCAAGTGGTGCTTCGAACGTCCACAACTCTTCTTCAAACTATATGCTCACATCCAGTTTCCATTTGTGTGTGATGTCTATTCATTTTTTTCATAATGTGCAATCTTATTAATTTTTTTTCAATGTTTTTTCTATATTTCTTATTATTTACAATTATGTCTATATTGCTTATTTGATACAGGTTCTTCCATATGCACTTTTTTAAATTTCTTCCTCATTGATTCTACATTACATTATCAATATAATGGTGCTTAATGATCTTAAATTTCTCCTTATGTTCAGGTTTCTTTTCTAGCATCTCCAGTTTTTAAATTCAATGACTATATTTCTAATTACTTTTAGTTATGTTTATATTGCTTATTTGATGTAGGCTCTTCCAAATGCATTTTTCTAACGACTTCCACATTGATTCTACATTGAATTATCAATATAATGGTGCCCAATGATCATACATTTCTTCTTATATTCGGATTTCTTTTCCAGAATTTCCATTTTTTTGAATGAAATTGTGTTTGGTGTCATGATTGAATGACATTCTTTGCATTTTGGTTTCAGTTATAGACTTCCATAGATCTCTGCTAGCCTGTTCGGCATGATCAATGCTCGTGATTTCATAGGTTCTTCATGATTTGTTTTAAATTTTATATTATTGAAAAATATAATTCTTGATTCAGTATATATTTATTTTCGTTTTCTCTATATTGATGGATGTTACATATTCAATTTAATCAGATTTTAATTGTACTTTACATTTTTTACTTTCCCTCGCATAACTAGAACTAATTCATTCAAATTTTCTGTATGCAAATGAGGATGACAACGTAGTAATGATATGTGTAACTTCAATCATTAAAGATCAAATATAGGTTCCTATATTTCTATACCATTATTTTCACTCATAATGATTTTAAGAGTTTTTTTTATATAACCGTTGAATAATATATGATTTTGGTTCCAAGTGAATGTTATACTGGTCACTAGAAAGGATTCGAGGATAACATCCAAATCAATGATAGTAGGAAACACTTAATAGATCATATTTCAATGAGTTTCATGAGGGTTTCATATAGAATCCTGAGTCCCCATGCATTATTATTTACTGAATAGTCATTATCACATATTTTCATAATACATTCACGGTCATTGAGCATATTTCAACAATATCTACTTCCATTGAATATTTGTATATCATCTTCACTGTTAGTCCATTGTAATCACTATATGTGTTTCCAATATCTATGATTCTGGTTCCATAATTAATTTTTGGTTTATAGTGTTTCATTGTTTTATTTAGTTAGTCTATTATAATATTACTTATATGGATAAAATTCTCAATATATGTTTTTGTTTTGGTAGATTATAGATTTTTTTATATTTCATTAAACTATATTGATGTTTGAAATCCCTTTTTAAGTGGTCTATGGTTCCCACATTCTACGGTCGACATCTCGATCCAAATCACGGATTATTTACACTCCATGGGTTCTGAAACATCAACGCTGGTGTTTATTCGGTTGACATATTTTTCCTCCTGCTACATCAACCTACAATCTACGTTCAATTTCTAAGACACCAGTATGATTTATTAACTGATTTTATTTTACATTTTCATCTATTTGTCTTAAAATATTTACAAATTAATAATATCTTCAACAGAAAATTTGTTATTATATTTCCAGAAAAGCTGCATTTTCAATTCTCATACACAATTAATGACTCGTACCATTTACATCTGATTTGAATCATAGGATTTTCACCATTACACAACATCCTATATTGTAACATAGTAAACCTGACATTGGTTTATTACACAGACGTATTTTGTGGTTTCAATGTTCAAGATGTCATTTGTATGATGTTACTGTTAATTTAAAACTGAACATATAACCTCTCAGAGAATATTGGTTTTTCCCAAAATAAAGTATATTAGTTTAACTTCACTGTCTCATCATACCTGCTACTCTATTTCATGGCTTCACTGTATTTTTTTCCACAATTAATGTCTTTTTCATTACTATCACTATACACCTATGCAGTTAAAAATTTAGAAAATTTAGTGTCTTCCCATGTAATGCGCATTACATTAACAATAAATTCCACCATGTAGGATTTTCATTGATTTCACACACTGATAATTACATTTCTTGTCCGGAAATCTCTACAGATGCAATGACACAGCGGCCAAAAGATATGAATGAACGACAAAAAGTTTGTGACTGCTCCGTTATCTTCTATTTAAAAAATCCAGCTTAATGTCATTTTTTAAATAGTAGTAACCATTACTAATGACAATATAACAGTGTCAACATCTACGGTATATTATTCAATGATGTATACAGATATGTCTTGTACTCCATTAACTAAACCAGTATTAACTGCTGGCATCACACATGGAGTCACACGCATGTCGTTGTCATCTCTGCCTCTTTTCATGCAGAGATTTGGAGGTATGTGAAGCAGATTTTAGTTGCACCCTATCTTACTGCTGGTAATTCTATTTAAATGCATTACTGTCTTCCGGCCTCTTCTCATGCAAATATAGGTGGCCTATATAAAACTCATCGGGCCATCTTCTAGGACCATATGATGATGCATGTGAGGAAATGAAATATTGATTTAATGCTTCAGATAGTATTTGGAATGATATGCGAATTCTGTATGTTATAAATTCTACATAAGAATGTTGTTCTGACCCATATTTTTTTAATTGTATCATTCATTCGGGAGTTAGAGGTACCATTCAGGTATTGGTGGCCTATTCAAAACTCGTGATTCCATGTCCTTGGACCATATGATGATGCCTAAAAGGGAGGGACATGATTAGTTATTTCATTTTAATTCATCTTAGTTTCTCTGTTCCATTACTGGATCCCTTGGAAAACAAAAAGAATATTTTTATTCATAGTTTTAATGCTTAATTTGGAGGTTTTCCTACTAACTCTGTTTATGTTAAATGTTTATTCACATCTGATAGGTTTAGTTTCTCCCTCCCTTTGTCTGCACTGTCTAATAAATTTATAAAACCCAGAGGATGTTTCTTTTTGTTATTTCACTTTTTGATCTACAAATATATAACGCAATAAGTGAATTGGGTACCTACCTGATAATCTGATATAAATTTCAGTAGTACTAATTATCTTTTCTTCTTGACTGATAGTGGATATGTGGTTTCATATGGTTTGGGTCGCCTCATTATCTGTGATGTTGTTTCACAGCTAAACCAGATTGAAAATAACATCCCCCCTGTAACTTACAGATCAAATTCAGAGCTATCTTTGGTTTACAGAAAGAATTAGAGACCATCATTATGCTCCTTCATGTACGGACCTACCTTTGGATCTTGGAAAGAATTGGTGACTATCTTTATGGTCCTTCATGCCTACTTGTGTAGCTTCTCTGATTTGAATCATAAGTGGATTTGTAATTTTAAGATTAGTTTTATTCTGCCCTCAAGGAATATCCTCCTTTGGAAGTTTTGGGATAATCAAATTCCTACTGATGATTAGGTATACAATTTCCTTCAATTTTACTCCTCTATATGATGCAACAAGAATGTTTTGGGCATATTTTACTTCATTTTGAATTTGCTGATAAAGCATGGAGTTTTATTTTTATCCTCTACTTATAGGAACCTATGTTGGGTGATGAAATTAACAACTTCTGGTGTGTTGTTTCCAATTTGTTTTAGACTCAGTAAATTCATAACCTTTTCATGGTTATAGTACCTTTTATATTTTTCTATATTTGGATGAAATGGATTTAAATCTGATTTAATGGATTTTTTATGATTTTGTACACATGTATCATCATAAAATGAATATTAAATCTTCAAAAAATTATATCTATGATTTCATGTATGATTATTTTATAACTAAAATATTGAATACTAAATGACTGTCCATTCTTATTGCAAGAGTAAGAAAAAATAAAATCAGTTTTGAGAAACATATCTTATGAAAACACCAAGGATCAGGTCAACAAACATATCTTAAGGGAATGAATCTAGTATGTTTTGTATTCTAATTTGTTCTTTATTAGAGTGAGTTGTAGTACCTTACAAAAAACATATCTTAAGGGAACATATTCAGATTCAGAGTCGAATTCTTAATTTTTTTCCTGTTATAATCTTTTATAATATCTTTTATAATATAATGAGTTGTTGTACCTTATAAAATCTGTTATACTATTTTCTAACAGGTTTTAGTATTCTACCCAAATCAAGTATTCAACCAAGAGCTGGGATGTAGGGAGGGCTGGGTAGTGGGGAGGTAGGGGGAGTGGCTGGGCAGGGGGGAGGGCTGGGCAGGGGGAGGGCTGGGTAGTAGGGAGGGAGGGGGAAGGGCTGGGAAGGGGGAGGGCTGGGTAGTAGGGTGTTAGGGGGAGGGGGAGGGGGAGGAGAGGGGGATGGGGAGGGGTAGGCAGTGGGGAGGGAGGGGGAGGGGCTGGGCAGTGGGGAGGAAGGGGGAGGGGCTGGGCAGTGGGGAGGGGGAGGCGGAGGGGGAAGGGAGGCGGAGGGGAGGGTTGACCAGTGGGGAGGGAGGGGTAGGGCTGGGAAGCGGGGAGGGAGGGGGGCTGGGCAGGGGGAGGGGGAGAGGGGGAGGGTGTGATATCATTATATAGAAATGGATTGTGGATGCCAACTAGTGTTGTTTAATATTCAACTGGATGAATCATTGTAGGAGATATCAAGTAGTTTCTATGAGTAGATCGTTGTTTTACATTCTGTATCGGGATCGTTTGAGAAATACCTTTTATAGAAGTCTATTTTTCTACACTTGATCAACTCTAAAAGGTGCTTGTGGATAGGGTATATAAACAGTTGTAGGTGACTTTTAGATGGGGTATATAATCAATCACTGAAAGAGTTTTAAATTGTGGTGTATAACAAATTTAGGAATAAAGGATTGGGTGTATAACCATTTGATGGATTTTTATAGTCTCAGTGTATGACCATTTAGTATTGATATTATTAGAGTATCCAGGTTGGCTCGTATAACCAACATGGAAAGTAGGATTTTGACTAAACTATGTAAATCATCTTGTTCTGGTATTGTGATTTCATTTTCATATGTATTAGGTAAGTAAAATATTTTTATACAAAGAAGATCATGTATTTAACCATCCGAAGAATGGATTTTCGGTTCTAGTTTAGCTATTTAGATGTTGGGGATTAAGTTGGATTGTTGAACAACTAGTTTGACATGCCATGTATGTGTGTTGTTTCAGGTGTAGAATGGAGGTGCAGAATAGTGGGAGGTGCAGCTGCTGCCTGGTGAAGTTGTCTATACCCACAGTTTAGTAAACTATGGGTAAAATGGGGCGTTGTAACTCTGTAGGTGCGGGAAGTTATCTATACCTATGGTTTACCAAACCGTGGAAAAAATGGGGAACTGTAATTCTGTAGGTGCAGGAACCTTTCTATACCCATGGTTTGGTAAACCGTCGGTAAATGTTGGTTCTTGTAAATCAGTATACCCACGGTTATCAAACCATAGGTATACATCAATACACACGGTTTATTAAACCGCGGGTAATGAGAATATTTCGTGGTTTATACCCACGGTTTTCAAAGAACCGTGGGTATAGACCTATTGTGATGGGACTACAACCCACAGTTACTGCAACCATGGGTATAGGGTATACCCATGTTTTCAAGGGATATAACCACGGTTTTAAACCATGGGTATAGGTGTTTTTTCCAATAGTGGGCTTGGTAAACCCGGAGAAAGGATGGAACAAAGACTGGGATCTGCACCAAGGTGGTAACATCACTATTGAATGAGCTTAGGCCTAATGGGAATGAAAATCTTGTGCTGCATTTGGGATAGAGCTAAGGTGGGTGGGACACTATGAAGAAGAATGGGATTCTCATTTACATGTCTACTGTCCATAGGATATCACGTCGTAGTTGGTGAGAAGTTGGTCACCAGGGACCAACCAATTTCATTTACATCATGGGGAGGTCGACAGTAGCCTATGGGACATCCATAAGTTCGATGGGATACATATCCAAGGGGAGATGTTAGATTAGTTCCTCTTAATAGAGAATACATGGGATGACCAAGATCAAATACTGATTTTGGAAAAGGTGTTATTGGATCTATTGTCCGGAATATATAATGAAAAATATGGATGAGTCCCCACTCCTATCTAAGAGGAATTAAATTAAGAAAGGGGGGATATTATTATAGAATCCGGAATGATAGATAATGGAAGTTATGGGGATACAACATCAAAACAATGCCTCAACCCATAGTTAGGTTGGATAGATTCATTATGAAACTTGTCTGTGGGTGGATGCTTCGTTTGAGGGATGAACACATGGGGGATCAACCAATAACATTTTTAATGGCAGTGATACTGGAATCATGGAAGTGTGTCAGTATTGAAATATTTGTACTGAAAAAGTTGTATAATGCAATCCGGAATATGAGAGAGGGAAAGAGGATACTATATGTGTGAAACCTGTTACATTTTCTACATATTTGGTTATCCACACACATGGGAGGATATGAATATCTGAACCCGATATCACCTCCTGAGACAATCTTTCAGGCGACGATTCTGAATATTGTGGGAATTTTCCCATTCAAGATAGTTTTGACTGACTTGATAAACATGTTGAGGATAGAAGATCATTTTATCATTCACTTTTCCCCCAACCAACAGGGGTAATTAACAGTGAAAACACTAATACCGAAGAAAAAATATCATTTCTCTTGGAATATTGAGGTGCAGTTCTGGTGGAATGGTTTGATTGTGATCTAGTATGTGAACCATATAACCTGCATCAATTCAGAATGTAGATCAGGTTCCCGATAAGGATATATATGAATGTGTAATTGGATATATATTATGAAAACCATTAATTACTGATGAAGATTCTCTGCAACATGTTCACACTTGAATATGTAAATGTTTTGAACGATCTACAATCTTCCACTATGCATATGGGCTTATATATGTTGGTCCATAGAGCTGAGAGGCCACCTATTCAGGAGTAATGTGGAGGCATCAGACCATCTAATACAATGAAGGATTGGTCTATCTACATTTGGGACAAGTATGATTGGTGGTGAGAGAGAATTATTGTGGAAATATTGGTGCACATCATGGTGGTGGAGCTACAGTAGCGAGCCATCATTTCAGGAGCTCTGACTAGCTAATGGTGAAGGAATCAGAGTCGCAGTTCCAAACCCAATGTTCCATATCAAGAATTCTTGAGAGGAAGGGGAGCCATCTAGGGGGATCCTCAGTACAGTCTCCCAAGATCCAAAGAAGTGGTTGCTCTATGTGATCATCCTTGATGAAACCATATTTCTTGATCCTTAGGCAAAATGCGATGTGAACTTGTAGTTACATTATCCTAACAAGATGTGGTGGCACATAATAAGGTATGGAATGGACCATTCTAGGATTGTTCATGCTAAGTCTAGATGCCTAGAATATACAGAATAGGGGGAGAAGTTCAGGATAGATTTATTCGACCAAGTTCATTCTCAAGGCACTATGTTCCCTTTAACAGATCGATTAATGGTGTTGTTGGGAAATACCTCTCCTCTATAGTGGTCATCAGTTGATATGGTATCATGTTTTCCCATTCCTAAAGAATAAAATGATTCTAGGGGAGAGAGTTCTAATGAAGTTATTCCTCAGGAGAGTGGTGAGATTGGAACCTCCTTTTATGACTTCTCTAATTTTATCGATTTAACTTTATTCCAATTTTCATCAAGTTTTTACTTCCTTTGTGATTTACCTCAACCCCCAAAAATAAATATATTCTTTGAATGAGTAAATTCAGGGAAGGACCCCTAATATTAGGGATAATGGTACAACAACATGTGGAGAGGTGAATTCTCTAGATCCTATACTTGGCCCGAAGTGGCTAGTGGGATGACCGATGTTGGGTATGTTAGGGAACCCCATTCAGACTCCTCATATATCCATATAATTCATGGGGGGTGAACGCCATAGTATTATGTTAATGACAACCTAAGATCATGATCCTCCACTGCTCAACATTCATCATTTTTCTTACTTATATCGTCTTACCAGTCGTTTCTATGATTAGGATGTCTGACATATTCGCTATTTGAACAATGTTGGGGGTAGCGTGTGATATACTATTATAAATGGATAGAGGGAATGGAATTCAATTTTTGAGAGGGGTACTATTCCTTGTGAATCTGATAATTAGAGCTTACCAATCCATGAAATATGGTGAATAATTATTTATGGTTGCGAGTAATGCCACTGGTGGGGTAGAACTCAATGATGTAAAATATGAAATTTTCAAGGTAAGATAAAGAGATGAAGACTAACCTCATTCCATGGAGGAAATCCCATCTATTAGGAATTTAAAAGATTATCATATAGAAAAAAATCAAGACTAAGTTTTTAGAGTATGAACCAGCTATCCTGAAGAGCTGGTGGCTCCGACAATGACGCATCTGAGGAAAGTCGTATCATCTGATGAATGGAATGAAAGTGCTTCAAAATCTCCATTGATAAAACCCAATATATGGAATGGGTGAGCTAGATTGGGTCAATTTACCACTTCTTGTGAATTAAGAGTGCTTTATGGATGAACAACCATGGTCTCCATACACTGACTTGCCACTACCTCGTCGACAAGATGTGGGAAAGCATCCAAAACCTTTATGTCGCATAAAGTTGGGAAAAGTCTCATATAATCCAGAAGTATAAACAGTATAATAATGAGTTCTACTACATGGAGTTACAATGGTACTAGTTTTTTTACTTCATTTAAACAAATTCGAAATGTATAATACAATTTAGGGCCCACCTTGTGGCGACTTAAGAGAAGATAATATAGGAATCACATGAAGTCACTAATATCTGAGTAGAGTGGGGCCGAGTGTAGATCAAGAATGATGAGATTCACCCTTTGGTTGATGAGGGGGACTAGGAGATCAGAAGGTGGAAGCAGACCCTAGAGTCCATGTACCAACAGATAG
This sequence comes from Viscum album, assembly GCA_963277665.1. Classification (NCBI taxonomy): domain Eukaryota; kingdom Viridiplantae; phylum Streptophyta; class Magnoliopsida; order Santalales; family Viscaceae; genus Viscum; species Viscum album. Next base: position 1,025,036,747 of record OY728162.1, read on the forward strand.
TGGATCTGAACCACTCAATCATAGGAGTAGATCAACAGGGGTACTTTTAGTAAGACTCATTAAAGGCTCCATTGTGTGGATGTCCCTGCTACCACCACAATCATTTTTTTTATTTTATGCTTTTCTTGTGTTCATGGAAACACTTCTATATCTTTCTTTAATTATCACACATCAATCATATTTGTGAGACAATTAATGCTAAATCCCTAATCCCATGTAGGTCATGCACAATTCTAGAAACAAGAGATGACAACATAATTTTTATTTTTTATGACAGTGTTATATAATAATTAAAAACTCAAGGTCTATTATTGTCGACTGAACACCAGTAGAATTTGGTATGGGAGAGGCTGTGGATTGAGAATATGGTTCTCAGAACAGCCAACTTGGTTTTCCCAACATGCTCTAGTGTATAGATGGTACAAAGCAAGCGGTATTGGAATCTATCCAAACAAAGGGGAATGGGAAGTGTGAATCACACAACCAAAAATTAGAAACACGGGGAGAGTAGCATCATGATATAGGAAAACCTTTGACCATGTTCAAAATTAAGTATCCATATCTCCTAGCCATGAATGGGGATAAAAAAATGAGGTTCGACCACTAACTATGATCGATACATGGAACCTGTCTTGAATTATCATCAAAAGTTATTAGGAACATTGACCCAAGATGGTAGGTGAGCCATAGAAGAATAATATCAGTGTCCCTCTTCTTGAGTAGGCCAATATCATCCAAATTCACTGTGACTGTTCCTAGAGAAATATCCTTAATTTCAATAGGTAGGTGTGAATATAGCAAGATGGGACTGAAGTGGAGACAAGAATACTACCCCGAGTCCAAAATTTGTATGGGAGGGGATTCATCTTCAATAATTTTGTGGAGAACCATAAATCTATGAATGCTTCTTTCATGGAGGGTCTGGTAGTATCTGGGTGACGCGGGTTGCGGGGCCACTGAGAGTTATTCCAACTCAACCATGGGACACTACCAGTTGTTGTTATTGACAATCTCTTATCTCTTTGTGTTGACCAACTGGTGGTAGTAGAGATAAAAATACATTACTCAGATAGTTCAGTAGGAGAACATAACCTCCTCTTGGGTGAGTTATTCAAGAATGTTGATGTTGGGAACCTTACTCTGCCCAAGAACCTATGATTGATTATCAATGTCCAGAGTGTCCCATAGGTATCCCTATTCAAAAGAGGGTTCCAAATAATCATTGTAAAAAAGCTTTGAACAATGATGGATGGTGGTACTAGTGATGGTATTGATGAGGATCAGTGTGGATGTGGACAACCAATAGAGAAGCCACAACATGGGTTGATTGATCAAAATACCTTGGACCGTATCTTGGAGGCATTACCCACTGCATCATCATGTACCTATAGGAATACGTATTTTCCACTACCTCAATTTCAAGGTAATTAGTTGTATGTGGAAAGTCTGGTGGATGGTCATCATATACCAAACACTACAAATCATCTACATTATCTTAATTGGAGGTAGAGAATTAAGCTTTTGATGATAAGGGAGAATGCACCACAAGGCCTTTGAAGTGAGTCAAATCATCCAATTCATGGATGTATATATGATGGGATTTATAAATATTGGGGATCCCACCTCCCATGATGAAAAATTTCACCAGCTAGGATCCTTCCCCAAACACTGATGTAGAATACATGTTTAACTATACATCATGGAATGACATTAAAATTCAGAATATAATAATAAAATAGAATTGATAATGACTTGGTGCTTCCCAGATTATTTCCTTTTGTGGAAATGGCTCATCCTTTTTCCCTGTGATGGTTCTTCTGTGTATGGTGGTTCCCCGACATGGGGAGGTCCTCCATATAGGTTGGTACTAGAGTAGGGAGGACCTCTGCTTCATTTGATTATGATATGGGGTGGACCTCCGTATTTTTTGTTGTCGATTTGAGGAAGATCACTTCTCAGACTATTGTGAATGTGGGGATGGCCTCCACTCTAGATGTTGATGTGGTAGGGTGGGGGAACCTCATCTTTGGTTAGTGGGTACATGGGGATGACCACCATATTGGATATGATAGTAGGGATGTCCACATTATTGGTGAGATGAGGTGTGAGGAGGGCCTTCTTACTAATTGAACAAGATATGGGGAGTACCTCGATGTTGGGAAGCGTGAGTATGGGGAGGACCTCCATACTGGTTTTCGGACACATGGGGAGGATCTTCGTAGTTGTGAGTATAGGATTGGTGAGGGCCTCTTCTTGAGATGATGGAAACATACGGAGAACCTCCATGTTGGTTTCTAAAGGAGTGGGGGGGGGGCCTCCACTCTGGCTGGTTTTGGCATGAGGATGACGTCTTTGTTGCCCGATAGTGATATCATACGGAGGAACGTCATGTTGATTATCAATGATGCAGGGAGGGCCTCCACATTTTTTTATTCTAGAGAAATGAGTATAACTACTTGATATGTTGATGTAATGAGGGTAGACTATGGACTGTAGGTCTATGACATGAGGAGGACCACTATATTGGGAACCATCGACATGGGGAGGACCTCTGTGCTGGATATCGACAATGAAGGGTGGAACTCCACCTCGACTGATGAGGAGAAAATGGGGAGGACCTCCATTCTTCATATGAGAGTGGGTAAGACCTCCACTCTAGTTGGTGATCACATGGAGAGGGCCTACATACTAGATATCATCATTACAGACTGGCCCATAATGGATTATGGTTGCTTGAAAAAAATAAATAGTTAACCCAGCCTTTATGTGGGTCGATTGAGGTCTTAATTCCTCTTGGGTGTTGATGAGTCTCTACCTTATAGTGGAAGGGATCTTATGGAATGCACTGATGTTGGCATGATCCGTGGAATCCACGGAATATTATTAACCCTGGTAGGCGTCCTCATGAGTTTGTGCCCAATGTGGCATCATGTCATTCAGACTTGGACTGACCGAGTATGGGTGTAGACCACCTGATCCTCACCCTAATGTATTTCTCATTGGTGTCATTGATGAGGCTTGGTGGGATCCCGTCATTGAAGCTCATGAAAATTAGTCAAATCTAGGATAACACTGGCATCCCCTACCTCTTCGGAGTAGGGGAGAAAGTTGTAGGAATTCTATGGGGAGAGTCTCTCAAAGTAGTTTTTGTCGGAGTGGGGACTTGTGGCTCCCTATGTATTCCATGGAGTCTTTAGTGTTAGTGAGTTGTAGAATCATTCATTCCCTATCAGGCTATTCCCCTCACGTGAATGAATAATTCATTCTCATACCATAGTACATGGGTGTCCATCACACTCCTATGAATGAGATCTAAGTGTGAGAGGTGGAGTGGGAGCCCAGTATCCATTTTCATATCTAATTTCATGGAAGAGGTGGTGTCATGCATGATTACCGCGTCGATATTTCTTCTTCCCCTATGTATTTGGGAGGGTAGAAATTGGTGCCCTACTGTAGACCCTGGAAAATGCATCCTCAAAATTTTTGAGATGCTTCCATACAAGATACAAGATCGTAGACATTTTCTCAATCTTCGATTTGATAGGTCGCATGGCCTGAACAGAGTTACAGATTAGAAGATATGGACATTTGAAGTTGGGCTGGAAAACTGGTTCACAAAGCCCATTCGTGAATCCCCCTCAGTGATCACGGAGCGCCGCCACGAAGTAATGAGGCAAGATTCTCCGTGAAACCGTCTGACATTCGCAATGCGCCACGAAGACCCACCATGAAGAATAGGAGGTGGTAACTCTCTGTGAACGCCCTGACGTTCGCGAACCCGCTGCGAAGTAGATGAGGCGGTACCCCTCCGCAAATCCGGTTGACGTTCGCGACTCGCCGCGAAGCACCGAATCCCCTTCGGGCGGCGCGAGCTCTACTTCGCAGCGCCCCATACCTATAAATACCTATCTCACCACCCCCCCCCCTTCACTAGGATGGACACACCCATTTTTTCCACCCCTTGGGTGGCTGATCTCCCGGTCTGCGGAGCTCTGCTCTGTGGCTCCGCAAGGCCATGCTCTGCGAGCAGCTTCCTTCGTGTTGCTGCTTCACGAGCCGATGCTCCGCGATTCCATTCTACGCAAGTACTGCATGAGCCACCCTTGCTCCATAAGAGGCCCATGCAACGCGATATCCCTCTACTCCGCAAGACATTTGATCCACGAAGCTACTTCGCAAGACCGTTTCTCCACTATGCTATGTGGCGAAGACCTGTCCTTCAGGAGGCTCCTACCTCCGGACCCACCAGCCCATACCTCGGAGGCTGCACCCCCACACCCCCGCTTGAGGTCAGTGCTCGGCTCCGGTCCCGACCCTCCAGGCCGTTCCCTTCGCTACTGTCACAGACCCCCATGAAATATGGAGAGTCGCACCATGAACTTCTTGGGCTGGGATGTTGGGATTTTCCATTGCGCCCTTCTTCGCACCCACCTCCACCTATAGAATAACATGATTTGAGATACCCCTCTACACATCATGAAACACTTTGAGTCGACATATTCCTCTTGGTTTCATTCCCGTGTCGTGAGTTGAGATTCTCATTATCGATTCCCATGAGTACCTTGAGTCGAACCATTCCTTAGCTAACTCCTCCAAACCCTATCACCTAGCTCCTATGTCAGGTTGAACTAGAAAAGGGCCACCCTTACGTAAGACCCAACACCAACCATTTCTACGAAACTCCTACCTAATAGTTCTATCTACGTGACTTTAAACTATAGTAATCCCTTTGTCCCAATCATAGGATGCCCCTTGCTTGTATCAAGAGATGCCTCATGCTCCAAGGAAGGGATGCCAACAGTCCTACCTACATGACTATAAAATGTAGTATTCTCACTATGTTCCAAACATTGGATGCCACTTTCTCCAAATAAGAGATGCATCATGATCCAATCATGAGATGCCAACAGTCCTGCCTACATGACTATAAACTGTAGTGTTCACCCTATGTTCCAAACATAGGATGCCTCTTGCTCCAAATAAGAGATGCCTCATGCTCCATGCATGATATTCTAATAGTCATATCTCCATGACTCTAAACTGTAGTATGACCCATGGTCCAAACATAGGATTCCTTTTGATCCAATCACGATATTCCTCATGCTCCAAGCCTGAGATGCTAATAGTTATATCTGCACGACTTAAAACTGTAACACCCCCTATCTAACAAATGATAGAATGCCTCTTGCCCTATACGAGAGATTCCTTGTGCTCCAAGCGTAAGCCGCATTCACCATTGCCACTCCATAGCGGCACCCGAGCAGCTTCCTAGCGTAAGCCCCATTCACCATTACCGTTCCACAGCGTCACTCAGGCATCTTCATAGCGTAAGCCCAATTCACCATTGCCACTCTATAGCGGCACCCGGGTAGCTTCTTAGCATAAGCCCCATTATCCATTGCCACTCCATAGCGGCACTCGGGAAACTTCCTTGCGTAAGCCCCATTCACCTTTGCTGCTCCATAGCGGCACCTGGGCATCTTCCTAGCATAAGCCCCATCCACCAGGGCCTCTCTATAGCGACACTCGGGCAACATCCTTGCGTAAGCCCCATCCACCATTGCGGCTCCTTAGAAGAACCCGGGAAGCTTCCTTGCGTAAGCCCCATTCACCATTGTTGCTCCATAGCGGCACCCGGGGAGCTTCCTAGCATAAGCCCCATTCACCATTGCCGCTCCATAGCGGCACCCTGGAAGCTTCCTAGCGTAAGCCCCATTCACCATTGCCGCTCCATAGCAGCACCCGGGCAGCATCCTTGCATAAGCCCCATTCACCATTGCCGCTCCATAGCGGCACTCGTGCAGCTTCCTAGAGTAAGCCCCATTCCCCATTGCTGCTCCATAGCGGCACCCGGGAAGCTTCCTAGCATAATACCCATTCACCATTGTCGCTCCATAGCAGCACCCAGGCAGCTTCCCTGCGTAAGCCCCATTCACTATTGCCGCTCCAAAGCGGCACCCGGGCAGCTTCCTAGCGTAAGCCCCATCCACCAGTGCTGCTCCATAGTGACACCCGGGCATTATCCTTGTGTATTCCCCATCCACCATTGCGGCTCCTTAACAGCACCTAGGCAGCTTCCTTGCGTAAGCCACATTCACCATTGCCGCTCCATAGCGACACCCATGCAGCTTCCTAGTGTAAGCCCCATTCACCATTGCCACTCCATAGCGGCACCTGGGTAGCTTCCTAGCGTAAGCCCCATTCACCATTTCCACTCCATAGTGGCACCCAGGCAACATCCTTGCGTAATCCCCATTCACCATTTCTGCTCCATAGCGGCACCCGGGCAGCTTCCTTGCGTATTCCTCATTCACCATTTTGATTCCATAGCGGCACACGGGAAGCTTCTTTACGTAAGCCCCATCCACTGTTGTGATCCTATGCAGCGGTAAGCCATTGACATCCTTATCCAGCGGTAAGCCATTGTGATCCTATCCAGTGGTAAGTCGTTGTTAACCAATCCAGTGGTAAGTCGTTGTATCCCCATTCAGGGGAAAGTCATTGACATCCTCATCCAGTGGTAAGCCGTTGCGACCCCTTTTAGCGGTAAGCCATTCACATCCTTATCCATCAGTAAGCCGTTATGATAAAATCCATCTCTAATCATTTGAAACCCCCAATAGGTGGTAAACCGTCATTAGAACAACTACGTGGACTTTGATTCCCCACCACGGGGATACGTAGGAAGCCTCTTTAAGGCTTAAGCATGAAACCATCGTCATCCTTTTCATTGGGCCTCCACCCTGGGGTATGTCCCAGTACCATGGGCCGTCTAACGCGTAAGCCCCTATTCATTTCTCATGGACGCACCCTTCGTGACAAGATCATCAGGTCTCTGCTGCCTCTTGTTTCTCACACTGAGCACGACTCACGTGGGCTTAGAGTAAGCATTGGCCATGACAATACCTCATCCAGCATGATGTTAAACTGTATGCCCTCATCCAGCATGATGTTAAACTTTATTCCCTCATCCAGCATGACGTTAAACTGTATACCCTCATCCAACATGACGTCAAACTACACACCCGAACTACGAGGACTTTATCCATGTCATGGCATGGTACGTAGGAAGCGTCCATGAGGATCAAGCCCACCGCCCATCATTTCTTCACGTCAGGTTCTACCCTCATCCATCATGATGTTAAACTGCATTCCAGTCCGATGGTAAGCCGTTGTGACCAACCCAAACTATGAGGACTTTGATCATTGTCAAAGCACAGTACGTAGGAAGCCTCCCTGAGGTTCAAACCCATCTCCCATCGGACCAAGGTCCTTTCTCCACGTCCGTTCGCCGACACCCACCATTTTCACCGAAACTATAAGGACTTTGATCCAAGTCAATGCATGGTACGTAGGAAGCCTCCCTAAGGTTCAATCCCACCATCAGTGGACCCACGGGTTCACCTCCACATCAGTTTTCTGATGAAATCCCCCACCTGAACTACGAGGTCTTTGATCCATGTCAAGGAATGGTATGTAGGAATCCTCCATGGGGTTTAAGCCCATCATCCGGCCGTTCCAACCCCATTCACGTCGGTTCACCCCGTCCTGCATGACGTCAAATTGTATTCCACACCTCATTTGAGCTACATGGTCTTTGTTCTGTGCTAAGGCATGGTATGTAGGAATCCTCCATGAGGTTCAAGGCCACCACCATTCGAACAAGGTCCACCTTCACGTCGTTTCGCTGACGATGCCCATCGAACCAAGGTCCACCTTCACGTCGGTTCGCTGACGACACCCATCAGACCATGGTCCACATTCACGTCGGTCCTCCGGCGCACCGAGCTGAACTACAAGGAAGTTGTTCCATGTCACGGCATGGTATGTAGGAAACCTCACGAAGTCCAAGCCCAACTTCCGTCGGACCAAGGTCCATCTTCACGTCGGTCCACCGGAACCATCGTGAACTACATGGACTTTGATTCCCTGCCACGGGGATACATAGGAGGTCTCATCGAGTTTCATTCCCAACTTCACTATCGCCCTTGTGATGGTCCCATTTCATTCCCCCTCCACTTCGTTCATCCATCCATCATCCTTCTTGATTCTCACCTGGGCTGCCACATCCCAGTGGGATCCTGTCATCCACCCTCCTCGCTGCTCGTAGCAGCACCTGGGCCGCTATCCATGCGTAAGACCCAACATGTCTCTGGGTCGTTGTCCTCTGTGTACACCCCAATTCATCACCTCTATGAACTACATGGGTTTTGATCCCTGTCCTATACATAGGTTACGTAGGAAACCTCCAAGATGTTCAATCCCAGCCAATGGTAATCCATGGTGTCCCCCATCATTGGGTGCACTTCCCATGATCCGCCCTTAGTGGTGTTCAGATCATCCATTACGGTGTGACTTCTCCCCTCCATGGGGAGCACCACCTTGGATTCATCCTCATTGGGAATTCTGATACATCCATCTTTCAGGTGTTCCCTTGGGATATACCAATCTGATCTGTCTCTATGGGATGTTCTGATCACCGTCATTCCATCACCGCAAGATGTTAAACTTGTGGTACCTTGTGTTATACATGAGATGCCTGAGGAAAACCTCGGATGACACGCCTATGGATTAACTGTCTCTGCATGACGTTAAACTCGCGTCCCACCTCGTGATAGACATGAGATGTCTGAGGAAAACCAAAGAAGGAACGCCTTCAGTGTAACCATCTCTGCAAGACGTTAAACACACGGTATAACCCATGTTAAACATGGGAAGCTGAGGAAAACTTCAGATGCATTCCTATGGAATATTATTCCCCGCATTCGATGTGGGATTCCTCGGGTTCTGCACCCTTGAGATGCCCTCCTTTGAGGAAGAATACATGATCCCCAATGTCCACGCACCCAGAGATGCCCCGACATGCCTGATGTTGTCATCTACTCCGACCGAAGGTCTCTACATTGTCAATATCCCATGGAATGTCTTGATAGAAGTAGTTTAATTAACTGGCATCCATGAAGATATGGCACCGGGAATGAGATTCACGAACAACGTATTAAATATATGAGGGAGACCCGGACTAGGTGACGAGTTCCGAGTAGGAATCCACGGAAGGAAGAACCGACAACCCATCATCCTGTTTAGATCAAAGAGAAAACATACCTGAACAAGTAGAGAATGTCGCCGCCTTTGGAAACCAGGAATGCAGAGAAACATCCGCACATCCTCCACAGATGGATGTGCGCGCACCGACGAAAGCATCAGAAACACCTACAATTTGTGTCCTACAATGAATGATGATTTAGATGATAATATGGATTTAGGGAAAGCAATTACTAGTTCCCAAACATCATCCAATCATCCATTGTAGGTGACTGATATTCACATTGATGATTTTGTAGACTAGAATTACCAATTATTAACAACCCCACGTTCAAGAGAGTACAATGTCGTGACCACCATTTTCATAGTGGTCCCTAACACCATATATCTAGACCTATTGACATGCCCATCCACTAATGTCTCGAATGCTACTTATCCCCATGTTGAAGATAATAGTTTCACTTAGGGTTTATCATTTCAATTTACAATGCATTCATTGGGGTGCACCCACTACGTCTGCAACATTGGTTCTGTGGGTGGTGGGATATTGTTGTCACCCAACATTTCAGCTTTCCACAGGAGGATGTATTTCATCACATTCAATAATTATGTACACTCTTTGATCGAAATGGGATGATGTGATATTGGTTTGTCTTCCTCGGATTCCTCCATAGAATTTGTCGTTTAATCATAGCCACCCTCATATATTTAGATCTATTTGTAAAACTGAATATTTGTTCCATATCATTGTGGATGGTGGTTAATTATGCTTATCCGTTCTAGACATTCCAAGGGGTCTTGAAAGGGTAGAAGCCTACTATAAGGGTTGTAGTTACATTGGGCATCACAGGTATGTCTGGATGCTGCAACATTGGTCAGCAGTATTCTTTCTCATAATAGGGATTTTCATGGGCGTGGAACTAGAGGCATCTAATGGTGATCATGAGGTAACTGATGCCAAAAGCATAACTTATTATTATTTCCTTAGGAATCACTGGTTTATCAGGAGGTAGAAGAATGAGTTGGGTTATGGGTTTAGCATCATGAGGAGATGAGAAGGGACCGATTAGAACACCCTATGGAGGCAGATCATATGGGTAAATCATTAGGAGTGAATCTTGAAAGGATTACCAGATGGATGGGTCATTATTCCTATGGAGGCAACCCTGGAGGTGTGTCCAATAAAGGGAAGGTGTCACATTAGGAAGGGCTACATCCCCATGAGGGATGCATGAAGGTTTACCAGATGGGAGGATCAGCACCACCTATGAGAGTCGACCCAGGGTGGAGTGTCCCATGAAGGGAAGGGGTCACACCATGAATGCTGATTATAATACCTATAGGGGTGGATTAGAGGTATGAACCCCTAGAAAGGGGGAAAGAAGGTTTACCATTTAGTGGGAATGAACTGCAAGGAGTCATCATAAGTACCATGTCAAGAAGTCATGGATCAAAATCCATGTAGTTTGATGGATAGTGTCTGATTGTGTGTGAGATCATTCATTCACCCGAGGATTTCACATGGTTAGATTGTGATGGATTGTGTTGGGCTATCACATGGGAGCTTCCCATGTGCTTATAGGAGCAGACATGATGTGAATGGGGCATTTAAGTTGGAAGGTACTAGATGGATGGCATGACTTTATTGGGATGTTGGGGCCCAGAAAAAATCACGATGAATTATGTAAAATATTAGTGGAATGGATGGAGTGGTAAAATTGTTGGGATTAAACCTTTTGGAGGTTTCTTATATATCATAGTTAGTTGGGAATCAAATTCCACATATCTATGAATGCATAATTGGGGCTTACACTTGTGGAGGAGGCCTAGAATTTTTTATTGGTGTCATGGTCACAAATAACATCTATGAACATGTGAGTCAGGATCGGTGTGAGAAATAAGATAATGTAGCAGACATGATTGAAGTGGAATGAAGAATACATCAATTAGATATAGTTTGGGGAATAAACAATGAATCATTACAAGGAGGGTCTCGTTCCATTTGAGGAGGATCATATTTTTTGTGAGTGGGGATTACGTGTAAAAGAAGACCGTGGATATAAAGAACAATGGGAGTGAGAGGTGATAGGGCTCTGGTGCACATACCTTCTCTAATCAAGTGGATGAAAGGGATGAGGAAGAGAAAAGGTGTTTCCTCATGAAAGAAAGGCTAGGAACATACTCTAAGAGAGATTCCTAGGATGATATTATCCTTGTGGAGAGGATCTACTTCCATGTAAAGATGAACTCATTATATGTAAGGATAGGCAGTATGAAGACCATAACTTGTCACTTATACAAAAAGTATCATCAACATACTCTATAGGGTTGGGTTATTGTTTAACATCATACACCAGGGACGATGGTGCTAGGAAGTTTTTCATCATGCATATCGGATGTTGGGGACTCCCCACTAACCCCATGTACTTACATAATTATGACACATCATACCTTGGGAGGCGGTATCTTCGGTAATGTTATGGTGAAACGGTGTGGAGGACTGTTCAATCACAAGGTCTATGTGTTCATACCTTTTATGAATATAAAAATTCATTGGAATTTCATTGTTGAAAATTAATAGGAAAATGTGAGACTCATTCCACACTTGAAGTGGAGTAGGGCACATGAATGGATAACACATGTATCATAAGGATGTGAAGTGAAGATGAACCAATCCTATATGATAATGGAGGATTTGAGCCCCAAACCATCAAGAAGATGAGTCATCATAATGGATGAAATATTTTGGGGCACTAGAGAAGGGCTTCACAATGTATGGGGCTCATTGAGTGGTACCTCATTAATTTCAGGTACTTCACAAAGATTTGGGGGTTTGTGAAGGAATGGGATTCATGAATCTTTGTAACCCTTACTTGGAATGTAGTAAATATTTTGTAGAGGAATTCTTTGTGAAGGATTAATGCTCCATAAAGACTCATGTACCACATACGGACGTCTTTCTCTGTGAAGGTCATAGGACTCCATGAATTGCATCCCCACCAATGGTGGAGGTATTTATGAACATGGGAAATGTAACACCCTGACCTTTGGAATTATTTTATTTTATTCTTTTCTTAGATTTGGATAATCATGATGAGGTTCGAGATAAGTCTCGGATTAATGTTTTAAATTTTGGATTTCTTGGGTCATTTTTTGGAATTTTCACTATTAGTGCATTGTTTGGGTAATCTATGTGGATTTTCCTCCATAAATGTGTGGAATTTATGGGGTCTAGGAGTAAGGTGCATAGGTTTCACAATGATGGGGAAACCATGTGAAACCGTGTTAGAGGTTCTTCTCATATGGATAGTGGGAACTACACGGTTTGTGCACAGTTTGTCAAAAAAAGTAGCCAACCTGTGCGAGCTAACCATATACATAAAAATTTGAAATTCAATGTTTTACTGTAACACCCCAAGATTTCATAGTGTGTTATTTCTTCAAAATAATTCAATAACTTGCACTACACGCAACACCGCGTTCAATCACACCATGACTTACCAAAAAAAAGCCATTCAAAAGAGGTTATGAATAGTATTAACTAAATTTTAAACTTTATATAATCCTTATAATTTTAGAATCCATATTATGAGTTTCATAGACATAATGCAAGAACAGATTCATTTTCAGTATTGCACTTTTATCAACTTTTAATAGTGAAACCTTTTTAAATACAATATTTTAAACTTTTTGACTAAATGGGGACATCAAAAAAATTTAAAATGAAACATCCCAAGCTTCCACCGTACACTTTCCTTTTAATAATACAGTAGCGTGTGTTGTACGCAACTTCGAGTTCTAACACACCACAACCAATCAAACTAGCCGTTATGAATAGTAATACCTACCTTTTAAAATTTTAGAAATTTTATCTCTCTAAATGGACTTCCTTTTTGGATTCAGAGTATCGAATTTAGCCTAAGGTGAAATTTTGGTACTTTTCGGATAAGTTTCATATTTTGATGAATAGTGAAAATTACTAATTTTTAATTAAAAACAACTTTTTTAATCAAAATAATTAATACTGATAAATTATGAATTTGAGTGGTTTTAAAGTATACTTAGAATATATTTTTACCATTTAATATAATTTTGGTCATTGGACATAATTTTACAATTAAACCGAACATAAAAAAGTGTCAATCTTTTGATAGTTATTATCTCTTAAAAACACGCTTTTTGTTTTGATAGCGGGAATTAATTTTAAATTAATTTCTGCCACTTCGGTGTTTTGAATTTAGAAAAATGGATTCCATATTTGGAATCAGGATGTTCAAATTGTGTAAATATGTTACTTTTATTTTTAGACATTTTGAATAATTACTGTGTTAATATATTTTATTTACCATGGTTAAGGGTAAATCCGGTAAATAAGGGTTAAAACAATAATATTATAATAATACTAAATTACCATAAAACGTGTCCTAGCCTTATTGGTTGATACTTGTTCGACCATAGGCATCTTTGGGTCGATTTTGGGACCTCATGGTGCCACTTGTAGGTGATAGGGACACTTTATTTTAATTAAGTTAAAATGAATAGAAAAATGACACAAGCATATATATTTTAGAAAAACAATTTTTACATAGGGTTATATATATTGGATTTTAGATTATAAATATTCATTAGAAATATAAAACTATTTCCTACATAATGATAGTTTATTTATAATTTTTAGACATTAACTAATTTAATTTATTTATGACACAATGATGATGAATTATTTACTATAATAGTGAAAAATTAAAATAATTGATAATATAAATACCCAAATAAATATAATATGTACCTTTTAATGAATTAAAAAAATTTTATAGGATAATATGATATATTATGATTGATTTAATTGACTTTTTTTGAAGTAATCAATCTGTTATGAGTTTCACAAAAATCAACTATTGAATAGTGTCAAAATTGACATAAAAGAGTTTTTAAAACAAATATTATATTATTAATTGATATTAAATTCCTAAAAATCTAAGGTTCGGCCAAAAGACTTATATCATGATATTTGTATCATTAATGGACCACTTGGGGGTATCTTGGATGTATATGGTACGTTTATTAACCATATAATATAAAAATACAAAGAGACATTGTAAAAGTGAAACTAATTAACTTAGAGTTAATACTTAAAGATAAGGTTAATATAAGTACCCAAACCTATATAAATTCTATTGGTTGAGTTTTTTTCGACCCATCCCCACATTAACATTTAAATAATAAACTTTGGAGCCATTAGAAACCGAATATGAATTTATTATAAACTAATATTTCTAGCTTTTCCAAAGGTGCCCCTCACCCCTCTTATAAAAGGGCACTTCTTCTTCTCATTTCTTCACACCTTAAAAACCTTTTGTTTCGGCCAAAATCTACCCAAATACTCTCCCAACATAAGTCACTACAACCTAGAGGACTTATTTTTATCTTAAAGCCAACCTAAGGAGCCCTTTTGATCAAATCAAAAGGAAGAACCCGAAGAAGAGGTAATGATTTCACCACCCTTTTTCCAAGTTCCTTTCTTCTCCCACTTCTTCATTCTTTGTTATTACCATTATAAAATAATAACTCCAGTATCATATATATACTGTGATGTTATTATAAATATGGTACAACCATATTAAGTATTCTATACACCCTTTGAATAACATGTCACCATACGTGCGTACGTACGGCTTACCGTCTCCACGTCGTGGTGTAATTGTTATTCAATATATTATTATTTGGATGGGTATAATAATGATATGTAACTCATGTAAATAATAAATATAACATGTTAATTAATCTTTATATATGATATAACAACCATTTATATATTATTTTAATATAAAAATAATGATATTGTCGCTCGTGCGTACGTACGGACTACCGTCTCCACGAACGCGATGAGATTCATTCTCCATCATATACATTCAAGTATAATTATCATTTGATGATTTAAAAATGATGTTTAAGTACTTGATATCATTCTGGATATGAATAATATACAACCTATCCATGACAAACATGGCATATGTAACAAAACATATAAAAGAAAACGAGTAAGTTAACACCCGAAACGACGATAATACTAAGATATTATTAACAAAGAAATGTTAAAAGATCATATATGATATCATATGAATGTATACGATTCTTGTATAATTTAATAACAATTATTTCACCATTATACAGGAGGTTAACCTACCCCAACCAAGGAAAATTACAAGGTAAGGGGTTTTCATCTCACTTCTTATTACCGTGAGATTCATGCCATATTGCCACCATTACCTTTTGTGTGGTGTATGTACTGCCCATAATTATATTCTTTGTGTAATACACTCTAATTTATGTGTATTTACATATTTATTGTGTGATACCTCTTTCATGGGTTGTATGTTTCATAAGTTACCAAATTGGTAAGGGTTATTTCACAATCTCTTCATTATCCGAGGTTGTTTATACGTAATAATCTACTAGGATCTCTTTATCTTCCACATCCATGTTTCTTAAAAATGTATTTCAAAACATTTTTACTATTTACAAGAATATGAGTTAAATTCATTTATCCCTTGTTTGACTTTTTATAAGTGGTTTATAAAGGAATCTTTCCGTCATTTTCCAAACAAGGCACTTTTTAACCTTTTCGACAGAATTAAGGTAAGAATGTTTTTTTAACTTATACGGCGGGGGCGGTTATTTTCCGCCGTTATAAAATCGTCTAAGTTTCCCTTACAAGCTTATAAGAATATTTTCAAATTGAATGTATTATTTTATAATTATGTTACTTTTAAAATGATTTAAAAAAAAGAGATATTTCTCTAAAATAGTTTTGATTTCATCTATGTCAACATCCTTTGATGGATTTTAAGCTTATTTGAAGTTGATTTATTATGATACAAAACATCCCTATTTTATTGAAGGTTTTGTGATATTTATTTACTATGGATAATTTATTATGTCACACATGGTTTTTGTTTAAAGTATTGACATTTCATAAGTTAATTTTGATCCAATTGTTTATGTTATATTTCAACCTTTCATTCAGATGAATGTGTTAGACAAGTATGTTCCGGGTTGGGGACCGGTAAAAGTAAGCCCTCTGGTTTGGTCTCTGGTTATTAAAGGAACTCCGGTTTGGTCTCCAGTTATTAGAGGAACTCCGGGTTGGTGTCTGGTTATTAGAGGCACTCCGGGTTGGTGTCCGGTTATTAGAGGAACTCCAGGTTGGGTTCCGGTTACATTTAGCCCCTAGGTCTTGGGACGAGGCCTTGACAAAGAAATTAAAGTTCAGCATTATGCATTCCATCATTATGAAAGTGGTTATTGATATTGCATGTGATTATTCGATTAGAAGAATATCCTTGTGAATAAGTAAATGTCATTATTTCATTTTTCTTTTGCCATACTATGTTGAAGTTCAAGTTTAAAAGGCCTTTGTTTTAGTTATATATTGCCTTAAATGTTTATCCTTATTTATGAAAGTTTCCGCTATATTGTTATCCTTACTGGGCATTTGAGCTCACCCCTTTTCTATGTTTTATTTTTCCAGGATGTGAAGAAGTAAATTATGAATGACCTGCAGGGATATTATGTGGGGATATGACTGTGGATTATGGAGACAATATGTTGTTGTAGTAGTTTTTCATTTTATGATGTAATGTAAGACTTATGAATATATCTAGTGTTTCCTAGGCTACTAAACCAATCGGTCATTCGAGATTTGATCTTTCTTGTGATCATGCCAATGTTATGTAATAATGCACCAACTCTGGGTAACTAGGGTCGGGGCGTTACCGTTGGTATCAGAGGAAGTTTAGTACAAACCTTGGAAGATAGATTTAGATAAACTCTAATTAGAGCACATAGATTTAAGATGGACTTTGAGTATTAGTATAGAAGAACTTCCTAGAATTTTGGTATTGTAGAGATTTTGTGAGTTTTCTGAGCAATACATCCCTGTCTGGATACGAGCAGGTAGAGGCGGCTCTGGCATAGATGTACCTAGGGGTAAAACCCGAAAACACCGCTTTGAGCTAGACTCGAATGGGAACTGGTGCACGACAACGGGCCTTGCTGCACTCTTGGTTACGACACTCCCGGGGGATATGCTTAGGATAATTGTCATTTTCTTTAAAAACCATTACGAAGGGTTTATGTGGATTTACTTTCTCAAAGGAGAAATTTTTATGATTATGGATTATATCCATAAACTATTTAATTTATGTTATGTGTCTTACAAGTTTGGGATTAGGTATTGTTATTCATAAACTAATCTAGTGTATGCCATTGTTTAGAAATGACGCCCAGTAGAAGGAATGAGAACTACAGCAATTCATATGATCCAAAGAGAAAGAATGATCATATATTTCATGGTCTTAAGCCAGAATTTATAAGAGAAATAGTCTCCCATGTATTATCATCATATGAAGAAATAATATCATGTGTTGATAAGATAAGTTAAGATTTTACTGAGTCCTATGGCTTTGAAGGGAAGCAAGAGAAGAAAAGGATGGAAGAGAGAACGATGGATAAAGGGAAGAGGGAAAATAAGAATTTTCCCATATGTGATAACTGTGGGAAGAAACACCCTGGAACTTGTCTGAAAGGAATGGGAGATTGTTATAAGTGTGGAGGAAAAGGGCACAAAGTATGTGACTGCAAGGGTAAGAAAATGGTTTCAAATGTACAATGCTTCATTTGCAAAGAGTTTGGACACTACGCGAACCTATGTCCCACTCATCAGAATATGCCGCAAATGATGCTATTGGATAATAATCAAGTTATGATACTACCACAGATGAAGTGGAATGATTAGAGTTCTTATGTTGATTATGTCGTTTGATTGTGGTATCAACAATGTACTTGTTATAATAATTATGCAGTATATAAGGATTGTACAACAGTACTATTTTCATTAAGGACTTGAGATTGTGTGGAACAAAGAAAAGTGACACAATAGCAGGTTAAATTTTTGGAAAATATATGGTTGAGAGAAAGATAAACCATAATATGGTTCTGATACCGAGGTAGTGATTTTAGAATAATACATGATTGATTTGGATAAATTATATTGGATATTCTTGACTACCTTGAAGCTGATTAATGATTTGTGTATTCCATCGTTATTGGGGTTTAAAACATTTTTGTATTGATGAAGTATATCCAGCATTATATATGGAATAAGGGAGCATGAATGTAATCAATAAGGAATACGGTAATTCAGAATGTTTCAGTGTATTAAAGGAATACATGATGAAGGTATTCATATGCTATTACGGGGTAAAAAGGATCTACATTATGTTTACCTTCCTTATAAATTTTGGACTGTGAGTTTGGACAGATGTATTTTGGATAGTTCTAGTTTGGATTATTTTGGATTTCCATAAAAGGACAACCTGGAGGTCGGGCGGCAACCCGTCACATCCGGCAAGGCCACGAGACTTGAACCCGCAACCGAAGGGCGACAAGGGTGTATCACCTACCACTGGCCCACGAGATGTCCTGGATTAAATAATGTAGTTTTTTTTAAAGATCTGGTAGATGAACTATAAATTCATTTATTTTGGAACCCTGTACGAATAGTATAAATAGAAAATTTTTTTTACGTTCTATTATCTTTTAGAGTGAAAGATGATTTTGTGGTAGAAATTTATTAATGGATAAAACTCTAATTATAAAGTAAGTATATCTCCTTATGATCTTAGACAATCTCATAAATAAATTCCTCAACATTACTAAAATGAACTTAGAACAAATATTTTGACCTAGATGGTACCTTAAATCATCACTAATTTATGGCTTTGGGATTGTTGGCCTTTTCATAGCCATGTTCTCTACCAGTCTCCATCAGATAATTGATGGTTAGATTTCTCTTCCATATCCATATTTTCCTACATGGAACCCTAGTATGTGTTATTTTCGGTAATGTTCATACTTTCCACTCTTTATTTTAAATAGAGGCCTCATTAATTCATTTTTCGATGTGGGATTTCAACTAAGATATTTTTAAACGTCAAAAATGTGTTATCCCAATACCCTATGTTTTGTTGAACCGATGGTATTTCAAATCATCATAGATTGATGAGTTTAAGGACCTCAATTTTATACTTGTTTGTGATTGATGACCTCAATCACTACCTATAAATATTTACGTTTTTCCTCCAATTATATGTCTCTAATTGCCACCAATGTTCTCCTAATGAAGATCATAATTTGGTGGTGACCCTTTCATTTCTCTTTTCCTCATATTAAGACTAAATTTTAGTAACCCAATTTCCGGTGTGGGTTTTCCTACATATATATTTTCTATTTTCAACCGTTTATTTTCGAAGAACAATTTCAAATTGCGGGGACACAATTTATTGAAGGAGGGGAGAATGTAACACCCCAAGATTTCATAGTGTGTTATTTCTTCAAAATAATTAAATAACTTGCACTACACGCAACACCGCGTTCAATCACACCATGACATACCAAAAAAAAGCCATTCAAAAGAGGTTATGAATAGTGTTAACTAAATTTTAAACTTTATATAATCCTTATAATTTTATAATCCATATTATGAGTTTCTTAGACATAATTCATGAACAGATTCATTTTTAGTATTGCACTTTTATCAACTTTTAATAGTGAAACCTTTTTAAATACAATATTTTAAACTTTTTGACTAAATGGGGACATCAAAAAAATTTAAAATGAAACATCCCAAGCTTCCACAGTACGCTTTCCTTTGAATAATATAGTAGCGTGTGTTGTACGCAACTTCGAGTTCTAACACACCACAACCAATCAAACTAGCCGTTATGAATAGTAATACCTACCTTTTAAAATTTTAGAAATTTTATCTCTCAAAATGGACTTCATTTTTGGATTCTGAGTATCGAATTTAGCCTAAGGTGAAATTTTGGTACTTTTCAGATAACTTTCATATTTTGAGGAATAGTGAAAATTACTAAATTTTAATTAAAAACAACTTTTTTAATCAAAATAATTTATAGTGATAAATTATGAATTTGAGTGGTTTTAAAGTGTATTTAGAATATATTTTTACCATTTAATATAATTTTGTTCATTGGACATAATTTTACAATAAACCGAACATAAACAAGTGTCAATCTTTTGATAGTTATTATCTCCTAAAAACACGCTTTTTGTTTTGATAGCGGAAATTAATTTTAAATTAATTTCTGCCACTTCTGTGTTTTGAATTTAGAAAAATGGATTCCATATTTGGAATCAAGATGTTCAAATTGTGTAAATAGGTAACTTTTATTTTTAGACATTTTGAATAATTACTGCGGTAAATATTTTATTTACCATGGTTAAGGGTAAATCCGGTAAATAAGGGTTAACAAATAATATTATAATAATACTAAATTACACTAAAACGTGTCCTATCCTTATTGGTTGATACATGTTCGACCATAGGCATATTTGGGTCGATTTTGGGACCCCATGGTGCCACTTGTAGGTGATAGGGACACTTTATTTTAATTAAGTTAAAATGAATACAAAAATGACACAACCATATATCTTTTAGAAAAACAATTTTTACATAGGGTTATATATATTTTATTTTAGATTATAAATATTCATTAGAAAGATAAAAATATTTCCTACATAATTATATTTTATTTATAATTTTTAGATATTAAATAATTTAATTTATTTATGACACAATGATGATGAATTAATTACTATAATAGTGAAAATGAAAAATAATTGATATTATAAATACCCAAATAAATATAATATGAAACTTTTAATGAATTAAACTAATTTTATAGGATAATATGATATATTAGTATTGATTTAATTGAATTTTCTGGAAGTAATCAATCTGTTATGAGTTTCACAAAAATCAACTATTGAATAGTGTGAAAATTGACATAAAAGAGTTTTTAAAACAAATATTATATTATTAATTGATATTAAATTCCTAAAAATATAAGGATTGGAGAATAGATTTATATCATGATATGTGTATCATTAATGTACCACTTGGGGGTCTCTTGGATGTATATGGTATGTTTATTAACCATATAATATAAAAATACAAAGAGACATTGTAAAAGTGAAACTAATTAACATAGAGTTAATACTTAAAGATAAGGTTAATATAAGTACCCAAACCAGTCTAAATTCTATTGGTTGAGTTTTTTTCGACCAATACCCACCTTAAAATTTAAATAATCAACTTTAGATCAATTAGAAACCGAATATGAATTTATTATAAACTAATATTTCTAGCTTTTCCAAAGGTGCCCCTCACCCCTCTTATAAAACAGCACTCCTCCTTCTCATTTCTTCACACCTTCAAAACCTTTTGTTTCGGACAAACTCTGCCCAAATACTTTCCCAACATCCCTCACTACAACCTAGAGGCCTTATTTTGATCCTAAAGCCAACCTATGGAGCCTGTTTGATCAAATCAAAAGGAAGAACCCGAAGAAGAGGTAATGATTTCACCACCCTTTTTCCAAGTTCCTTTCTTCTTCCACTTCTTCTTTATTTTGTTATTACCATTCTAAAATAATAACTCCAGTATCATATATATACTGTGATGTTATTATAAATATGGTACAACCATATTCAGTATTCTATCCACCCTTTGAATAACATGTCACCATACGTGCGTACGTACGGCTTACCGTCTCCACGTCGTGGTGTAATTGTTATTCAATATATTATTATTTGGATGGGTATAATAATGATATGTAACTCATTAAATAATAAATATAACATGTTAATTAATCTTTATATATGATATAACAACCATTTATATATTATTTTAATATCAAAAGAATGATATTGTCGCTCGTGTGTACGTACGGACTACCGTCTCCACGAACGCGATGAGATTCATTCTCCATCATATCCATTCAAGTATAATTATCATTTGATGATTTAAAAATGATGTTTAAGTACTTGATATCATTCTGGATATGAATAATATACAACCTCTCCATGACAAAAATTTCTTATGTAACAAAACAAATAAAAGAAAACGAGTAAGTTAACACCCGAAACGACGATAATACTAAGATATTATTAACAAAGCAATGTTAAAAGATCATATATGATATCATATGAATGTATATGATTCTTGTATAATTTAATAACAATTATTTCACCATTATACAAGAGGTTAACCTACAAAAACCAAGGAAAATTACAAGGTAAGGGGTTTTCATCTCACTCCTTATTCCCGTGAGATTCATGCCATATTGCCACCATTACCTTTTGTGTGGTGTATGTACTGCCCATAATTATATTATTTGTGTAATACACTCTAATTTATGTGTATTTACATATTCATTGTATGATACCTCTTTCATGGGTTGTATTTTTCATAAGTTACCAAATTGGTAAGGGTTATTTCACAATCTCTTCATTATCCGAGGTTGTTTATACGTAATAATCTACTAGGATCTCTTTATCATCCACATCCATGTTTCTTAAAAATGTATTTCAAAACATTTTTACTATTTACAAGAATATGAGTTAAATTCATTTATACCCTTGTTTGACTTTTTATAAGTGGTTTATAAAGGAATCTATCCGTCGTTTTCCAAACAAGGCACTTTTTAACCTTTTCGACAGAATTAAGGTAAGAATGTTTTTTAAACTTATACGGCGGGTGCGGTTATTTTCCGCCGTTATAAAATCGTCGAAGCTTCCCTTACGAGCATATAAGAATATTTTCAAATTGAATCTATTATTTTATAATTATGTTACTTTTAAAATTATTTCAAAAAAAAGAGATATTTCTCTAAAATAGTTTTGATTTCATCTATGTCAACACCCTTTGATGGATTTTAAGCTTATTTGAAGTTGATTTATTATGATACAAAACATCCCTATTTTATTGATGGTTTTGTGATATTTCTGACTATGGATAAGTTATTATGTCACTCTTGGTTTTTGTTTAAAGTATTGACATTTCATAAGTTATTTTTAATCCAAATGTTTATGTTATATTTCAACCTTTCATTCAGATGAATGTGTTAGACAAGTATGTTCCGGGTTGGGGACCGGTAAAGGTAAGCCCTCCGGTTTGGTCTCCGGTTATTAAAGGAACTCTGGTTTGGTATCCGGTTATTAGAGGAACTCCAGGTTGGTGTCCGGTTATTAGAGGCACTCCAGGTTGGTGTCCGGTTATTAGAGGCACTCCGGGTTGGGTTCCAGTTACAGTTAGCCCCTAGGTCTTGGGACGAGGCCTTGACAAAGAAATTAAAGTTCAGCATTATGCATTCCATCATTATGGAAGTGGTTATTGATATTGCATGTGATTATTCGATTAGAAGAATATCCATGTGAATAAGTAAATTTCATTATTTCATTTTTCTTTTTCCATGCTATGTTGAAGTTCAAGTTTAAAAGGATTTTGTTATAGTTATATATTGCCTCAAATGTTTATGCTTATTTATGAAAGTTTCCGCTATATTGTTATCCTTACTGGGCATTTGAGCTCACCCATTTTCTATGTTTTATTTTTCCCAGGAAGTGAAGAAGTAAATTATGAATGACCTGTAGGGATATTATGTGGGGATATGAGTGTGGATTATGGAGACAATATGTTGTTGTAGTAGTTTTTCATTTTATGATGTAATGTAAGACTTATGAATATATCTAGTGTTTCCAAGGCTACTAAACCAATCGGTCTTTCGAGATTTGATCTTTCTTGTGATCATGCCAATGTTATGTAATAATGCACTAACTCTGGGTAACTAGGGTCGGGGCGTTACATTTACCCTAAATTTTTTTAACCGTAAATCTGAATTCTTTACCCTTGTTCAACCTAGGCACACTAGGGTGTCCTCCAAAATCCCCCTCCCTTGATCTCTATCTATATTTGAAGCCACCTGAAGGTTCCAATGAAAGATTCTTTTAGTTTTTGGTCAATATACCCATGTTCTTCACATACCTAGTTGATTTCTAGGTTCTTCCTTGGTGGTATTGTTTTTCCAATGCATAAATGATGGGGTTTATGTGTGGTTTGATTTACTTGATGTTAGGATGTGTGGATTGTGTCTCAGGTTTAGATATTCCCTCTCATGAAGTTCGGTTTTAATCACACATCGTTGAGGATGTTGTATCCATCCATTTCCTTTTCAAATCATTACAATGCGGCTTGTGGATTTCTAAATGATTTTTATATGATTTTTTCAAGATTTTTGTATGATTTCATGACTTTGTATGATGTTTTTTTGTTGAAAAAATTTGTTAGAAATTGTTTTAAAAGGGTTTCTTTCAAAATGTTCTATAGTTCTACTCAAAAGGTGTTTGAAAAATCTTATATTAGTTTCATAAAATTAAAATGATAACTTATGATAATGTTTGGAATCTGTTACATTTTTCATGTTTTTAATTATAATATGGGTATGTTTTATGATTTGGTAGCTACTATATGTCATGAGAAATTGTGGGAAAATTGTTTGGAAACATTTCCTCTAATCTTAAATGATTATTGATGATTTTGGAATTGTGTGAATTATTGTGTTGGATTAAGGGAAAGTAGTGTTTCTTAAAAATGGGGTTTGAATGATTTCATGGACACTCTATGTGTATCATTGAATATTTGCACATCCATGGGTGCACAGGGTGCACAAATAGATAGGAATACATGTGATGAAGACACTAAATAGTGATCCAAATTTTTTTCAAAATATCTCATTGGTTCCAAAATGGTGTGTGGGTTCTCTTTTTGATTTCTAAAGTTGTTTCAAATTTTTTTCATTAAAGATTAGACCACATGGAAATTGATAATTGGTTTGCTGAATGAATGGCATAGAGGTCAATTTGGAACCTTTTAAAATGTTTAATGTTTCACTGTTGTTTGGAAATGGTTTTGTAAATGTGTTTGGATTGAAATTTTAAATCCCTAATAGGAACTTTATAATTATTTGGAAATGAGTTGTGGGTTTGGGAGTATAAAGGCTTTATTTTAATCCTATCATGACTTCAGAAATAGTGTTATGGATCATGTAATGTGACGTCCTGGTCAGCACTTCTAGAAGGATTATAACAAAATGGGCACCTATATAGAGGATTTATTGATGTGGTTCATTACATGTGTGTTTTTTATGATTGGGGTAATCAAGTGTGGTTGCAGCGGGTAAGGTGTATCAATTGTGCAAGTAAGACATCATTTCTCCATGTACTATTACCATGGCTTTCCATAAAATCATTTAGAGGATTGAGTGATGGTTTCTTGTCATCCTCGATTAGATGGTTTAGTACCCTTGGATGTTGTAGAGTCCATGTGGGACTGTGATCCAAGATTGTTTGCTAAAATAGCCAATGAGTTATTAACTATGGGGCTACACCATATCTCGAGAGGTGAGTCTGATTTGTGTATGTCCATGTATCACACTAGGTATATTTAGGAAATTCCCATGTTTTATAACTGTATGTTCATTTTTTTATTCAATGGAACCTATTTTACCTATTTACAATGCTTTTTTATTTTCAGTATAGCTTGGTATTTGTTTGTTTCGATCATCATTTGGGTTTTTATTTAAATAGGTACTCCCTTTTGAAAATGGGTATGTGGTTCATACTTTTTTTAAAAACTAAAATCCATGTTTTTTTATTGACGATATAGAAGACCCTTTTAATATATGTATTCCAAACTAGTGTTTATAGTCTTTCTCGTGAATTGAAATGAATGGATTGTATTGTGATTACCTATTAATCATTATAATATCACACCCTAATTGTGCCAATAGGCATCAGTAGACCATATATATTTTTCTGGTGAAGGTTTCTAGTTTCGTTTTTTGCGTTTATATATGTTTGGTCGTGTGGTTGGTGGTGACCAAGAAGCCACATAGAGATCTTGTTGTAATGGTTCGGTTTTAGTTTTGTATTTAGTTATTGTTTTGATTTTAGTTATTGTGTCTATAATAGATTGTATATTTTTTTAGATTCAGTTATTTCTCCTTAATCCAAAATTTTAGCTTACAATATTTGATCATGTTTTATTGGAAACAATCATTCCCATAGTGATTACAATGATGTGTGGCAACAGTTTCTGGCCATTATTGATCAGGAAGTCCATTCGGGCCATGTATCAGGCCTGGTTGGATATCAAGATGGATGGAATCCTATCTTGGTTCATAATAATATGGTATTAGAGAAGGACCTGGTTATTTAGGGTGTTAGGTATTTGAAGATTGGGACTATTGAGACTCTAGAGGTAGGTAGATGAAGGAAGTCATGAACCCTTGCTCAACCTAAGCCTTGAGTTTCTAGGAGTCGTCTGGGATTTGTGCCTTTTGAATTTTTTTATTGAGGAATAAAAATGGAAGTGACTCAGTGTCATGTTGGGATCTCACATGGAGTAGTGACCCATGTGGTGTCTATGTGCGTTTTTCAATGTCTTCTTAGTGTTTTGTTCTAACTTGGGTTATGGCCCACCAACCAGGTTTCCATGTAATGAAAAAACATTGGTCCCTCCTTATTGTAGTTTGGTGAGTTCTGTTTTGTTTCAGTTTCAATTTGTGTGAGTTGGATTTTAAAATGAAGTGGTTTTTGAAATGGAAATGTTATCATTCATGTGGTTCTAGATTGGAAAGAATGAGTTTTAGAAGAAAATGTGATTAATAATTTTGAATGTTTTGTCGCATGATTGGGTTTGGTGATGAAATGGATGGTGTGTCCCTTGGTTTCCCTCATGGACATTCTCATATGTGTGTGTATGTGTGGAAAGTTCATGTTGGCACATATGCATGGATGATGTAATTAGAAGTGGATGAACACATATGTGATTGTTCATAGGGGTCCATGCATGTATATTTGAAATTAAAGGTGGACTTAGTTTTTATACAATTTATTTGAAGGAGAAAATGATTTTGGAAATTGGTCTTCCTTGAAAAGTGGGGTTTGTTTGCGAAAAGTAACCTTGTAAGGAGGTTGTTTTGGAAATTTAAATGAAAATGGTGTTTTTGTAAAATATAATTTTTCTTGGGCCTGATATTTTTTGGATTTTGAGCCAGTTGTTTTGGATTGATATGTTATTTGCCTTTGTGTTCTGCATTAATGTTGATATTGGTCTTGTGATATTTTTTTTAGAATATGCCTCCCAAAATGGTCCCCATTATTAATAGTGGGGCTCATCCAATTTATGGTTATACTCTTTTTTTTCTATTAATCATGGTGATCAAGGTCTGTTAGAGGCAGTGAAATGGCATGAAGATGTTGAGTGTGTCTTCAAAATATGGGGAACTCTCAACGTTTTGATAGTGCATGCTATTCTAGGTTTGTTTGAGGGTCCATATTTAGAGTAGTGCAAGGTGATTTCTCCATCATTGATGAAATATGGGATTACGTGGGAATTGTTTT
Organism: Viscum album; assembly: GCA_963277665.1. Taxonomy (NCBI): domain Eukaryota; kingdom Viridiplantae; phylum Streptophyta; class Magnoliopsida; order Santalales; family Viscaceae; genus Viscum; species Viscum album. The sequence continues at coordinate 1,025,064,119 of OY728162.1, forward strand.
TGTTTTTTATTCAACAGTTTATACCTAAGGAGGTGAGAATGATGAAGTTGGAAGATCTCATGAGTATTCTACAGGGCTAGTGGGTAGTTAAGGCCTATGTCGACCACTTCAACGAGTATTTTTATTTCCATTCGATGATTGAATCACATGACCAGTTGAAGGCCTTTTTTCATTGTGGTTCTTTGTCTAAAGATAAAGGATCAAGCCCTCTACTACAAGAATCATCTTTTTGAGAATATGGTTGTTAAATCATTCTTAGCTAAGTTGTCTGTTGGAGTAAAATGAGAGTAAGGTGGTGCTTGTGAAGGTTCCCCATCTAACAAAGAGTCTATGACAGAAAAATCTATTCTTGATAATAATTCTTCATTGGTTCAAACTCTCAATTCATCGAACTATTTACTTATGTGCTGCCAGTGTGGCCATTTAGGACATTTAAATCCATCTATTCATGATCGTCCAAATACATACCATCGTTGTGGCCATTTTTTGATAATCTATAGAAGTTTTGTTGGAAGCATTTCTGGAAGAAGTATTCTAGATCAGAAGTTGAAGATTTTTGGATGCAGGGAAGCAGATGCTTTGAATGTCAAGTCTCCATCCATAGTCCTCATATTTAAGGTTTTCACATTGTAAGGAAACACTAAGGGATTGGGGAACCTTCATCAAGTTCTTGTCCCTTGTGTTTGGGTGGATACTTTTAAAGATTCCATGTTTTTGTTTTTGTTCTATTGTAAGTTCACCTATTTATTATAAAAGAGTGATGGAACTATCCCATCATGATCTGATTGGTTAGGATTATCTGAATGTGAGCCTTTGAATGACTATCCTTTTTGTGAATCGGTTTTATTTTTTCTTTTTATCTTGTTTGGAGATACCTGTTCTGGTAGAAATTAATGATTATAGCCTATGTTTGGGTTTTCTGTTTAGTTCAAGTTCATTTCATGGGTTTCTCCTTGTGTTGGGGGTTTTAATCATGTGGGTATTTTTTGATTTGTGGTTTAATTTATTGTTTAGTTTGAATCTTTTCTATGAGTCTCCCATGTGTGTGGAAGGTCCTGGTTCTTTTTGGGAGTTTCTTCATTGTCACTTTGGTCACCCCAAGGTGGTGTTATTTTGGGTATTAATGTTGGTTGTTTTAGTCATGTTCTTATAGTGATGAGAATCCATTAGTTTTGTACCACTATTTTCTATGATGTGGCCTCCTCTAAAAATGGTTGGGTGTGACTTTTGGGTGGAATGTTACCACAGTTCTATGGATTCATCAAATTTGGATTAGGCTTCGAATCAAGTTTTTTTGTCTATCCGATTGGTGACTTTCTGGTGGAATAATTTGTATGTGTTTGGGATACTTTTCACTCTCGAACCATTGGAATTATTTTACATTATTATTTTCCTGGTTTTTTATATTCTAGTTGAGGTTAGGTTTGATTTCCTAGTTAAATTTTAAAATTTTGGAAGTCACTAGTGAATTTTAGGCCTCTACACAGTTAGTACACGATTTGGGTAGACAAATTAGATTATCTCAAGTAACTAAGATACTCGATTTGGTGTCTATGAGTAAGTCACATGGGTTTCACATGTTATGGGAAACCATGTGTCAACCGTGCATTAAGTTCTATTGATTTGAATAGTGGCGACAACACAGTTTGTCAAACTATGTGGCCAAACACTGTGAGCTACAAAAATCCATAAAAAGTAGAAATTGCATGTTTTCCCCTCCATTGGTTTACCCTAAATTGGGATTATTTCCCCTTCTTTGACCTATCCTCCGCAAGGGATCCTCCAAAATCTTCCTCACTTGCTATCCTTCCATTTTGGAATCACCATGAAGGATCCAATGTAAGATTCAATTGGTTTTTGGTCAATTTTCTCTTTGTATTCCCCTCCTCTCTTGATTTAATGGTTCTTACATGGTGGGGTTCCATTTTAGCCAATTCCTGATGTATGGTGGGGATTTTTTTTTATTTCTTTGTGGGTAGGTTGTGTAGATTGTGTCTTTTGATTTTATCTTTCTTCTCCAGATGTTTGGTTTCATTCGAACATTATTATGGTAGGTGTGTCTATCCATTTCGTTTATGACTCCTTCCATTGAATCTTGTCAATTTTTTAAAAAATCTAAATGTTTTTCATTCTTCTGAAAGGATTTATTGGAATGGTACAAAATTAGTGGAAGTGGTTTTAAAGGGTTTCTTTAAACTTGTTATATAGTTTTCTACATAAGGTGTTTGATAAATTTTCTATTAGTTTCTTAAAATTAATTTCAGAACTTGTTGTGATATTTCGACATGGTTAATTGTTTTGGTATGGTTTTAATTATAAATTGGGTGTGTTCTGTGATTTGGGAGCCTACTTATGGCCTAAGAAATTGTGAAAAAAAAATTTTTTAATGGTTCTTATAGTTCGTAAAATGCTTATAGAAGATTTTGGAATTGTGTGACTTATTATTTTGGTTTAAGGGAAAGTGGTGTTTCTTTGAAAATGGATTTAGATGTTTTCAAGGACACACTATGCCTGTAAATGGATGTTGGAACATCCATGGTTACAAGTGGTTCACACATGGATGTGTATACAAGTGATGATGAAACTTAAGTGTGATCAACTTTTTCAAAAAATGTCTCATTGTTTTCTAAATGGGGTGTTGGTTCTCAATGTGATTTTGAAAGTGGATTCAAATTTATTCTTTGTAGATTGACTTATTTGTAAATTGAAATATGTTTTAGTGAATTAATTTCTTGGTGGAATGTTTATAACTTCTCAAAATGATTCATCTTTTACTCTAGTTTGGAAATGTTTTTGTAAATATGTTTTGATTGGAATGATAAAGGCCTGGTTGGAACATTAAAATGTTATGGAAATGAGTTGTGGCTTTGGGAGTACAAAGTACTGGTAGGAATCATAGCATGTTTTGAGAAATTTTTTGAATGATTATGTGATGTGACAACCCATATGGAAGTTCTGAAAGTGTTTTTATAAAATGGGAACCCCTATGGAATATTTCCCTATGTGGAATATCATGTGGGTAGTGTTGGTGTTTGGGGTAGGCATGTGTTGTGGTGCCAGTTAATATGATTTACTCTTGTGTGGGCCTCCCCTTTCACCACGTACCATTTCCATGCATTTACTGGGGGTATTTTATAGGATTGGGTGATGGATTCTTGTCAAATCCAATTAGATGTGTTAATACACATTGGATGTTTTAGAGGTTGTGTGGTATTGTGTTACTTGATTGGAAATTATGACAACCAATGAGTTATTAATTATAGATCATCCCTATATGATAGAAGGTGAGTCTGATCTGAGTACATCCATCGATTTCTCTAGGGATGTTAAGGAAACTCCCATGGTTGATATGTATATGTTCTTGTTTATATTATGTAGACCCTGGTTTCCTATTTACACTAGTTGTTTAATTTTATTATATCTTGGTATTTCATTGTTTGGATCATGGATTAGGTTTTGGTTTTAAAATTGAAACTCGTTTTCAAAATGGGGATGTTGTTTGTACTATTTTGAGTGGAATTTTGTGTTTTTATTAAAGGTACAAAAGCATGTGTTTATATATGTATTCCAAACTACTGTGTATGGGCTATCTTGGGAAAGTAAATGCATGGATTATTTAGTGGTTACCTAATAAATATTATAATCCCACACCCTACATGTTCCACTCAGTGTTTGAAGACTAGATCTATTTTTCATGGTAAGGTTTCTAGTTCAGTTTCTTGCAATCAGAGAAGGTTTCTCTTCTGGTTAATGGTGACCAAGAGATCACATGGAGACCTCGTCGCCATGGTTAAGTTTTAGTTTTGTAATAAGTTATTGTTTTTAATTCTGCTGTTTTATCTAGATTTGATTATTTTTTTTATTATGATTTATTTATTAGTAGATTCTCCAATTAATTATATTACTTTATTTTATCTTGGTTTATTGGGAAAACCTTTCCAATAGTATTTACTTTTTTCCTCACACTATTTTCCATCAAATGGGGATTGGTAATGCCCTTTGAGACATGTCTTGGACCAGGTAAAATGTTGGGTTGGATGGCATCACATCATGGTTTTTGATATCAAAGGGGTTTTCTTCATGCTCAAATACCTAGAATAATTCTTTTTCTGTTTGGTTCATGGTGCTTGGGTGCTTTAGGAATTGGGAATTTGGAAGTCAAAAGGTTGGGGCAGCAATTCCGTGAATGTGGAATGACCATGTTATTTTTAGTAAAAGGGTTCGTACTATGCTAGGAAGTGTGCCACAAAAAAGTAAAAGGGTTCTGTGAATGGATGCGGCTCAGCTAGATTTGCAGAGTCGTCTGTCAGACCATAAGCACAGTCGTAGGGAAAAGTCAGACTCGCAAAGCATCCCATCTTGCCTTGGTATTCTTGATTTGGTTAAGAGGTTTTGACAAAATGGAATCATGATATGGACCCTTAAGATGGTTTCAGGTCCATTTGGGATTGTATTTGACACCACACAGCTCTGGAATCCTTGAGTTATCTCGAGTCATGTATTTTGGTGCCAACAATACGCTTTTAATATAATTCTTTAATAACTAAAATTTATAAATCAATTTTCATGATAAAAAATTTTATTAATTTTTTAATTTTTTTTATAAAATTGCCTCTATTTATCCTTATGTAAAAAAATTGAATGATATTACAACATAGAGAATGTAATTGTTATCTTTTCTCTAAATAAAATAATTTAATGTAAAAAATCACCAAAAAATTGAAAATATTATTATATATTAGAATATTGGATGAGTATGGGTGAAAACAGTACCTCTTATGAGTATAAGGTATGTGTTCGGGTCATTTCATAATTCTCATCATATTCTTTTTAACCATAATTAGAAGCTTCACCCTCATTATGGAGACAATTAAATACTATGCTTACAACTAATAATTCCCAAAAAAGGGGTATATTTAAAAAAGTTACCTAATCATTCAAAACATTTAATCCATTTTTTAGGATTCAGTTTATAAAAATGTGAGTAAATAATTTAAAATTAAAATAACAAAACGCCCTAAAAACGTTTCCCAAAAATTTACATTTTAGGTTTTGAAATGTTTTTATACCAAATAGAATAATAATGTTTTTTAAAAAGAAAATAATTTTATTATTAATAATATAATACAACAAATTTTAATTTTAAATCATTATAAAACAAAATGGAACTTTTAATGGCTTGAATCAATTTTATTGTCTTCAATAACAAATTATATTTTTCACTATTCATTGGAAAATCAATCTTTTTAGAAATGTATGAAAATTTCACCCTAAGATATTTTTTTATGATTTAAAAAATGATATTACTTTTATGTAATTAAATTTAAGCATGATTCTGAAATTTACTTCAATATTCTCTAACAAAAATAAATTGAAATAATTTTAGAATAAAACATATTTCTGAAGAATAAATTAACATTACATAAAATATTTTACTTATTAACTAAGAAATAATCAACGAATTTTTATTCATTAGGTACTTTATATATATTTAATAATTTTGGTAATATTATTTATACTATCTAATTAACTAGAATGGTGATAAATGTTACATTAAATAATTGTATTTTAATATTATGTTGTGGTTCTCTAAATCACAATGTTATGTATCATGTATAGTACATAACATAATAGTTATTTAAATTCTCACTATATTAAATTACATCCCCCTTAAATAAATTATTCCATCTAAATTTTATCTCTTTCATCAATTTTTTATCCCTTATTGAAAACCCACTTCATATATAGGGATTAAGAAATATCCTATTGAAGGAGGGTAAGTGAACTATGAAGGTCATTTAAAAAACATAAACTAGGTTTTCAATTAGTAGAACATTAGTGGGAATAAAAATATAATCATGGATGATAAAAATAATGCTAAAAAACTAAAATATATTTATATAGAACAGGGACAAAAAAACATAATGACCATAAAATCATAATTCTATGATGGGTGAAGAGGCCATTGATTCATCTAACATAAATGTAAAATTATAGAATTTTATTTCAAGAACATTTTCATATATTTGAGGGATTATTTTACCATTTGTACAATGAATACAATGATATATTCAAAATTATACTATCCTCCTTCAATCATTTTTCATCATAATCTCATATGTTTCTCCAAATGTTGATTATTGGAGATAAAATTATCATTCATAATGGACTAAAAATAACTATTATGGTATCCTAAGATCCAATAAATAATAAAAATATATTCTACATGTAATTTATAAAACGAAAATAATGATAACATGGTTTTCAATAGGGATAAATATAAAACTTTTATCTATAAAATCTCAATAATAATCCCCAATGATCAACATAATTTGTTCCATAAATGAATAATCTTATTTCAAAAATAATCTCAATAACCCCAACATTAAAAAATGTTTTATCCTCAAAGGTGAATTCATACAACAAATAATTTTACATTTTTCATCCCGAATAAACATTATTATAAAATTACATGTTAGACCTATTTGTTAAATATACCTCAAACCAATGAAATGTATCTGAAAATATCATTAATCATCTAAAAATCCTAAAATCTACAAAAACAACCTAATTTTTTTTCAAAATAAAAAAAATATTTATCCGTCAAATAATTTATGTAAAAACAAGGTCATACTAATCTGGACCTCACTTAGTCCATTGGTAGGTGTTGCACCAATTTCATTGTTTGGTTGTGTGTTCAAGACCTGCAACCTTACGTGATGTAATGGGTTGTCTCCCAATATAAATGTTGTTCCTTTTATAAAAATATATTTATTTAATTTCTATAACATTATGAAAATAATAATGAACATCCTAAAAATATAATTAATCATCACAAAACTTTTTAACCATTATGGTTTTCCAGGATCCTTTTTTCCAAAATATCTAATATTTTCAATTGAATTTTATTTCCATAAAATCAATGATCATTTTGACCCTAATAGTTATCAATAACATTAATCATATATCCACAAAATATAAAAAACATTATTACTAAAATAAAATTCTTCCAAAACTATATAACAACCCAATGTTTTTTATTGCCATAAATATCTCCCAAATTACCCTTAATCATGTGAAACTAAAATCACATACACCCTCATAATGAGAATATATGCCTAAATACTCATGATAAATATTTATATTATAAAATAAAGCCACATTCTATTGATCCTTTATCACTATGGAATATCAATGGTTTCCATATGTTTTATTCTCTCATTCAGTATAATGGTAAATACTAAAAATGTAAATTAACCCAAGAATATCCCATATGAGTGTAAAACATTGATTGTGGTAAGACTACACACATTGTAAACCATAATTATGGAAATTATATTGCAATGTCTTGGATATTCTGTTTATTTTTTTTAAATATTATATGTAATTATTTCGAGACCGGGCGCGAAGATGGCACATCATTCTGAGGTCCAGTGAGCCCGGAAGAGTGGTTTGACCTTTTTTTAGGTTCTGTGAGTCGGCGCTTATGTGCGGTTGTGGCAGTTTCCAAACGGATGCCTGGATTAAAAATCTGAGCGCACTGTTGCATCCAGGATGACGACCTTGTCTAAGAATGAGCCGAACCTCGACCAGGACGGTACGAGGGAAAAAGTTAATGTTTTCGGACGTTCCAAGTAAAATAATATAAAATAAATTCAAAATGATTATTTTATTTTTAAGGAATCATCCGCTGCAGCGTCGAAATGGCGCAACGATTTCTTCAATTAATGACGTGTTATAATGACTCAAAAATGGAAAGTTGGCGTCATTAATACTACCGCATAATTCAATTCCATCATGTTTCCCTTTTTATTGGGATAATCAATTGATGATCGTTGGAAACTTTTGAGAGGATCCTCTGCCGAATCCGCGAGGTGTTGGAGAGAATTCTTGGGGACGAACGACGATAGATCGAAATTGAGAATCGATGCACCGACGTTGTAGGATCTTGATGACAATGGCATCACAGAACCTTCCTCAATGATTGATCCTTTCGAAAGGTACGGGGTTTGTTATTTCAATTTCTTTTCCCCTTTTTCTGAGTTTAAACGACGAACGCGGATCAACCATGAAAAAGTTTATCCACGGATTCATACGTTCTTTTGGGAGGGGTTTCTTTTGGGAGATTTTGGGGAATTAATCCATGATTTTATTTATGTTGATCTCTACTCCGTTTAAACCAATTAACGGGAGATGATCAATGCCATGATGAACGATGGAGGTGGTTCTTTCCTCTATTTGTTTATTGTATTTCCTCCCCCATTCTTTTCTCGTGCGTTCTTCTCGTTCTTCGTAGGGCGACGAACAACGGATCGTTGTGCATCTGTTCCGCAACACAACAATCCCAAATCGATGTTTCGACACTGCAACGACATTTTGGAGTTGCGGCGATGATGGCGGACGATGAATCGTACCAGATCAGGAAAGGGAGTTCTTTGAGAGTTCTTTGTGTGGGAAGATCAAAGAATGTTTTCAGATCTGATCGGAGGTCCGAAAACACCGGAAGCAGCATCGTGGCGATGGGGTGACCAAAAACCTAAAGGTTTCGTGGGGATCGGGCGGCCGGATCCACGAACAGATCATCATCGGAGGCACGACGACGGAGGTCCCTGTTTCTAGAAATTTCCATAATACACGGTGTGTACTTCCAAAGAACACGCCGTGTAGTACTGGCGGCGACGGCTATGGTTTCGAGGTCAGAGAGAAATAACACGGCATGTGACCCGGGTCACACGGCATGTTAGACTTCCCCTGAAACTCGGAGTGTACTTTAGGTTGTACACGGACACGAGATTATCTACGAGGCTTCATGTGACACGGCCTGTACAGTGTGACAGAAGCGACTAAATAGGAATCGGCGTGTATCCTAGGGATATGCGGACACGGGATCGAGTACATGACTGTGTACTCCATCACACGGCCAGGCGAGGCTAGTAACGCGGGTCACCTCGTGTGTCTATTACACGGGTTGGTGTACACGGGTTGATGACCATGTACGGGCACATGGCCAGAGTTCATGGAGCCAACCCCAGTTACCCAGATACGGTGTGTACGCCATACTACATTCCATGTACTCAGTTTTTCTACACGACCATCCTACGACACGTGCCGTTGAACACGGGCAGTTCCCGGGGGTCAGACAACATGGCGTGTATCTTTTCTACACATCGTGTACTTTTTGGAAATAGAATGGTCCTCTTGTTCAACGTATCTTGGACATATTTTGTTTGGGATAGTTCCCCTTCTTCTTTTTCCCCTGAAGTTCAGTCATCATTCCCTCACGCAGGATTATGATCCCTTCAGCAGGACATTTTGTGATAGAGTCAGGCATCTATCTAAGAGGCCCAGATCGATATCCCCTATCCATTCCTGACCCTAGGTAGAGTCAGGAATTGATGTGACCAACTCTACCAGGCGTTGATCCTCTACCTAGTTGGTGTATCACCTAACTTGTGAATCCGGATGAGTTGCAGTATCCTCCATGGCCCGGGCAGTGATCCTCATCTGTGTATCGAGATCTTTCCCGCTCAGGAGTGTGTCTCCCGTAATGAGTGCTTCCATCTACCATAACCTTTCGACTCAAGAGTGTGTCTCCCGTAATGATTGTAGCTATCTCTCATGACCGATCTTGATGAACAGTACTTCCCAAACGGACGTCATCTGATCTATAAGACTCGTGGAGTGTGTTCTCCCAGAATGACTGCATCATGGAATCTTCCAACAGAATCCCTAACGGGGGTATGCGGTTGTGTGACTTGTCTCTAGACCATGGGTCTAGGTTTTGAGTATATCTAGTTTGTTCTATATTTTTTGTAGAAATATACTATGAATAGCTGACTATACCATTAATTTGTGTACTACATTGTGGTTTTCAGGGTCCTCTACTGAGTATTATTATACTCACCCATGCACGAGCTTTGCCTGCACGTCTGGTGTTTTGTGCAGATGAGTAGCCTTTTTACAGGGTCCAGGGCAGACCAGGACAATGCCAAGCATTCTAAGTTCCCTACAGGCCAAGGTGTTCCTACAGCTACAAGGGGTAGTCCCAGTACATTTTGTGCTTACAGGTTGGACTTTGCAGTTTTCAGACTCTTGTTTTTGGTGGGCTTGTATTCTAGCCTAGTTTACTTTTACAGTACTCTACCTTTCTTCGAACTCTGTTGGTTGGGTTTAGTTGTATGCATGAATTTTTGTTCCTTAGTGGTTTTTACATTTCAGAATTTTGGGCTTGGAGTTGTGTAGAGACCCGAAGCTTGATGTACATGGACATTACATTACATTAGCAGAATACTTAATACATAACAAAAACAGACACACAAGGATTGTAATAGTTTAGTGTCTTTGGAAACTCGGAATATAATCATCTAATCGTGGTGAATGTTCTTCAAAATCTCCCATAAGATCTTCCCCTTTTTGTTTTCTTACCTAAAACCATTATTTAAATCCTGGGGAAAAGAAAACATATAAAGGGTGAGCTCAAATGCTCAGTAAGTCTAAGCATAGAGAACATAAAATAATCCATAAACATTTGAATGAAAAGACATGAACATAAAATCTAAACATCAAAATCTTGAGTAAAGACACAAATCATTGAAGTACATAAATCATAGATCATAAAGGAACATTTATCATGATAAATTAGCATGGGAATAAAACATGTAATTGTGGCAACCATTCAACACTTGTTGTGATTTCCATAGTAGCCAAGGCATTGATACCAAGACCATATTAGTGGACAATGTCCCTTTTTGAATCGAGTTCACTCCTCGTTTCAGCCCTGTAACACTAAACCGGATTAACGTACCGTTCCAGCCAAGTCTATCTCATGAGATATAAATCTTTACCCAATGCACTGGAGGGAGATATAGGTCCCACCCATCTCATAATTAAATCATTCTTACTTGTGCCAGAAAATAAACATACAACATTCATAAAAACCCAATAAATAAAATGGTTTTCATAAACAACAATCCATCATCACATAATCCATATAAATGAAATGGATATAATTACATAATAAGAAAAATGAAACCACGTAAATCATAGATACGTTATACTTGAAACATACACATATGAAATAATTTCATCTTAGATGAAAAATGGTTTTGATAAAACACTTCATATGAATTCTTGAGGAAAATATCCTTTTTTCTTCAAAATCATTTTCATTTCACAAAATGTCGTGCAATTTTAAAAGAAAAGGATTTTGTTGAAAATAGTCATGAAACTATTTTTAGGAAAACATGGGCATGGATGATAACAATAACCCCAGTAAAATTGTACGACAAAAATAATCTCGGATAAGAACGAGATTGGAATAGTTATCCCTTACCTTAGGTCCGATATGCTTCGTACGTATCCAAACCTCCTGTATAATGATTTAAATAATGTCATTGACTTATTACAGAATCATATTCATTGTTATGATATCATATATGTTTAACTTATGACTTTATATTACCCGTTCTTTTGTAAATTCCATGTTAAAGAAGCGTTTTGGGTAAAATCATTTCATTTATCGTATGTGTTTCAACTTGTCGTTCTTGATATTATTACTTATATCCTGATTTACATAATTCCAGAATGTAAAACATTATTTATATATAATATATATTCATCATATACATATATATATTTTATAGATCGATAAAAAGAATGAAATACACCGTTCATGGAGACGGTAGACCGTACGTACGCATGAACGCTGTTTTCGTTTCCTTATTGAATTGAATGAAACTAAATAGATGTAATAAATATATATATATATATATACATAAATCCAGTAGCATTATTATTCATTATATAAACTTTATGATCATTCATTTATGGTAAACATGGAGAATGAATCTCATCGCGTCCTGGAGACGGTAGTCCGTACGTACGCACGAGCGATGATATCATTCCCATAATTATTGAAAAGAATTGTACTAGATGGTATAATATATAAGAATAAGTATGATTTTTTAATAACCATGTATTGTTATTCTTTACACCATTATACCCATCCATGTAAGGTGTTGGTGGAAAAACAGATTTCACCACGGCGTGGAGACGGTATTCTGTACGTACGCGAGCGTGGTGATTTCATTTCCCGTAGGATGGATAGATGGTGAAATAGGGTTGTTTCATAATAATAATAACATATCAGTATATGAGTTATACTGATGTTATTACTTTATAATTAAACAACTAATGAAGATGAAGTGGAAGAAGAAATAGAGGTCAAAGAATCGGTAACGGACATTACCTCTTCATTGAAGCGCCTCTTTGAGACCTCCTATTAGAGAACTAAAATTGGTGTTTGAAGATGGCCAGAACCTCTAGGATGTTTCTATAGAAGTGGATAATAGAATTTGGCAGGGTTTGGCCGAGCATGAAGGCTCAAAGTGGTGTGAGGAAGAGAGGGAGGAGGTGCCCTTTTATAAGGGAGGAGAGGGGCACCTTTGGAAAAACAAAAAATATTATTTTGGTACAGCATCACCGTTGGTCGTTCTTTGGAGATTTTCCACTTCAACTCTTAAAGAAATGAAGTTGAATTTGTTATTTGTGAAGTGTTAACATATCATGTGATATAATGATGGGTCATTCTATCTGTTTTAAACAAAAGGTTAGCAAAATTTATCAAAAATACATAAGTCCATATATAGTGAGATTAATCATATATGGTTCCTAAAATGGACTTATACTTCATATATCATACTACTTAATATAATAAAACTAGTTTCTACTAAACAGGGACTTCCTGTAGGCCAGTGGTAGGTGATAAAGGCCAGTTGCACTTCGGTTGTGGGTTCGATTCCCACATCCTTGTCCGACGTGATGGGTTGTCGCCCGTCCTGCAGGTTTTCCTTTTTTCTAAAACAACATTACTATAACATCCCATCAATAATATCGAAAAAAGTTTTATCCTTAAACAATACTAACTTATTTCCAACATAATCCATTCCAATCTTTAGGCATATCTAAAATACTTCAGTCCAAGATCATAGTATAAAGAAAATGATTACTTGAAATATCATCAACCAATCATGTGAATACCATCATTTATCCCCCATATATCTTGTTGGTCACATTCCAATCATGTGAATACCTTAATCATGTATTCTCTTGAAAAATGAATACCCATTAAACCTTAGTGAAAACACTAATGTTGGTAAATTTTAACACATTCCACATACCAAAATCCCAAAAATTCTATATTCTCAAACCATAATATCTCTTAGTCCTTATAGCAGTCATGAGCACATGAATACAATCAAACATCTAATTATCTTATTATCCTTTCATTATGTGCATATCATCTACTTTCCAAAAATATCTGAATTAACCTTTCATGGTTACCGGTACTATTCAACATACACTATCAAATACTTTAGGAAAAACAATTGTGTAGCAATCCTTAGATGGTTCTTTATTTCATAGTACCATACATTATTCTTTATAAATATACAATCATTCCACTTACTTCTTAAACCAATGACTGATCTTCATCATTTCTTTCATCTCATATTTCATTTGTAGTCTCTTCATCATCATCCACATAAATACTACTCATATGACCATGCTGATTCTCTTCATGAGATTTTCCCTTAAGGCATTGGTTTGCATAATGCCCATACATTCCACATTTAAAACATCTACTCATTGTTGATGTCGTAGAAATACCATTATCCTTGTCCATGGTGTTAACTGAACCTTTCCCTTTGCACTTACTATCTTTGTGTCCTTCTTTTCCACACCCAAAGCATCTTCCAATTCCATTGAAATATTCTCCCTGATGCCTCTTCCCACATGATTTACATGAGGGAAATTGAACTTTCTTTCCTCTATGATCATCATGAAACTCCATCGTTCTCTTATTATCTGAGTCGGGAAACATACCAAAGTTGAGATTATTGATCATATTATGAGATTTCTGATTAGGAATAATAACGATGTTTGGACTTACAAATCCCGTTTCATTTGGTTTCTCATGAAGAATATCATTCCATTGTCCATCATATCCTCCATTATCGTGAATCTTCCAATTTCCAGCCATTTTCTAAAACCCAAAAAGAATAGTGTGAGAGGAAAAAATCATGCTAGGGAAAAAAACATAGTAATGGGAGAGTACCCTCAATATCTAACATCTTAGTTTAAATTCTAATATTGATACCGTAGTTTGAGGACTATATCCTATAAGTATACTTATCCTTAGGGACATCCCTAGACATACCTTAGAAATATCTCTAGGGATCTCACTAATGTTTTTACATCCTAGTTTCCAAAGGTTGACTAATCCTTTCCTCTGATACCAATTATAGAGACCCAAAGCTCGATGTATATGGACATTACATTACTTTAGCGGAATACTTAATACATAACAAAAAAAGACACACAAGGATCGCAATAGTTTAGTGTCTTTGGAAACTCAGAATATAATCTTCTAATCGTGGTGAAAGATATTCAACATCTCCTATAAGATCTTCCCATTTTTGTTTTCTTACCTAAAACCTTTATTTAAATCCCGGGGAAATGAAAACATATAAAGGGTGATCTCAAATGCCCAGTAAGGTTAAGCATATAGAACATAAAATAATCCATAAACATTTGAATGCAAAAACATGAACATAAAATCTAAACATCAAAATCATGAGCAAAGACATAAATCATGGAAGTACATAAAGCATAGATCATAAAGGAACATTAATCATGATAAAATAGCATGGGAATAAAATATGTAATTGTCGCAACCATTCATCACTTGTTATGATTTACATAGTAGCCAAGGAATTGTTGCCAAGACCGTCTTAGTGGACAAAGTCCCATTCTGAATTGAGTTCACTCTTCATTTCAGTCCTGTAACACTGAACCGGATTAACTTACCGTTCCACCCATGTCTATCTAATGAGATATAAATCTTTAACCAATGAATTGGAGGGAGATATAGGTCCCACCCATCTCATAATGAAATCATTCTTACTTGTGCCACAAAATAATCATACACCATTCATAAAAAACCAATAAATAAAATTTTTTTCATAAACATCATCCAATCATCACATAATCCATATAAAAGAAATGGATATAATTTCATAATCAAAAAATTGAAACCATGTAAAAAATAGAGACATTATACTTGAAACATACACATATGAAATAATGTCATCTTATATGAAAAATGTTTTTGATAAAACACTTGAAATGAATTCTTGAGGAAAATATCCCTTTTTCTTCAAAATCATTTTCTATTCACAAAATGTCATGCAATTTTAAAAGAAAAGGATTTTGTTGAAAATAGTAATAAAATATTTTGGAGGAAGCTTCATAAAAATAAGGCGTTATAAAACCTTAAAAATCCTTTCATGCCGTATACGTTAAAAAAACATTCTTCTCGTACTTATGTCGGAAAAGTCAAAAAGTACCTTGAAGGGTAAATAAAAGAAAGATTCCATCCATACCATTGGGTAAAAGTTGAAATACGGAAAAGGAATTTAAACATACATGAAACCATTTTTATGAAACATGGACATGGATGATAACAATAACCCTAGTAAATACATACAAGTAAATAATCTCAGATAAGAACGAGATTGGAATAGTTATCCCTTACCTTAGGACTGATATGCTTCATACGTATCCAAACATCATGTATAATGATTTAAATACTGTCATTGACTTATTAAAAAATCATATTCATTGTTATGATACCATATATGTTTCACTTATGACTTTATATTACCCGTTCTTTTGTAAATTCCTTGTTAAAGCAGCGTTTTGGGTAAAATCATTTCATTTATCGTATGTGTTTCGACTTGTCGGTCTTGATATTATTACATATATCCTGATTTACACAATTCCAGAATGTAAAACATGTTTTATATATAATATATATTCAACATATACATATATATGTTGTAGATCGATAAAAGGAATGAAATACACCGTTCATGGAGATGGTAGGCCGTACGTACACATGAACGTTGTTTTCGTTTCCTTATTGAATTGAATGAAACTAAATAGATGACATACATATATATATACATAAATCAAGTAGCATTATTATTTCATATATATAATTATTATTCATTATATAAACTTTATGATCATTCATGTATGGTTAACATGGGGAATGAATCTCATCGCGTCGTGGAGACGGTATTCCGTACGTACGCACGAGCGATGATATCGTTCCCATAATTATTGAATAGAATTTTAGTGGACGGTAAAATATATATGAATCATTATGATTTTATAGTAACCATATATGGTTATTCTTTACACCATTATACCCATCCATGTAAGGTGTTAGTGGAAAAACAGATTTCACCACGGCGTGGAGACGCTATTCCATACGTACGCACGCGTGGTGATTACATTTTCCGTAGGATGGATAGATGGTGAAATAGGGTTGTTTTATACTAATAATAACATATAATTATATGATTTATACTGATGTTATTACATCATAATTAAACAACTAGAGAAGAATAAGTGGAAGAAGAAAAAGATTTGAATGAATCGGTAACGGACATTACCTCTTCATTGAAGTGCCTCTTTGAGACCTCCTCTTAGGGAACTACAATTGGTCTTTGAAGAAGACCAGAACCTCTAGGATGTTTCTATGGAAGTGGAGAATAGAATTTTGCAGGGTTTGGCCGAGCATGAAGGCTCAAAGTGGTGTGAGGAAGAGAGGGAGAAGGTGCCCTTTTATAAGGGAGGAGAGGGGCACCTTTGGAAAAACTAAAAATATTATTTTATTATAAAGTCATATTCTGTTTTTTATAGCTCCAAATTTTTTTATTTTGAAGCTAAGGTGGGGATGGGTCAAAATAAGCTCATAAAATAGAATTTATACAAGTTTAGGTCATTATATTAACCTTATATTTTAGTTTTAACTCTTAGTTAATTAGATTGACATTTACCATGTCACATTGTATTTTTATATTATATAGTTAATAATCATACCATACACATCCAAGAGAACCCCAAGTGGTCCATTAATGATAAATCTATCATGATATAAGTATCTTGGCCGAACCATAGTTTTTTAGGAATATAATAACAATTAATAATATAATATTTGTTTTAAAAACTATTTTATGTCACTTTTGACACTATTTGGTAATTGATTTTTGTGAATATCATAACAGAATTATTAGTTCGAAAAAAGTTAATTACATAAATACGAACATGTCATATTAACATAAAAAATTATTTTAATTCATAAAAAGTCTCAAATTACATTTATTTGGGAATTTATAAAATCAATTATGTCAATATTTCATTAATAATGTAATTACTGCATCATCATTGTGTCATAAATAAAGTAAAATATTTTAAGTCTAAAAATTACAAATAAAATACCATTATGTAGTAAATCGTTTTAGATTTCTAATGAATATTTATAGTCAAATATATCTTATGTATAACCCTATATTAAAAATAATTTAGTTATTAAACATTGATTTTAACTATATTAACCCTTCTTTAAATAAATTAATAATAAATGTCCTAATCAAATCAATGTGGGCCTAAATGGTCATATTTTATTCTTAAGGTTGTTTTTGGTAGAATTACACTTATCCAATAGAATTAGGACATGTGTTAGGGTAATAATAATATCATTTTTACCCTTAATTACCCTATTTACTTTTAACCGTGGTAAAAAAAGGTAAAAAGTTACTATTCACCAAAAATTATTTTCATCTCACTGAACCACATTTTAGTCATTGATATTAACCGTGTCTCTATGATTTTCGAAGTTCCACTCACAGAAGCGGTAAAATTATGTTTATGAAAAATTCAGTTTTTTAAGTACCACTTAGTGGTTTCACTATTCATCAAAAAATGAATGTTTCCAGAAAAATACCAAAAATTTGGCCTAAGCTATAGTTGATATTATGAATTAAAAAATGTTTTCTATTTTACCAAATTCAAAACATATTAGTTTCATTAATTAATTTAAAAATTTATTCACGTCGTCAAAACAAATAGCGTGTTTTTAAGAGATAATAACGATCAAAAGATTGACACTTGTTTATGTCTGGTCTAAATGTGAAATTACATCCAATGACCAAAATTGTATTAAATGGTAAAAATATATTCAAAATATACTTTTAAACCACTCAAATTAATAATTTATCACTATTAATTATTTCGATTAAAAAAGTTGTTTTTAATTAAAATTGAGTAATTTTCACTATTCATCAGAGTATGAAAGTTATCCGAAAAGTACCAAAATTTCACCCTAAGCTAATTTCGATATTATGAATCCAAAAATGAAGTCCATTTTGAAAAATTAAATTTAAAAAATTTCAAAAAGTGGGTATTACTATTCATAACGGCTAGTTTTAATAATATTTTAATAGCATATCGTTGTTTAGTAAAACCTGGTATTGCGTACAACACACGCTATCGAGGAAGGTCGTGATTGCGTGTAATGCAAGCCAAGTCAGGGTTTCATGTAGTGCATGACTCCTTTGTCGTTGTGTATAAGAAAATACATTGAATATATATATATATACTCAATGTTTTGTAGAATAACTACTATCAAACAAACATGAAATTGTGTGTAACACGATCCAAGATTAGTGTTGCGTATACTGCAAGCTAATACAGTATTGCGTATAGAGCAAGATAATCTTGGTGTAGCATACAACAGAAGAGATGAAAGAAATTAAAAAGAATATATCTTATAAAATCTCGGGTTGTTACAAGATGTGTGCGTGTGTACAGGTACATAGGAAATGCCTCCCAGGTTGGTAATATGCCTACTCGGTTCTAGTCACCATCCCCTAGCCTATTAGAGGCAGGCTTGGGGAGTCACAGCGTGGGCCCGACTGGGACGGGTTGTGACATAGTGGTATCAGAGTTGGTCGGTTTTACCTTAGGACCAAGAGTCTGTGAGTTTTGTTTGGGGAAACTGGGTTAAGCATTTCGGGTTCTCCATTCAGGCCAGAGACTCCACTGTTGGTGCGACGACCGACGTATCCATACACTAGAGCTCTGATACCCTGCTTTTCGACTCGGTACATGAAAACACTGGTTTCGGGGAAATAAAAGGTACAAGAAACATATAGGAATGAGTTGTGTTATCCATGTCCTTTGTGTCAGCTATCCAGATATACTCATTGACCATGGTACATCTTGTTTCTTTACAGGATTCCCCCGCAATGCATACCCGCTAAGATTTAGTAGCACGATAACGAGGATGACCCCCTCAATGATGAGGCATTGATACAGGGACAAGTTCCCCAGGCATTTCCACCAAGTGGTGCACCTTCTATACCACCACCAGTGGAGCAGCCAGTGGTACCCGCGGTACCGACCGGCGAGGAGCGCAGGCTTAGCGAGCTCTATGAGTTCCAGAGACATAGACTCCTCAGGTTCTGAGGCGAGCCCGACCCTCAGGCAACTGAGGACTCTCTTGCGGCAGTGACCAGAGTTTTTTGTCTAGTGAGGACACCAGCAGACCTGATGGTGGTCCTAGGAGCGAGCCTTCTTCAGAGTTCGGTGGGATGATGGTGGAGTCTGACCACACAGACACGCGATGAGGAGACTCTTTCGTGGAAGGGGTTTGAGAGACTCTTTAGGGAGGAGTTATCTATGGTTTCGTTGAGAGCTATGTGCATCCAAGAGCTTCTTCAGCTCCAGCAGGGCAGTATGACAGTAGCTGACTATTCATTGAGGTTCACAAACCTCTCCAGGTACTCGATGGATGTGGTCTGGGATCAGTACATCAGAGCTCGGACCTTTGAGCGAGGTCTACGACGAGACATCTGAGCTAGTTTTGTACCTCTATGAATATAGACTTATGCTGGAGTGCTCGAGTAGGCCTTGGTGATCGAGAGCTTCTTGGCGGATCAGAGACAGCTGCCGGCAGTCAGCATGAGGCATACAGGTGCGGAGACCTCGGCGGAAGGGAGCAAGCATCAGACGCAGGGATCAGGACATGAGAGACGTCAGACGAGGACCTAGGATAGGGGATCGATGGTCCATGGCTCTCAGGCTGGGTTCATTCAGCCTAGGGAGAAGTGATGCTACACATGCGATGGTAGGATAAATATCGATTGAGATTTACCGACACGTCGAACTGCTGATAGGGAAGTGGTGGATAGACCACCAAGGAAGAGATAGAGAACAGAACAGGAAGACCCACCAGGCGGCGGATGTGGAAGAAGAGTAGGGAGGTCTACAGGTGGTGATAGATGCTTCGACTAACTTCCACCGCCACCCCCAGGAGGTCCGCACTAGGCTCAGGGAGGTGGGGGACATGGACGGGGATAGCTGCATGCAGTCGAGGCATAGGACCCAGGGGCTCCAGGGATGATTCGACGTATGATCTGGGTCTTTTCTACCTTATCTACCGTAATCATAGACATAGGTTCCAATCACTCCCTTAAAGCAATATGTCTTGTACAAAACCTCAAGATTCCGATAGAACCGTTGACTCGATCCTTACACTTGGAGAAACCTACGGGTGGAGACTCGACGATCATGCACCTTTTCATACAGTGTGATCGAACCCTTGGAGGTGAGAGTTTCAGTTAGAACCTCTTGGTGGTAGCTTTGGGCCTTACAAAGTCATTCTCAGTATGGATTGGTTATCTTTAGACCATGCCCAGATTGACTGTTTTAGGCGAAGGGTGTGGTGTGTTTTCCGTGATGGAATGAGGTTTTCCTTTGTAGGAGAAAAAGAAACCCAGGCCACACAAAATGGTCTCATGCATAAGAGGGTGTAGTCGATTACTCATGAGTTGGCTGGCCTTACCCTGGGAGCAGTAGATGTTGTGAGCTCTCAGTTCCCAGCAGTGGTGGTGGAGTATGAGTATGTCTTTCCCGAAGATGTTACAGGATTACCTCCCGATCGGGAAATTGACTTCTGCATCGACATACACCCGGGACAACACCGATCTCCTCATTGGCTTAACGGATGGCTCTTGTAGAGCCTCACGAGTTGAGGGTGATGTTGGAGGATATTCAAAGAAAGGGTTTCGTAAGACCCAGCGTCTCACCCTGGGCGGCCCCAGTCTTGTTTACCAAGAAGGTATATGGGAGTCTATGATTGTGTGTGGATTACCAGTGCCTGAACCAGGTGACTGTGAAGAATAAGTATCCACTGCCAAGGATCGATGACCTCTTCGATCAGCTAAGAGGGGAAAAGTGGTTCTCGAATGTTGAACTTCGATCAGGCTATCACAAGCTATGACCGTAGGATGAGGATATACCGAATACGACTTTCAGATGCCGCTACGGTCACTATGAGTACTTGGTAATGCCTTTCGGCATGACGAACACCACTGCTATGTTCATGGGACTGATTAACCAAATCTTCCAGCTGTACTTGGACCGGTTCATAGTGGTCTTCATAGACAACATCCTTGTGTACTCGGCGTAAGATGAGGAGCATGCGAGACACCTGCAGATGGTTCTTGATGTACATCGGAAGCACCAACAATATGGGAAGCTCTCAAAGTGCCAGTTCTGGATTCCGAAGGTCCACTTTCTGGGACATGTCATCTCAGAAGATGGAGTAGCTGTGGACCCAGCCAAGTTGGAGGTTCTGTTATCATGGGAGCCACCTTGGAGCATAACGGAGGTGTGAAGCTTCTTTGGATTGGAAGGATATTATCGGAGATTCATTCCTGACTTCTCTCGGATATCAGCACCGATGACAGCCTTGACCAGGAAGGGGCATCCCGTCGTGTGGACAGAAAAGTGCCAGCAGGCTTTTGAGATGTTGAGAGAGAGTTTGATGAGCTCCCCAGTCTTGAGATTGCCAGACAAGGGTGTCGAGTATGTATTTTTCTGCGACGCATTAGGGACCGGGCTCAGCTGTGTCCTGATGTAGCGACATGCAGTGATTGCTTATGGTTCGCGCCAGCTTAGGCCACATGAGCAGAACTATGCGACCCATGATCTCGAGTTGGCAGTAGTATTCTTTGCGTTAAATATCTGGAGACACTACATTATGGGTGAGCAGTTTAATGTTTACTCTTACCACAAGAGCCTCAAGTACATATTTTCACAAAAAGTTCTAAATCTTCCAAAGAGGCATTGGATAGACTTCATCCAGGACTATGATTTTGAGATCATATATACTCATGGAAAGGGGAACAAGGTTGTAGATTCTCTTAGCAGAAGGTTGATTTCATAGTTGTTGAGTGAGGCGACACATCAGTTAGACGCGTTACAGTTATCCTTCATGGATGGAGAGGATACAACTTACCTACAGTCAATGGTTATCACCCCTCCACTCTTACAACAAGTTAGGGAGGCAAAGCTTGGGGATTTAGACTGTGTGTCTTTATGTGCTCAGCTATCCACATTACATGCTCCTAATGGATATTCACAAGGTGGGAACCACATACTTATTTTTAGAGGATGCACTGTTGTACCAGTGGCATTGCAGGAGGAGGTCCTGAGGGAGTTTCATACATCCCCTTTGGCGGTACATCCTGGAGTGGAAATGATGTACCAGGATCTCCGATGACAGTTTTGGTGGTCAGGCATAAAGAATTCAATAGTAGACTTGGTTTCTCGATGCCTCACATGCCAGCAGGTGAAGGCTAAGCACCATGTTCCAGCGGGATTAGCTCACCCCTGGATGTTCCAAAGTGTAAGTGGGATGGAATATCTATGGACTTCGTGACAGGCTTACCACAGACGTCCAAGTGGCATGATTCCATCTGGGTGATCGTTGACCGACTCACCAAGTCAGCCCACTTCTGAGATATCAGGGGGCAGATATCCATAGAGATCGTGGGACGCCTCTACGTGCATGAAATAGTTTGGCTTCATGGATCCCCCTCGACTATAGTCTCAGACCGAGACGCCCGCTTCACATCCCGGTTGCAGAAGGGATTGCAAGAGGCTTTTGGGGCTCAACTACGCTTGAGCACAACATTTCATCCCTAGACTGATGGTCAGACAAAGAGGACCATTCAGGTTCTGGAGGACATGTTATGAGCCTGCGTCATGGACTTTGGTCAAAGTTGGGAGGACCACCTACCACTGGTGGAGTTTTCCTACAACAACAGGTACCACTCCACCATCAGTATGGAACCGTTTGAGGCCTTGTATGGGAGACCATGTCGGTCACCACATTGTTGGACTGACCCCGGAGAGTCGGCACTTATTGGTCCAGGGTTACTGCGAGCCACCACAAAGAAGGGCAGATTATCTGAGAGTGGATGAAGACTGCACAGAGCTGGCAGAAGTCTTATGCTGACAGACGAAGGAGACCTCTGGAGTTCGAAGAGGGAGACCATGTTTTTCTTTGGGTCTCACCTCGATGATGGTTGCAGAGATTTGGATGTGGTGGCAAGATATCTCTGAGGTTCATCAGACCTTTCAAGATTCTATGCAGAGTTGGCGAGGTGGTGTACAACCTAGCCCTACCACCACAGTTTCATTGGGTACTTGATGTCATCCACATGTCGCAGTTTATGAGGTACATTCATGACCCATCACACGTCATCAACTGGGGAGAGCTGGGCATCGAGGATGGTGTGACCTTTGCTGAGTACCAGGTGGAGATCGAGGATCGGTATGAGAGGATCCTTCTTGGGTGATCGATTCCCTTGGAGTGCGTCTGGTGGCAGCACGAGAATCTTCAGGAGAGCACGTGGGAGCGGGAGGCCCAGATTCATGCCCAGTACCCACATCTTTTTGATTAGCCCTTATTTTGGCTTTTCGGGGATGTAAAGCCCCAAGGTGGGGAGAATTTAATGTCTCAAATTTTCCGTTTATTATTTTTAAATATTATATAGAATTATTTCTAGATCGGGCATGAAAACGGCTCATCATTCCGAGGTCTAGTGAGCCCGAAATGGTGGTTTGAACTTTTTTTAAGTTAAGTGAGTCGGTGCTTCTACACGGTTGTGGAAGTTTCCAAACGGATGCTCGGATTAAAAATATGAGTGCACTGCTGCATCCGGGACGACGAACTTGTCTAAGAACGAGCCTAACCTCGACCGGCATGGGTCGAGGGAAAAGGTTAATTTTTTTCAGACGTCCCAAGTAAAATAAAATAAAAAAAATTCACTATGTTTATTTTATTTTTAAGGAAAAATCCGTTGTAGCGCGGAAACAGCGCAATAGTTTCCTCAATTAATGACATATCATAATGACTCAAAAATGGAAAGTTAGTGTCATTAATACTGCCATGTATTTCAATTCCATCATGTTTCCCTTTTTTTGGGATAATCAAGTGATGACTGTTGGTAACGTTTGAGAGGAAATTCTACAGAATCCACGAGGCATTGGATAGAATTATAAGTGACGAACGACGACGGATCGAAATCGAAAATCGTTGTGCCAATGTTGAATGATCTTGATGACATTTGAAGCATAACACCTTCGTTAATGATCAATCCTTTTGAAAGGCAGGGGTTTGTTATTTCAATTTATTTTCCTTGTTTTTGAGTTTAAACGATGAACGCGGATCAACCACGAACATGTTGATCCGTGGATTCGTTCGTTCTTGCGGGAGGGTTTTCATTGGGATGATTTTGGGGAATTAATCCATGCTTTTATTTATGTTGATCTTTGCTCCATTTAAACCTATTAATGGGAGCGGATCAACGCTGTGACGAACGACGGCGGAGGTTCGTTCCTCAATTTTTTTATTACATTTCCCCCCCCCCCATTCTTTTCTCGCGTATTCATCTCATTCATCGTGGGGCGGCGAAAAACGGATTGTTGCGCATCCGTTCTATGACACAAAAATCCCAAATCGAAGGTTTGACATCGGAACGACCTTGTGGAGGTGCGAGGACGATGTCGGATGACGAATCGGACCAGATCGGGAAAGGGCGTTCTTTGAGCGTTCTTCGTGCGGGAAGAACAAAGCACGTTTTTGGAGCCGATAAGATGTCTAAAAACACTGTAAGTGGCTTCGTGGGGACAAGGAAACTAAAACCTGAATGTTTCGTGGCGATCAGGTGGCCGGATCGATGAATGGATCATCACCGGAGGCGCGACGGCAGAGGTCCTCGTTTCTAGAAATTTCCAGAGTACACTGCGTGTACATCTGAATAACACGCCGTGTAGTATTGGTGTATGACAGGGTTGCAAGGTCATAGAGGAATAACACGGTGTGTGACCTCGGTCACACGGTGTGTTGGACTTCCCCCGAATCTCCACGTGTACTTCGGGTAGTACACGGACACAAGATGATCTACCTTGCTTCATGCGACATTGGGTGTACATAGTGACAGAAGCGGCTACGTGGGACTCGGCATGTATCCCGGGGATACGCGGACACGGGATGGAGTACACGACCGTGTACTCCATCACATGGCCAGGCGAGGCCAGTAACGCGGGTGATCCCGTGTGGCTATTACACGGGATGGTGTACACGGGTTGATGACCATGTACGGGCACATGGCCAGAGTACACGGATCCAACCCCAGTTACCCATACATGGAATGTATGTTATACTACACATCATGTACTCAGTTTTTCTACATGACCAGCCTATGAAATGAGCCATTGTACACGGGTAGTACCTGGGGTCAGACAACACGACGTGTATCTTTTCTACACGTCGTGTAATTTTTGGAACACGGCATGGTCCTCTTGTTCACCATATCCTGGATATCTTTCTTTTGGGTTACTGCCCCTTCTTCTTGTTCCCCTGAAGGTCATGCATCATTCCCTCATGCTAGATTAGGATCCCTTCAGTATGACTTTCTATGATAGAGTCAGGCAACCATCCGAGAGGCCCAGATCGATATCCTCTATCCATTCCTGACCCTAGGTAGAGTCAGTCACCGACGTGACCATCTATACCAGCCATTGATCCTCTACCTATATGGTTTATCACCTAATCGGTGAATCCAGATGAGTCGCGGTATCCACCATGGCCCTGGCAGTGATCCTCATCTGTGTATCGAGATCTTTCCCACTAAGGAGTGTGTCTCCCGTAATGAGTGATTCTATCTACCGTAACCTTTCCACTCAGGAGTCTGTCTCCCATAATGAGTGTAGCTATCTCTCATAATGGTTCTCGATAAACAGAACTTCTCAGACAGACGTTATCAGAGCTATAAGACTCATGGAGTGTGATTATCCCGGAATGAGTGCATCACGGAATCTTCGAACAGAATCCCTAATGGGTGTATTCGGTTGTGTGACTTGTCTCTAGACCACGACTTAGGGTTTTGAGTATATCTGGTTCATTCTATATGTTATGTAGACATATACTATGCATAGCTGACAGTACCTTTACTTTGTGTACTACTTTGTGTTTTTTGGGGTCCTCTACTGAGTATTGTTATACTCACCCATGCATGGGATTTTCCCGCACATCTAGTGTCTTGTGAAGACGAGCAGCATTTTGATAGATTCCAGGGCGGACCAAGACAAGATCGAGATTTCTGAGTTCCCTACATGCCAAGGTGTTCCTACGACTATAATGAACAGTCCCAGTACCTTTTTTGCTTACAGGTTGGACTTTTCAGTTTTCAGACTCTTGTTCTTGGTGGGATTTTATTCTGGCCCAGTTTACTTTTACAGTACTCTACCTTTCGTTGTACTCTGTTGGTTGGGTTTAGTTGTATGCATGATTTTTTTTTCCTTAGTGGTTTTTACATTTCAGCATTTTGGGATTGGAGATCTGTGTGTGTGTACATGTACATAGGCAGTACCTCCCATGTTAGTAATATGCCTACTCGGTGCTAGTCACCATCCCCTGGACTATTGGAGGCGGGCATGGTGAGTCAAGGTGTGGGTCCCACTAGGACGAGTCGTGACAGATATACTCTACCAACTCTTTTAGGGTTATTTCCCCATGATGTATAAGAACCAAAACCACTCAAACATGTAGTATCTAGGTAGGGATGTGTTTTTAGGAAAAAATAACTATCTTAACAAAACATTAGAATGTTATCCTCAACAATAACTTATCCTCAATTCAATCAATAAGGTTATGTTAACTAGTCTTTGTGTTCCTAAATCTAGTTCCCATGTTTCCGACTAAAATTTATATGATACCAACTATAACAACCCCAAATCTAGTAACCCAGAGATGGTATCTATTTTATTACATTGGCATAGATATATTGGATCTAATCCTAAAGGAACAATCGGTTTAGTATTCTTGAAGAATCAAATATATAAATAATTCCAATATTAAATTGGAAATATAAAATGCATTGTGTAAAAAATTCTTACATATTTGAAAGTATGAATAATATTGTTCTTCATATCCTTGGGAAATGAACAAAATAATGTTCAAGTCAGATGATCAGTAAGAGTAACACATAAAATATATAACATGATTAAATACGGCATCAACAATATGAAAAGGTAAATAACTTAAAACCCATTCAATTTAATAAATAACTTGCGTATGAAATTAATAAATGTATAAATCCAATGCAGTAGTATCACATATAATAATTAATGAATTCTCAATGAATAAAATGATTAAAATTGGACATCATTTTTTCATACATCAAGACATGAATACCATCAAAACCATATTCCAAGGGAGCTTAATTGATTGGTAATAATGCACTAAAAACGAATTTAATGATATAATATTGATATTTCCCATGATTCATGTTGACGCATTAAGGGTTATATAATTATAGTGTACTCCTATAACTATATGTCTAATGTATTCCACATATGTTGAATGATCAACTTATATCCTTAAACAATATTCCTTCACAAAACAATTTCGATATCAATTAAAGAATACAGTTGATGAATATTTCCAAATTATATTATATTAAATTTAAATTAAACCAATGAATGTTTAAATGGTATATGTTTTAGGAAATAAGAATATAAATTATAAGATGAATTTTGATATTTAAGGGATATGTAACCTCCAATGATCACAAGAATGTGAATTTTTCATGTGTTTTCACTGGTTTCATTTTGAGGTTATTCGTACTTCTTTTTTGTCTTGTGTTGTACATTTTTCATTTCCTAAGAGTTATTATAAAAAATGGTTGTTTTTGGATCGATAATAGGTGGTGCACATTTGGCTCACAGTTAGTGGAACCCATGCTTTAACCAAGAGGAGACTGTGCCCCATAGACAATGAAACTGTCGAGGCCGGACAGCCAACTTCACCTATGTGTGGGTTAACCATGCACCCAAACTGGTAGGGTTTTTTTCGGTGAATGGTCAACTGAATAATCTTGATCCCTCCAAAAAACAATTTTTCGACCACTTTTCCTCTTTAAAAAAGGCATTACATTGTTAGTGTGCAGTTTGGAAAATCATTCAGCCAACCAAAAATTTAAAATGTTGAATTTCATCTTCTACCGTTCCCCAAATTTAACCCTAAATATACCCCAACTCACACCATTTTTTATGCTCATCCCTAGGAATATAACAAAATATTTTCTCCCTTGGACATCAATTTCATGGGGTATTTGGACTTAAGTACTCATTAACTATTCAATTAATCACCTCCTATTATTATTTCATTCTTGTTCTTGGTATTCTCTTCCTTCATTCATGGGTTATTCATTATCCGGTGGATTGTTTGACCAAAATTGTGTTAAAAAATTATTATTGGGGTTTAATATTTATGAATGTTATGTGTTCATAAATTATAGGGTCCCCTTGTGGTTTCTTTTTAGATTCCACCCATTTTATGGAATTTTCAATGTGAAAGATAGATGGTTCCATGATTTAACATTGTTGAATGATTTTACTTTTATTTCCATGATTTCTAAAATTGTTCTATGGATTGTGTGGTGGTCAAAATCATGTTTTCAAAGGTGTTTGGTTTGTGTAAGTTTCTTAAATAGGGTTTTCATTTGGAAATGGTGGTTTTTCATATGTGTTTCTATGGTTGGATGTGTCTGTGTGTTTTTATAAGAAGTGTTTCTCAAAAAAATAAGGAATTGAATTGAGAACAAAAGAAATAATTTGTAACATGGTATGGAAGACTATGTCTAGTACGATAGGTAGTCCAATAGGGTGAAGTTTTAGTTCTTATAGCAGGATTGACTCTAAAATAATATCATTAAATTTGATGATTATTGGAGGCCACTAGAATATGGGATGTGATTCCCCTCCAATGGATCACACATGGGGAAACTGCTAGTTTTGGATTTCATTTTCATATCACTAAGGTTCAAGGATCCTAGTATCCCACTAACCCTAGTTCCATAAGGATTTCCCATGATGATCATGTGATGTTATGTTTATCATTCATCTTATTAATGTGTTTACTCTCCTTTTAATATTCAATGAATGTTTCCTTTTAAAAAATTTCAGTTCCCTTTTAATAAAAACTATAATTTTTATTTTTCCTATAATGTTACAGCATGTAATCTAATATATTGATAAAATACCAAGACCCCATATATACCCTTGGGAGTATGTATACCTTCTTCTATTTGACCCAGGTAAAGGAAATATGTTTTTTTTTGGTGGTGATAGTGGATCTTGTTTCTAGTGGTTCCCCAATTTTATATAATTTAGTGAATGTGGGATGAGGGTGTTGACCCTTTATTACAAACAGACATGGCCTTATAGTTGGTTCCCCTACCCGCCTTGGTATTTTGGGTTAAGGATAAAATTATAAAATGTTTAAGTTGTGATAGTTATATTTAGTTTATTTAAATTTGTTTCTTGTAAAAAAAATTAAATTCTTGTGGCATGATAATGGATGATTCTTATGGGTGAAATCATTCCCAAAAGAAAATTTTCATGCCCGGGAAAAAGTATAAAGCCTAAGGGTATCGAGAATGAACTTTTTCCCTTTCTGTGGGCTAGGTCAGGTGTCGAGTTGGATGGAATCCCAACTTGGTTTGTGAAGAATTACTATTAGTGATGCGTTTTCCTTTTTTGGTCATGATATTTAGAAGAGACTA